>JAYRBT010000114.1:114124668-114140190 GCA_036023395.1 Myiotriccus ornatus
AGCGAGAAGGTCCCCCCTGAGCCTCCTTTTCTCCAGGCTGAGCCCCTCCAGCTCCCTCAGTCCCTCCTGCTGCTCCAGCCCCCTCCCAGCTCCGTTCCCTGGACTGCCCCCGTTCCACCCTGGCAGGAACTGTGCTCCCAAGGGACACTCAGCTTTCCTTTGGACAGATTTCAGTCACTGCACAGAGAACAAACTCAGCAAGAATTTCTTACAATCCTGTTATTTGAGAAAATTGTCCAGAGTCCAACTGTGCAGTGATAGAAACATCCCATTTCTGTGGATCTCTTGGGGACTCCCCTCTCTGGTAACTGCAGTGTTGGAAAGTCCTAACCCTGTAACTTCCCTCCAGAGCTGGAGAGCACAAAGGGAATGATGTGGGCAGGAGATAAACCTTCAGGTCAGCAAAGCTCCCCAGTGGTGTCAGTGATGCCCTCACAGGACCAGCACATCTCACACACCTTCCTGGCCCAGAGCTGCTGGGGAGGGCCCTGAGGGCACAAGGGAACATTTCTGGGCAGCCACAAACTCCTGGGTGGGAATGTTCCCCTCAGGGGTGTGAGGGGGGTTTGTTTCCCTGCCTGTGACAGCAGGATGTCCAGAGCAGCCCCTGGGGCTCAGGGAGGGGCTGAGGGACAAGGCTGTCCTGGGAGTGTGAGGGCTCTGGCCCATCCACCCCTTCTCTGGCTCTGACAGCGCCCCTTTTGCACCTGCAGGAGAGTTTACCCCGGAGATGCAGCTCCGAATCCGGCAGGAAATCGAAAAGGAAAAGAAGGTGGAGCTGTGGAAGGAACACTTCTTTGAGAGCTACTACGGCCAGAGGTGAGAGCTCAGCCTGTACCCGTTCCCTGCCTGGCCAGGGCTACCTGGTGTGTGTTTAATAAACTCTGCTTCACATCAGTCCTGAAACCTGAAGGAGGTCTGGCTTCACCTGCCTGCCAGGGAGCTGGAAGTGCCAGAGGGATCCAGGTCAGGCACGAGGGGTTTGCTGCCACAGCGCCTCATGTGTGACCTGGGCAGCCCTGTTCTCCTTAGGCAGGATGTCCTTGGGCTTCAACCTTTTCCCATTCCTGGCTATGATACTTTGAGCCACTCCCACAGTTCTCCTCGTGTTGGGGCTCTGGAGGTCCTTGGAGCTGTGGTGGCTGAGCGTGTCCCACCTCTGGTGTGCTCCCCACATCCTCGATCCCACAGTACTTGGTTAGACTCCCAAATCTGCCCATCTTTTATTCTGTGTTTCCTCTTGGTTTAAGATTTTCCCACCCTCTGGGGCTATGGAGAGGTTTCCAGGTTTCTCTTACCATAGGGTAATTAGGGCTTGGAAAATTAGTGTCTGGACAGAGGCCTGGAGCTTCTTGTTATTCCCTGTATTGCATTTAGGTGGTTTTAAATTTTGATAGTGATTTCTGTTTTCCATGTGACAAGTAACAGTACCAAAGGTTCTCAAAGGTGTGTGAGACATCTGTTTACAGTGTGGGATGCAGGGAATCCTGCCTCTGTTTCCCCAGGGATTGTATGGGTTTTGCACAGGTGTTTTACAAACTCTGTTTTCTTGCCAGCTCTGGGCTGAGCCCTGAGGAGTCGGAGCTGCTGACGGCGCATCCCGAGGCAGAGCCTGCCCAGCCCCGGAGCGCCCCGGCAGCACCGCGCCGGGAGCACGGCACCTCTCGCCCCGAGCCCGAAGCACAGGCAGCCCACGAAGCACCAGCGGTGAAAAAAGGGGGAGAGGAAGGAAGAGAGGACGCACCAAAACCAGCCAAGCCCCCCGAGGCCTCGGCTTCCCCAGACAGGCGGGCGGTGAAGCCCAGCGACCGTTCCCTCCCTGCCAGAGAGAGAGTCCAAGGAGAATCCATCCAGGAGAAACCCCAAACTGCCGCCAGGCAGGAAGAGAGGAAGCCCAGTGCAGCGAAGGAGGTGCCAGGGAAAGAGACTGTGGGTACCCCCGGCAAACCAAAGAGCCCCGAAGCGGGGGAAGCAGCAGCGAAGGCGCAGAGCCCGGCGGTGGCTCCGGCCCCGCCGGAGAAGCAGCTCCCCGTGGGTGAGGACATGGAGGTCAGCCTGGAGGCCCACAAGAGGAAGTCGGAGAGCCGTGAGGAAGCTCCAGCCACTCCTGAGAAGAAGCCCCGGGTGGTGGAGCCCTGTCAGCACCACCAGGCGTTTCGGAGCCAGCCCCAGCCCTTTCCTGCCGGGCCCCCCGTGCCACGAGTGCCCCCCCTCAAGGTAAAGGCAGCGAGGGCAGAGCCACGGCCTGGCCTCACACAGGGGTCCAGCTGGCGGCTCTCATGGAATCTTGGAATCCCAGAAGGGTTTGGGTGGGAAGGGACCTTAAAGCTCATCTCATTCCACCCCTTGCCATAGGCAGGGACACCTCCCGCTATCCCACGTACCAGGCTGGAAACCAGCTGAGCTGCAGAGGGACTGCAAGGCTGTAATAACAGAGCAGGAGTGCAGAGAGCCTTGCAGGTGTGGGAGGTCCAGCTCCAGAAGGCTTCCTGAGAGCCAGTCCAGACACTGAGTTATTCCTGTGTCTGAAACAGGCCATGTGGCACCACTGCAGTTGTTTGCAGCAGTCCAGGGCAGCAGCACCAGCTGAGGAGCAGGGAAAGAGCATTTTGGGGAACACCTCAGTTCCAGAGGCCCTTGAGCTGCCCAGTCTTCCCAAGAACCCACCTGGGAAAGGAAATGGGCAATTGGTCACTGCTGGGACGGGCAGGACAGAAACACTCCAGGCTTTGCCTGGACAGTGCAGCCCCTCGGGTTTGGGAGCCAGGTCATAGGACCAGGCACCTGCTGCTGAACCTGCTGGTTTGGGGCCTTAGGCAGAAGCTGTAAATGGGAAACCGCTTAATTCCTGCATTTCTGTGTGTCCTGGGAATTCTACTTCCCTGTACTGGTATCCTTTAGGTACTGGAAGGCTGCATACTGAAAATTTTAAAAGCAGATTGTTATTCTCACCATGTTACCAAGTACAGCCCCAAGGCAGGAAGGCATCAATGAAATTATTAGGGACACAGAGCTGGGGGTCCATAAAAGAGACCTGGAATACCATACAGGAAGGATGGTTGGCCTGCCAGGGAAGGAAAGGGATTGAATTTAACAGGGTGAGTTGCAGGTGACCGCGAATGGTGACTGCAAAAGCAGGGGAACATGGGGACACACGTGTCCCCAAGATGTGCCATTCCCAAAACAAAGAGAGAAGTGGTGAAGTGGCTGATCAGAGCTCAGTGGGACTCAGGGAGGTTTTGTGGATATGGAAAACAAATGTAACCTCAAATAAACTCCCTGGGGTCCCTGCAGGGGGGACAGGGGAGCACCGAGGGCAGGGCAGGGCTCAGCAGGTTGGAAAGAGTAAACGTAGAGAAAGTCAGCTGGGACACTGAGGGGAATATTTTGGAGGAAAGGACTGAAATATTGGCATTGAATCTCCAGAGGGAGGGATTATTATGGCTTTGTACAAAGACACTGAGGAGATGAGTGGTGTATGTGCAGAGGGAAGAGCAGGATGGTGACACCAACCTTCCAGAGGGCAGAAATTCCATCTGAATGAAGTGTGGAACAGAGGAAGAGCCGACAGATGTTGGGGTCTGGAACAGCCCTGCAGGGAGGAGCTGGGTGGGCTCTGACTGATGGTGTCCGGTGGTTCTTGCTGTGACTGTGAGGGACGAGCTCCACTCTGAGCCACTGGGCTTGTGCTGCACTTAAACTGGGTGTGAGATCCAAGGGTCCCACACTTCTCCTGTTACTTATTTGGAGAGGAGGGATTTCTCCAAAGCGGTTTCCCCAAAACTCCAACTAGTTCCCTAAGACTAAACTGCCAACCCTGAAGTTTTAGCCTGTGGGTTCCCCTCGTCTCAGCTGTGCTTTGCTCTGCTCTGTTCCAGATCCCCGTCTCCAGAATCTCCCCGATGCCATTTCCTGCGGGCCAGGTCTCTCCCAGGGCACGTTTCCCCTTCTCCCTCACCAGTCCGGGCAGGACAGGGGCCAGGACCTTGGCCGACATCAAGGCAAGGGCCCAGCAGGCCAAGGCTCAGAGGGCAGCGGCCGCCGCCGCCGCCGCCAGCGCCGCCGCCGCCGCCTCGGCCGGGGGGGCTGTGCCGGGGCCCGGCCCGGGCGGGGGGACACGCCCGAGTAGCGGCACCACCGAAACTGGAACGGCGGGACACGCACTGGAACTGGCAGGAACTGGAAGCGGGGGAGGTTCGAGAAGGTTTCTTCCCCACTGCCCAGGGCCCCATTCCCAAATGGAGAGCCGGGCCACGGAGCAGGGAGCTCCTCGCGATCCTCCTGGAGCACAACTACAGCCAAGGGCCCCCGCCCAGCCCAGAGCCCCCGGGCCCTGCTCCGCAGCCCCGGCACTAGGGAATGTGGGGGCCAAGCCGAGCCCCCCGCGGGTGACGGGGACCCTGGGGATGGAACCCCCGCGCGCCGGGAGCGGGGACAGAGCGGGGACAGCCCCTTGTGCCGCGGCTCGCGGGGCTCCGGCGGTCAGGGACGGGCCCGGCTGCGGCACCGGCACCACCGTAACTGCAGGAGCACCTACGGCCTTGGGAGGGACCAGCTCTGACGTTTCCAAAAGCAAATCCCCTGCCCCCCCGGTGTCCTCACTTCCATCCGCAGGCCCCGAAGCCCAGGCTGGAGCTGTGGGCGCTCCTGCCCCCGTCCCCCCTGCTTCCTCAGCAGCACCCAGCCTTAAAACCCCTGCGGGCGGGGCCGCCCTGCCCAAACCCAGCTCCAGTATTCCTGCCAACAACCCTTTGGTCACCCAGCTGCTCCAAGGCAAGAACGTCCCCCTGGAGCAGATCCTGCCGAAGCCGCTCACCAAAGCAGAAATGAAAGCGGTGCCCTTGGCTGCCCGGGAAGAGCAAGGGGCAGCGGCTCCCGCTGCTCCCGGCGCGGCGGGGAACGGCACTGGAGCCGAGGCAGGTTTAGCCTCACAGCAGCTTGGGAAGATCTTCTGCCAGAACAGGCCTCTGCCTCACATTCCAAGGACCTTCCCGCTCCCCTCGGGAAAGGACCCCAGCCATGAGCAGCACCAGTGCCACGAGGCGCTGAGCAAGGCGACCCAGGAGCAGATCCTTCAGACCCTCATCAAGAGGGTGCAGAGGCAGAATTTGTTGCCCGTCCTTCAGCCCTCGCAGCTGAACCTCCCCCACTCAGGTTTCCCGGTGGAAAACAGCTCCACCAGCCAGAGATTCATGCTGGGCTTCACGGGCAGGAGGACGTCCAAGCCTGCCATGTCCGGTCATTATCTGCTCAACATCTCCACCTACGGCCGTGGCTCGGAGAGTTTGAGGAGAGGCTTCTCCTTGAACCCCGAACTCCGCCTGGGGCTGAGCAGTCCTGCAGATGGTCCCAGGGCAGAGTTTGGGGAGTGTGAGGAGGTGGCCGGCCAGGGCAGCAGCAGCGAGGAGGATGCGGATGACGAGAGCACCGGGGACGAACGGGAGCACGTCGGCGTCAAAGAGGAGCCTCAGGCCTCTGGTCAGCGTGAGAGAGAGCAGGGATCTCACAGCACCAGCCCTGCACATCCCAGCTCCCCGGGGACGAGGGCTGGGAAGGCAGAGGCAGCCCCGGCCCCGCTGGCAGCCGGCACCAAGGAGAGCACTGCGGCGCTGGACGGCACCGCGCTGGCCCGGGACCTGATCCAGGCGGCGCAGGAGCAGATGGCACATGCCATGAGGGGGAGGATGCACAGCAGCCCGGAGCATTTCGGGCCTCCTGCCCCGTCCCCGGACTCGGCGCAGCCTCCACTGCTCCCAGCTCCGCACCCCCCGAAGCTGTCTGGGAATGCGGGGGCGCAGCTCCTGGGGCCCAGTTACAGCGGCACAATAAACGTCTCCACCTCGCCCGACGTGAGCCAGGGCTCCCTCATCTCGGGGCTGTCCGAGTGCAACCAGCTGGCCAGTTCCATGGGGAACGTCATGTCCTTCTCCGTGACCGTCACCACCATTCCCACCGGCCAGGCTGTGAACTCTGGCGGGCACGGGCAGACCCTCCCGGTGCAGGCCTTCGCCGAGGACGGCAGCATGGAGGATTCCCCTTCCAAATGTTACTGCAGGTTGAAAGCCATGATCATGTGCAAGGGCTGCGGGGCCTTCTGCCATGATGACTGCATCGGCCCCTCGAAGCTCTGTGTCTCCTGCCTCGTCGTGCGGTAACCGGGACGGGACGTGGGCACGAGGATGGCTCGATTTAGGGTTTGCTTTCGGAAGTATATTGGGAAGAAACAGGAATTTTACTGCCTTGCACAAGAGACACGTTATTGAATCAGGAAAACAGAGTAGAGTCCTTCTTTCATTAACGAAAGAGCACCTTCTTGTACAGGGAGTCGAAATCACGCTCGACTACGTGAATTGTGACAAGAGTTTGCACTTAAGGAATTATGTAAATATGTCACATTATTTTGTTTAAAGATATTTTTTCAATCTTTTAGGAGATAGTGTTTGACTTGTGCTGCAGTTTCAGTAACCCCAGCCTGCTCTGAGCGTGTTTGCTGAGTTCTGCTCGACACGGGGCCTCCAACCCGTAGCCTGTGGTTGGTCTTCTCCTGGCAAAGGGGAGAACGGGATAATCCAAATCCATCTGTGTGTGCTGACCTGGGACAGAGCCCTGAGTGGGCTCCCTTGGCTGCTCTCTGGTTCAAATCTTTGGGAATTGGAAGGCACTGCCAATGTCGTGCCAGCCTTTCCAGCCATTGCCTTCCTCCCGTGACCTGGCTGTTCCCAGGAGGCTCCTGGGCTGTGCAATATGGGCTGGTGTTCCTGATCTGCAAATCCTCCCCTCTCCCAGGAGGCACTTCCAGTCACCACGTTTAAGGGAGGTGGTGTCTGGGTGTGTTGCTGGGGAAACAGAAGGAACTGTCCTGGCTGTGGGGTCCAGAGTCACTGGAACAGCTCAGAAACTGGGATTGTGGGTGCCCCCTGAGCCAGTGAGGGCAGAGCTCACACAGCTGTGCTTGGACTGTCAGGACCAGGCAGGAATCTGCTCTCCTGGGCATTCCCAGTGAGCTGGGAGGGGCTGTCCTGCGGCCCAGGGCCAGCAGCTGTTGGGACACGGGGGCAGGTGAGGGGCACAAAGCGTCACCCTCGGACCTGCCTCGTTCTGGGAAGTGTTTTGTGCTCCTCCAACCCCTGCCACGGTCAGCCATCTCCAGTTTCTATCCAAGATCCTGCATTTACTCAGTGTAGGGAAAGGCATCGAGTGTCTGGCTGGGCCCCGCTGGGCGGCCCTTTGTGTTTGAAGTCCCGAATCAGGCTCAGCTCAGCTCGAATGGGGCTCAGCTGAGGGGAGGGGTGGGCTGGGGACGGGGCTGCCCCTGCCCTTGTACCTGACAGGGCCAGACACAGCTGGGGATGCTCGTCCTCCCTGTGTGTGCGTGGATTCCTTGCCCTGGACAATGCGAACTAAAGCAGTCACGGCTGTTCCCGCGGGAGCTGAGGACGGGCTCGCACGGAGCGCTCGGCGCACCAGGGCTGTTCAGACACCCCCAGGCTCGGTGGCCCGTCCAGTCCCACACTGTCCCTGCCCGGGCAGGCAGGGGCCTCGCTGCATCCTGGACAGGGAACAGAGCTGTGTATGTTTTTGATGGAAAAGCACTGAATTCACTTTGAATCCAAAGGCCTTTTAAAGCTGAAGCAATATTCCCGCAGCAGTGGGACGGCTGTGTGGTGCACGAGGTCCTCAGCCCTTCCTTCCTCTCCCTTGGCTGTACTACTGCTTCCCCTTCCCTTCTCCCCCCAGAAACCCAGCAGTGGTGGGGGGGAGCAGAAATAATTGTCTGGGAGATTTTCCAAGGATTAGGTGCCGCCCAAACCTGCCAGAGCTCAAGGAGCGTGGGGACAACGCTGTGAGGCACAGGGTGGGATTGCTGGGGTGTCTGTGCAGGGCCAGGAGTTGGACATGATGGTCCTTCCAGCTCAGGATGTCCCATGATTCTGTGATTTATTTGGTGATGGTAAGGAAAAGCGAGTTGCAGACTAAATCCTGTGGTAGCAGGAGCGTTCCCTTCCCAGCCCAGCGAGTGCAGCCACCTCTGGAGCAGGAGCTGCAGCATCACTTGGTCTGGGATTTGCTCATCTTTGGTTCATTGCAGAGCAGTGGCCCCCCCACTGTCTGATTCCACATCACTGCTCAGGCATCCTGTGGTGAGGATGTAGGGATTAGAAATAAAATCTTTTTTTTTAAAATCTAAAACTGAAATCTCAAAAAAAACTGCACAAAATTGCTCCCACAAGCATCTCGTGCTGGTGGTGGTTGTAGCCCAGGAAACTCCCAGTGTGTGTATTCCCACCACTTCCCACTTCCAGCTTGTGTTCTGGAAGAGGAATTCTGAGTAACTCTGGCCTTGTCTGGGCATGAAGGAGGTTCCAGCAGTGTAATCCAGGACAGACACACCCCTTCCTGCCCGGGACAGCCCCAGGAGAATCCCATTTGCAGGCTGTGCTGGCCACAAAGCAAACTGACACAGCGGTTCTGGCCAAGGAGGAGAGTGAACGGGTTTGTTGCACAGCTGGGGCAGTTCTGGTCACTCCTTGGCTCTGCTCGGTGTGTTTTTCCAGGCTGAAGGAGAGGATGAGGAGGGAGCTGTGGGCAGAGGAGGGAGCTGTGGGCAGAGGAGGGAGCTGTGGGCAGTGACCTGCCCTGGGTGCTCACAGGTGTGTCACAGGCTGCCACTGGAACGGCTGTTCCAGTGCTCCTCTGGCATTTCCCAAACCATCCCCTCCCCGGCTGCGCATCCAGCTCCTTCCTCCCGTTCGGTGTCCTCTGCTGTGCATGGATCTGGAGTTCTGTGCCAGTTCCCTGGCAGTGCAGGGAGCTGCTGTTCCCTGAGCTGTCCCACGGGAATGTGCCTGCCTGGCCCTCGCTGTCCCGTGGTGGAATGGCTGGTGATCCGGGTGGGATGGCTGGTGATCTCAGTGGGATGGCTGGTGATCCGGGTGGGATGGCTGGTGATCTCAGTGGGATGGCTGGTGATCCAGGTGGGATGGCTGGTGATCTCAGTGGGATGGCTGGTGATCCCGGTGGAGTGGCTGGTGATCCGGATGGGATGGCTGGTGATCCAGGTGGGATGGCTGGTGATCTCAGTGGGATGGCTGGTGACAGGTGGAGTGGCTGGTGACCCCAGACATCGAGGTGGCCCCAGGCTGGCACTGGCCAGCACAGGATCGTGGGTGGTGGCTCAGAAGTTTACACCTCTGTCAGTGCCTTAGTTCCATTTCATGGATCAACACTTTGCTTGGGTTACTTTTCTTCTGTTTCCCTTTAAGACAATAAATTCTCTTAGGCCCATCCTTGGTTTTAACAGGCTCCTGGTGCAGGCTGGTGGATCAGCTCTGCGAGTGTGCAGAGGGCACTGATGGTGAGGAAATCACTGGGATAATGGGCTTGGTGTGATAATCATTTCAAGTACCCCTCGGAATAGGGATGAAGCCCTGGGAGCTGCAGCTGGTTATGGGATGATGTGTTTTAGAAGAGGGGATCCTGCAGCCTGTGTAGTTCCTGGAATAGGATCAGCCTGTCCCACTGCTGAGGCTCCTTCCTGTGAGACAACAAACCCACCTTCACACTGGATTTATAAACAAAGGGATGTCGGGGTGTAGGTTAAACTGTTAGACTTGGGTTCCCAAGGAATTCATTCCACAGCACTGCAGGGAACGCTGGCATCCCAAATCCAAAATAAATGTTCCAAAGCCTGATGTCAGAGTGGTTTTGGCAGGGAAAGGAACCTCGGTGAACCTCAGTGAGGAAGAGATTCAGGTTTCAGTTTCCCTTTCAGGAAGCAGAACTGGAATTACAGCCTGACCAACACTTCTCTTCCAGCCCCAGAGCCCACGGAGGGGTCGTGGCACTGGAAGTGCCAACACGGCTCTGGGAGTTCGGGTTGTGAGCCAGGTGGGCAGCAGGGGAGGGAATCCGGTGAGGAATGTCACTGTCCCTCCTGAACTCCACAGGAAGGAGGAGGTTCTGAGCAGTTGCACTGGCTGGGGAGTTGTGTTGGTTTGGTTGTACGAAACAGCTGCTGGGGTGGCAATTCCAGGTCGGGTCGTTGCAGCCGGAGGGACCCTCAGTCCTCACCCTGGGGGTGTTGCTGCTCCAGAGGCAGCTCCAGAGGCACCAAAGCCCATCCTGGGGTGGGAGGGTGGAATTGGAAGTGGGTTTGGGGCTTCTCTCTGGGGAAGCTCAGTCCGAGGGTTCAGGTGAACCCGGGAGGGTTTGGAGAACAGGACCGGGATGGGGTTTCCCTCTGCAGGGCCTCAGGTTTGGCACAGCAGTGGCCTCAGCGGGGAAGGATCTTTGCATCCTCTGGGAGTTGAGCCCAGGCTCAGCTGGGAGAAGGTGGCTCAGCTGGGCCCCGGAGTAAGCGCTGGAACCTCCGGGATCCCACAGCGGGAATGTGGGTGGCTATGGGGGTGGGAGGGGCTGGGGTGGCACTTGCACCCTGAATTATCTTTGATTAGCACAGATTAACTGCAAGGGGGGGACACCATTCCCAGGCTGCCGAGGAGCCTCCCACGGAGCGATCCGGGTGTTCCAGGCCTGGGGGACGTGGGGTCTGTGTGCCACCAGTGTCTCACAGGGACAGAGCCTGTGCTGGGAGGGAGAGATCCCGAATTTCCCTTGTTCCCTAGGTTGTTTTTAATGCTATACGTTTGCTATAACTGCAGAGCGAGTTTAAGAGCTTACAGTAATATATTTTAAGTAATATATATTTTAGTATCTGTAAAAAACGTGGGCAGAGGATGATTTCTGAGGTGGATGACAGGGTACAGAAGGGAGCAGTTCCTCAGCGAGGCCAAGGGGGGTTTCTTGCAGGAAAACTGAAAAGATTCAGTTTTTGCCATTAATGCAATAAAAATGGGAATTCTCACAAAGAAGCAATCCAATACTGTTTCCCAGAGGCTTCTCCTGTGTGGACAACAGGCCTGTAAACAGAGTTCCAAAATTCCTAAACCTTTGTCTTTTGCCTTTTTAAAAGGGACTTCAATTGGGCTCGAGGGTCTGTACAGCGAAATTGAGGTGACACCATTTGAAAATGTATTTTTACACAAATAATATAGAAAAAAATCATATTTTACATAAGAATTTTAAGTATTTGAAATGTGTATATATATATACTGTATGTACTTCGTATATGCTTTATTTTACATTTTCAATGTATTAAAAAGTATTTGAGCTGGTTGGATCTGAGGTGTAATAATGTTTCAAACCCACAAAGCAAGGGCAAAGGAGCCGGGAGGGAAGAGCGGGCGTGAGCTCTGACGGGAACCACAGGTCCAGAGCAAAGGGGAGGGGGAAGATTTTAGCAGTTTTGGAGCCTTCAGGCCACTTTCCTGCTATTAATCTTTCTTTTGCCTCGTGACCAGCCAGAACAATCCACGAGCAAGAGGTTGAGGTGGATCTTCCCTACAAGGAGGACCCTTCTCATCCCAAGTGGTGGGGCTGCAGCAGCCGCTCTCGGCCAGACCGATCCAGTTTGCTGTGCCCCCGGAATGTCATAAATGGGTGGGTCCTTCACAGAATCGCCGCGGCTGGAAAAGGCCTCCAGGCTCGTGGAGTCCAACCCGGGGCCGACAGCTCCCCGCGGGAGCATCCCGTGGGTGCTTACGGGGACTCCAAACCTCCAGGAGCTCTAGGGAGCACCAGCAAAGCCGAGGGTTTTTTTACTTTGCAGGGACTGTGGTGAAAAACTCCCCGCAGAGGTTGATCCGTGTTTGCAGCTGTTGGAACTGGAGTGAATTCCCATCAGGAGCAGGGTCCCACCCCAGCTGTGACCTGACAGACACTCGCTGCAGGGGGGTCCTTCCCGGGCCGGCAGCCGGCCCTGCCCACCCTGTGGTGCCAGTTTGGGAAGGAGCAGGGGACCTGCAGCCCCTGCCCTGCCTGGCCCAGGCTGCACCTGGACAGGGGACACAGATCCCTGCTGAGGGAGGGTGGGAGCGGGTCCGAGCCCGGAGCCTCATCCACTGCTCTGCGATGCCACTTTGGCCCAGGTGAACCTCAAATGACATTTATTCCACTTAATCCAGCAGCAACTGCAGGAATCCTGCCTGTAACCTGGAGCTGGGGGCAGCAGTTCTGTCCCAGGGATGTGCAGAGAAGGGAACAAGGTGGGGAAAGAAGCAGCACCAACAAGTTCAGGGTTAAAAGTGCAAAGATGAACCCTGGCAAGGCAGGGAACTGGTATATATATATATATACTTGATTATTACTGGAATCTCCTGAAAAAGCAAACCTTGGCAGTCAATTGTCAGAGCTGCCCTGGGCAGGTTGAAGGGTTTTCACCCCAAACCCACTGCCCTGAGGGGTCTCGCTGGGGGAGGGGGATGTGAACCTGGGGGTCTGTGAAGGGCTGAGCACTCCTGTGCCTCAGCTCTGTGTCCAGAGGGATCCCACCTTCATCCCACTCCTCTCCATCCCAGCCTCATCCCACCTGCAGAACCACCTTAGGCCTGAGAGGGAACGACAGCTTTGGGAGTTGGTTCATATTTAAGGTGAATGGGTGAGATAAAATAAAGAACAGCAAAGTGGTGGAGCTGCTGCACTTCCAAACAAACATTCCTTACTCCCGGGCACTGCTGCATCTGCCAGCCCTTCCTCTTCCAGTTTAAAACTGAACTGAACTGTTCTCCTGTCCCTTTCAGTTCAGGCTCCTCCGATGCTGCGTTACAGATTCTATACTGGAAAAGCTGGGCCAGGAGCTTCACCTTGGAGGCCTCTGGGCTCCTCCTATGGCCTGATTCCAGGGATGTGATCCCGTGGGCCATGAACACATTGCAGCTACTGCAGCTTCCTCCAGGCCTGCTTCCCAACAGACAGGATTTACCTGTCCTGAAGGGGCAGGTGTTTCCTTGGGCCTCATGGACAGAGGTTTCAGGAACAGCTTTTTAATCTGGTGGACAGAGGTGTCCCAGGGATGTGCCCAAAAACTGACTCCACGGATTTTCCGGCGCCTTCCAGGTGAGTGCCAGCACAAGCTCTGTCACAGGCCATGGCAAAGCCACACTGAAATCAGGAAACTGGTGAGGATTGTACAGAAAAAGAAGCAATTTTAAGGCAGTGAGGTGATTTCTGGGCATTTAAACCAGCAGAGACCAGTCCCACACGGGAGCAATCCATCGGGAACATGCATGACCATTGGGATGCAGCCCTGCCCAGCTCAGGAGAATCCGTGTGTCCACTGGGATGCAGCCCTGCCCAGCTCAGGAGCAGTCCTTCAGGGACACGTGTCCACGGGGACGCAGCTGTGCCCTTTGCAAAGGGTTTATCAGCTTTGCCACTCGTTTTGCTGTGTAAGATTCCACCTTAGCGCCTCACGCGGAGAGGGATCCGAGGGGTGCTCCCAGCAGCCCATGCCCAACCTGGCACGGGCAGGTCTGTGCCCTCAGATGGCCCCTGGCAGGCAAAGCCCTCCCTGTGGCTCGTGTCCTACCCGGATTCTGTGCCTCTTCCTCCCCCTCTTTGCCCTGTACAGCTCCCTGCCTGTGGAATGAATGTACGGCCCAGGAGTTCCTCAGCACATGGACAAACGTGTGTTGTCCCTTCACAGTTCATTTCATGTTAAATAAAACACAGGATTTTATGGCCATTACTCCTGCTGATGGTGATTTTCAGGGATTTCCTTTTGCCTCCCAGGGGACCCTGACAGGGAACTGCACTTTCCTGGCTTTATAAGCTGGTTTTGACACCCATTACATTTTCTTTTGGCACATTTTAAGGGGAAAACTTTGGTTTACTACTAAGCCTTAATAAACTCTCTGCAGTTCCCTCACTTCTTGGGGTCCCTTAAACACCTCAGGAGCACTGAACTGTAGGTTTGGGAAAAAGAAAGAAACGGGAAAACCTGAGTCAAGCGATGGGAACTTGATTTGCCTGAAACGGAGGGAGGGATTTAAGGAAACAGGTGTGAAACCAGCTCTCCCGATTTTCTGCCAGGAAAATTCTGAATGCACTTAACAAGCTCAGTAAAATCAGCAGGAGTGTGAGACACCTGGGAGCGTGCAGGAGCCTGAGATTTCTTTTCCCTGAATACATTAAAAATACCAAAAATCTCTATTTTGAGTATGGAAAGGTATCGTGAAGGTTTCGGGAACCTGGGAATAATCCATCCTGACTCTCGTTGCAGCTTGGTGACATCATTAGATTTCAATTTGTTCTTCTCCTTTTTAATTCATGCAACTAATTAATTGCTCTGTCTCGTTGTTAAGTAAATAAGTAAGATCCTAAACTCTCCAGCCCAGAACTCCCCTGGGACCCTTGGGAAGAAGGAGGATGGGCACAGCCCACAGGTAGGAAAGAGCAAAGCCTGAACTCTCCGTATCAGAGCCATAAAGAAATAACTAAAGCCAGTGCACCATCTGGTGTTTTTCCAGGTTCCAGCACTTCTCCCTGCAGCCCTCACTGGGCTTTCCCGACGCTGGTTTGGCTGGGCACTGCCAAGGAGGTGTGGGGGGGCAGGGGTGGAGGGTGGGTGCCCTCCACTGCATCTGCTGTGGCACCCGTGCCCAGGTGGGATGCAGATAGGAAGTGGTGGCATTGTCCAGGTTGGAAATGCCCTCTGAGACCATGTTACAACCCGCCCCAGGAAGGGGGGGGGTAACCCAGGTTCTTATTAATAAATCCCTTGGGGTGGATTAGGGTGAAATAATAAACACTGAATAATCAGTGTTTGAAAACATATCTATGTTTGAAAACGTATCTATGTCTAAAATAAACATATCTATATAAACATATCTATGTTTATTTTAGAACAATTTTGTTTCAAAGGTAAACAGGTATGTTGCCATTTTGGGGGCTGTCATCTGTATCTCTCATCTGTAGCAATATGGCATAAAGATAGCCTTTAGGGAAAATGCATGAAGGAGAGAAAGGAAAGACAGGAGAAGGGTAAGGGAAAGGAAAGATGAGAGTGGAGAGATGTACATAGTCACCGCCCCCGGGCTCCAGCGATGGAACTCGGCAGTTGCAGCTTCCCTGTCTGTCACCTGAAGTGGTGGCCGTGATCCGCTGGGGGTGGGGAGGGAAGCCCCCACACCCAGAGAAGTTCTGAGTTGTTCTACCCAGGGACAGTGTCCCGGGCCACGCCAGAGCCTCCAGCGGCTCCTGGGCCCACGCAGAGTTCCGGGAAACGGGCACAGGAAAAGGGTTTTCTCTTTCAGGATTGGCAGGAGGATGGGTTTGATGGGCAAAAAGCTGCCTCTTCCCAGCCTGCAAAGTCCCCTGGCGATGCCAGAATGCCTAAATCATTAACCCTTTCATCTCTGACAGAGGGTCACCTCACAAACAGGGACACAGACAAGGCAGAGATGTTTAACTCTTTCTTTGCCTGTCTTGAACACAACGATGGGCAAAGGGGGTCCCAGTGCCCTGAGCTGGGGGACAATGAGAAAGAAAAACTCTGAGCCTGTGCAGGCTCAGCTGCTCCAGCGGGATCCCTATAAATCTAAGGGGCCTGATGGGATTCATCAGAGACTACTCCAAGAGCTGCCCATGTCACCACGAGGCCTCTCAGTGGCTCTTGAATGGGCT
>JAYRBT010000114.1:114165950-114180514 GCA_036023395.1 Myiotriccus ornatus
TCTGTGTTCACCATCTCTGGAGCCCCACCAGGAGCTCTGGGTGCAGGTGGATGGCTCTGGATGTGTGTGGATGGCTCCGGGTGCAGGTGGATGGCTCCGGGTGCAGGTGGGTGGCTCCGGGTGCAGGTGGATGGCTCTGGGTGCAGGTGGCTCCAGGGAAAGGACCCCCATGCCACAGGTTTTCCTGCCAGCTCCGGTCACTGTCCCTCTCTCTGTTATCTGCCACGGGCCGATGTCACGGCCACGGTCCCTTTGCTGTGTGTGTTCAGCTTTCAGGGATGTTTTTCTTCCAGCGAAGGACACACACAGAAATGTGTGAGAGGAGGAGGAGCTGCTCGGGGTGCCGTGGGACATCCAGCTCAGGTGGATGGATCAGACAAAACCCAAAGTGTGGGGGTGTCACCAGTGAAGTCTCTGAGTGGTGATGCCATCACCTGCCCAGCCCCTGCCCCCGGTGACCTTGGCTGGACAAGTGTCCGGAGTCCCTGTGCCAGTGGCGATGCCACGTGGGCAGTGCCATCGGTGTCACAGGAGGTCCCTGTCGCCCCTCTCTCCCTGGTCTCCACATTAATCCCCCCAGACTTTGGTGCCAGTGAATCCATGGCACGTTCTACAGGAGTTATTCCAGCTGGAAGTGATCATCGTGGCCTCAGGATTTTCAGAGCCCCATGCAGGGTGGAGGTGCAGGGGGATCTGCCAGGCCCTGCTCCCCACCTCGTGCTCCACAGAGCTCCTCATGGGCCCTCCCGGGGACGGGACCTCGCTCAGGGCTCACTTGGCTTCTGCTTTCCATGTTTCAAACCCAAACACGAGGAACAGACTTGGCGGGGTTTGAATCAGCCCAGGCATTTGTCTCGCTCGAGCCAAACCTAATTCCAGCGTCAACAAACTGGGACTTTTTAGCCTTATTTTGTTACACGCGCATTTCCCTCTGGCTGCGCTGAGCCAGCAGATCTCACGTTTCTCCAAGAGGGAGCTCGTTTTCCTGAGTTTTCCCATCCAGTGAGTTCTGCAAAGCATCCAGGTGTTTGGAAACTCTCTGTTCCTTTGCCCACCGGTATTTGAACTTGGTAGGAAGGAGCACGGGAAGCCTCATTTTGGCTAAAACAGGAGTTTCCAAAGCAGAATCTCCTTGGCTCCAAGTCACAGGACCCTCTTTGCCCCAGAACATTCCTCTTCAGTGGAATATTTTAGATGCTTACCAGATGACCCATCTGGTTTTTCCAAATATGCATTGTGTCTTGCATGGGAAATAGGGAAAGGGGGATTCTGAGGAGCTGGAATATGATGTATGGGAGCAGAGATGTAACACAAACCGCTCCGTTACTCATCGCAGCAGCACGGAGTCGGGGAGGGACGGCTGAGATGTGTGTCCAAAAGCAGGGCTGGATCCAAAAGCCTCCATGTGGAATGTAAATATTATCTCTGCCAGGGAAAAAGTGATTTCTTAACGTCCCAGAGTCAGTGAGGTAAAATCTGGCAGGGAAACAGAGGAATAATCAATATGTAAGTGCAGCCCTTCAGCGTGGGCACCACGGGGGCTGCTCCAGACCCCGTGGTGAGGGGTGTCAGTGTCTGGGGGGTGTGGGTACGTCAGGGATGGGTGGTTCTAAAGCCCATGTTACCTACAGGGACCTGTGGCCAGGATGCTGTGGACACATGGAGTCTGACCCTGTGCCCACAGGGAGCTGCGCCTGGGCTTCCTCCCGGCTTGGCAGCACTCTCCCATCTGGAATGAGCAAAAAGAAAAATCCCTGGCAGCTTCCAGATTCCCCAACTCCCACAGACACGGACAAGGGACATGCTGGTCCTCATGGCAACTCTGCTGTGAGGGGTTTCAGAGAATCATCATGGAATGGTTTGGGTGGGAAGGGACCTTAAAGCTCATCCCATTCCACCCCCTGCCATGGCAGGGACACCTTCCACTAGCCCAGGTTGCTCCAAGCCCCATCCAGTGTGGCCTTGGACACTTCCAGGGATGGGGCAGCCACAGCTTCGCTGGAACCTGTGCAGGGCCTCACAGGGAAGAATTTCTTTCTGATATCCAATCCAAATTGATCCTCTCTCAGTTTAAAACCATTCCTAGGGATGTCATCCCTGGGCTTCCTCAGAATTTTCTTCGTGAAGTTATTTCCTATTTCCCTGTGTCCTGGTAATCAATCCCAGCACTCCCTTCCCTGCTGGAGACAATGACATCCCCACACTTGGTACAGCTTCAGGGGGATGAAATCATCCGGGAGGGCTCCAAGTTGGCTCCATGGCTTGTGGTTGGGATCACAAACCCAGCAGCGTCTCCGGAGACGTCCATGAGTTTTCCAGGCTCAGAAGAGCACAGCTGGAAGCTGGCAAAGCCACCTCAGCCTCAGTGTTCCCCCAGGCTGGAACCTGGCGCTGTGTGTCCATGTGTTCACCTCTGCCAGGTGTTACTCTGGGTGGGACGGTGGCTCTGCCAGGGCTGTTCTGCAATCCCTGTTTGCAAGGCTCTGCTCCTCTCCTCCAGGACCACGTTCCTCTTGGTGCCCAGGGCGTGAACCCAGGACAGTGTCACCTGAGACTCTCCAGGGCTGGTCCCTTCCTGTACTGACCATTTGGATTTTATAACCCTCAGACCGTGGGAAAAGGGACGAAAGAGCTAGAATCAGCTCAAACTGCTGGAAAAGCACAGTTTGCTGCCCCATCAAATTTCTTAGACTGCAACATCCAATTTTAAATTGGGTTTCAGCACTGGCCCAGGTTGCCCAGAGAAGCTGTGGCTGCCCCTGGATCCCTGGGAGTGTCCAAGGCCAGGTTGGATGGGGCTTGGAGCAACCTGGGCTGGTGGAAGGTGTCCCTGCCCATGGCAAGGGGTGGAATGGGATGAGCTTTAAGGTCCCTTCACACCCAAACTTCTGGGATTCTATGGAATACTCCTGCCCTGTGACAGTGATAAAGGTGACTCCTGGAGGGGTTGAGAGCACTTGAATCAAATCAGTGTGTGCAAATAACTGGTGGGAGAGACTAAAGAAAACTGAGGCAGAGTCTTCTCCAAGGTGCCCGGGGAGGGGAGAAGAGGCAATGGGCACTTGGGAATTCTGTCTGGACATAAAAAGTACTTTTTTTCCCCAAGGCTGGTCAAACACAGCTTGCTCCAAGAGGCTGTGGGGTCTCTACCCCTGGAGATCCTCAAACCTCAGGGAGAAGGTCTCGAGCAGCCTGTGGGCTGACCCTGCTCTGAGGGCTGGGACTGGCCAATCCCACCCTGGCCATGCTGGGATTTCTGGGCTTTGGGGCTCAGCACTTTTCCACTTGCCTTTCAGAGGGCTTGCTGTGTATCCCCAGGTGTGCAGTTCTAGGGGAGTCCAATTTGGAGAAATAAGAGACGGGGGAGTAGATTTTCCATTGTATGGGAAATAAAATGATCCATTTCCTGACTGTGCCCTTCCCTGTGTTGCAGGTTAGAAGGGCAGCCGAGGCTGGACAGCAATTCAGGTAAGGCTGGATGGATTTCCCTTCCCACCTCCAGCAGTGCATAGGACTGAGCTCCTGTCAACTTCCTTCTCCCATCCTTCCTCCCCTGTTTCTACACCAGGAACAGTCCCACCTGCCCATCACTCTGCAACATTCAAAAGGATGTTTTTCATAAATCCCAGAATGGTTTGGATTGGAAGGGACTTAAAGCTCATCCCATTCCTCCCCCTGCCCTGGGCAGGGACACCTCCCACTAGCCCAGGTTGCTCCAAGCTCCGTCCAGCCTGGCCTTGGACACTTCCAGGGATCCAGGGGCAGCCACAGCTTCTCTGCCCAACCTGTGCCAGGGCCTGCCCACCCTCCCAGCCAGCAATTCCTTCCCAGTCTCCCATCTGTCCCTGCCCCCTGCCAGTGGGAAGCCATTCCCTGTGTCCTGTCCCTCCATGCTTTGTCCCAAGTCCCTCTCCAGCTCTTGTGGAGCCCCTTTAGGCTCTGGAAGGGGCTCCAAGGTCTCCCCAAAGTGGGAAAACTGTTACCTTCAGTGGGAGCAGCGTTGTCTCCCATTTTGTTGGTGTCACTTCCATAGCAAGAGGTCTCGGCAGGGATATGGGACCCCGTGGTGATGGACACTGTCCAGACATTCCACAGCCACACCCTCTACCCCCAGAAAGCCGGGGCTGTAAGTTATAACAAGGCCCAACAGATGGACAGACAGACAAGTGGATCTGAGGGTGGGAGGGGAGGGAGCTGGAGCTCTGTGTGACCAGTGTGACAATGTCTCCACAGACCTGAACGAGATCCTTATCTGCCCCACCTGAAGCTCTCCCAGGAGGGCACTGCTCGGGTTTCCACACTCCCTGGATGTTTGCCATAATTCCCATCACTCCCCATTCCCGCTGGGAAGCAGGGTCCTGGCACAAAACCTACCATGGATGCACCTATCACTGGCCAGGAAGGGACAGGGACAGGGGCAGGAGGGGACCTTCCTCTGGGACCTTTTCCCTCACACTGTAGGTTGGGTGGTTGTAGGAACCAAGCAGGTCTCTTATGTGTAACTGAGCCCCAGCCCCCTGTGGTCATGGGCCAGGAGAATCAGTGATGGATCCAACCACAATTTAGGACAACCCCACCACCAGTTCCCACCAGCGTCCTGTGCAGGCAACAGGCAAAGGAAAGAAAAGGGGGTTTGCCCTTCCTGTCTCCCAGCCATTTCAGGAGCGGAAGGAGAGAACCCCAGAGGGGCCTGGGAGCCTTTCTGACAGTTTTTGCATTAGAAATTCAAGTCCTGCCTCATCTGGGAAACAATCTGGTAACTCAAGAAGGAGTGAAATTATAGTGCTGGAGAGGGAGCCAGCACAGGGAGCTGGTTGGGCCAGCAGTGTGTGGCTTTTCTTCACATCCCTCTACCCTGATGGCACTGCAGAAAGGGATGTCTGTGCCCCTGTCACCCCTTAGCACTGATGTGGAGATGAGGAGCTCCCGCCCCCCCAGAGCCCAGCAGGGCCTCCAACACCTCCAAGGAGCAGCTGACAAGCTCTGAATTAGAGACCACTGAGAAAATGAGAGAGGGGAACCACTTTCGGGCTTCTTTATCCTCCAGAAAGAATGAAAAAGGACAAAAAAGAAAAGCTAAAACAGTCCTTTAAACTGTGGTGGCTCTTCCACCTGGAAGAATTTCTCCCTGGCAAGGGTGGTCAGGCACTGGCAGGGGCTGCCCAGGGAGGTTTGGAGTGCCCAGCCCTGGAGGTGTCCCAGGAAGGCCTGGCCGTGGCACTCAGTGCTCTGGGCTGGGGGACAGGGTGGGGATGGGGCACAGGGGGATCCATGGGCTGGGAGGGCTTTTCCAGCCTCGGTGATCCCGGCATTCTCTGATTCCTCAGGTTTCTCCCAATCCTGTGTGTCCAGGTGTCAGGGACTTAGGAGTTCATGTTTCCTGGGTTCTCTGAGGTCCGAGGACAAGGAGCTCTGGGGTCAGCGGGAGTCTCGTGGGTGCCACAGGTTGGGTCTGCTCCCAGCTCTCCAGGGGTGGCCCCAGGGGTGCACAGCCCCAGCCAGAAGGTTCAGGAAGTCATAGAGTCATGGAATCATTGAGGTTGGAAAAGCTCTGAGACCACTGAGTGCAACCATTCCCCAGCACTGCCAAGGCCACCACTAACCCCTGTCCCCAAGTGCCACATCCACATGGCTTTTAAATCCTGCCAGAGATGGGGACTCCAACCTTGCCCTGGGCAGCTGTGCCAGGGTTGGACAACCCTTTCCAGGAAGGAATTGTTCCTGATATCCCACCTGTCCCTCCCCTGGCCCAGCTGGAGGCCGTTCCCTCTCCTCCTGTCCCTGTTCCCTGGGAACAGAGCCCGACCCCCCCCAGCTCCTCCCTCCTGGCAGGGATTGCAGAGAGTGAGAAGGTCCCCCCTGAGCCTCCTTTTGCCCAGGTCCCAGCAGGGACACGTGGCTCTGGCTCTGCCCCACGGGGCTGGGCTGGAGCTCTGCTCCCTGTGGATCCCGACGGGTGTTTCTGGTGCCGCAGGCACGGAGGTTGCGCTTGCGATCGAGGGACGACTGCCATCCTTGGGAAGAGGCACGTTTCAGCCCATCCATCACCATCGTGCAACTGTGACCGATCTCCATCACCTGCTGCCAACACAGCTCTCCCAAAGCCACCTGGAGGGCTCTCCCAGAACCACCCGGGGGGCTCTCCCCAAAATACCCAGAGGGCTCTCCGTGGGCACCTGCCCTTAGGCCATTGCATGTTCCCTCGGTGCGTTTCCTAACGATGACCACACCATGTCCCACCCGGCTCAGCGAGTCATGGGAGGCTTAAAAAAACAAAAAAAACCAACCTGAAAGAAAACTGCTGGTGACTGTTCCCGCTCCATGTGCGGCTCTGTTCCTATCTCCTGCCCAACGGTGCCGCCGTCATGTCACACGCTGGTCCTTCCTCCTTGTGTGCGTGGAAAAAGGAGTGCAGACCCTCCTGGGGTCCCTCCTGCGTGGCATGAAGGGGATTCTCTCTCAAAAACCCACCTTCTGACACACTGGAGTCAGGTGTGAGGTGTGTCCTCCCGGGGATGGGTGGTGAGTGCAGGTGGTGGGGTGTCCAACCGGGGGGCCGTGATGGGCCACCAACCTCCGGCATTCCCGGCCTTGCTGGGACCAGCTCTTCACACTGTGAAAGCTTCCCATCCTGAGCAGGGAATCTGGGGAGGAGCATGGCCAGGCTGAGAGCTCCATCTCCACTCCCAGCATCAGGGGTTGGGTCCAGTTTTGGCTAAAATCAAAGGAAATAAGGGAGCAGGGGGTGGCAGCTCCCCTCTGACCCACGCTGGGCTCCTCTTCCATCACTGGTTCCCAAAACATGGCCACCAGTCCCAGTCATGGGTGGTTTTCAGCATTTTTTTTCCAGTGGTGCTTAGAAATGTTATTTTTAGTGGAAGGAGCCGAGGGCCCTGATGCATCTATAAATATTTATGGAGGGTGATGGATGGAAGGGAGCGACAAACCCTGGGAGCGCCCTCGGCTCTGCACCGACCCGGGGCCCGCGGGAACGCGCTCGCCGGGTCCCTCCAGCCCGCAGGAGAGGGAGAATAAACACCCGTGGTGGCCACAGGTTTGGCTGGATGTAAATATTGGGAAGGAGCTGCCAAGGAGGGAAGGGGAGCGATGAGAACCTGGAGTGGCACAGTCAAGTCAAGCAGGGAGGGGAATGGGGACAGGGAAGGGGATGGGAATGGGAACAGTGATGGGGGACAGGGACAGGGATAGGGATGGGGATGGAGATGGGAACAGAGGATGAGAAGGGGGTTGGGCACAGGAATGGGAATGAAGATGAGGATGGGGACAGGGACAAGTCCTGCAGCATCCTTGGCTGTGGCTATGGGCAGATCCAAGCACCAAAACTAGGGATGTTTTGCCAGTGGCCCTGCCAGGGTGGTGACAGTCATCAGGAGCTGGGGATGTCACAGCTGCACAGGGGTTGGAGTCTTCCCACTGCCAAATGGAGGGCTCACACTGGCAGCACCCACTGGATTGAGATTGCCGGGGAATTTTGCAATTCCCTGGGGCAAAACCCACCTGAAGGAAAATTCACCTTAAAGCATTTTCCCATGGGAATTCCCCGGGGCAGAGCCATGTCCTTGCACTGGTGTCCCATATCTGGTGCTGGGGGTTAATGCCAGAAGAGGGACACCCCTCTTCCCATGTGGCAGGGAATAGGGATGGGAGCCACGTGGGGTCCCTCACCAGCTGGTCTGTTGGTGCCATGCACAAGGACAGGGGTGGCCTTGGCTGCTCGTGCTGTCCTGGGCACACGTGCTCAGAGGCTCCGTGGATGCCCAAGGCCCAGCCATTCCCATGCAGCCCTAGTGTCCCTGGGGGTTGCACCAAGCTTCAGTGCCATTCCCTGTTCCTGTGGGCACGGAGGAGTGCGGGAGCGAGTGGGATTGTCCCTGGGAGTGGGACTGTCCTGGGAGCAGCTGGCAAAGCTGCGCTGGAGCCGATGCCGTAAGCGCGGGGAATGTCTCCAAGAGCAGCCTGTGAGCAGGGAGCCATGTTCTGTCATCCGCCAAATATTTAATAAATCCATCTTCTCCCTGCGGGGTGTCTTGTCCCTTCGCCATGTGGAAAAGGCGGGGATCTCACGAAAAAGGGAAAAAAGGGTTTTCCTAGGAAGCGCCTGCTCAGAGGCAGGAGCAGCTGCCGGCGCTGTGCCGTGGGGCCACGCGGCAGAGCCGGAGATTCCCGCATTGGTCATGGCTGCAGGTCGCTGGGAGCGCACAGAGCTGCCAGTGTTCGGGCCCTCGGCACGGCGCCACAGCTGCCCTGCCGCCAGATGTGCCCCCACCGCACACCCCACACATCTGGCAGCAGCAGAACGGGCTCGGGGGGTGTTGGGGCGGCAGCACCCACAGCAGAGCACCTGGCCCCTCACTAGAGACTCCCCAGGGGTGCTGGGTCGGTTCAGCGCTGCTCCCTCCAATGCAGGGCCAGTGACAGCAGAAGCCTCGTGCCCCGGGTTGGTGGAGGGTCACAGCTGGCACCAGCTCTCCCAGGGGATGCCCAGTTCCCACTGCCAGACCCAGTGATGATGCCGGGCAGCTGGACCCTCCCACCACCACTGCCGAGGGACCCCCTGCTCACGCCATCCCGGCAGAGCCACCGATGGAAACCCTACTCCCAGAATCCCTGGGATCCCGGGTGCAGGTGCATCCCCCCTGCTCCCCAGCCCCGATTTGGCACAGCGCTGCCCCTCTCCTGGTCCTCATTCGTTTTAGGGATTAGGTGCCTCGGTGGGAAAGATCCAGACCCTTTCCGGAGTCAGGGGCCCGGGGCAGCTTCATGCTCCACAGCCTGGCGTGAGGTGAGAGCAGGAGCGAGAAATGAGAGCCCAGGGACACCGTGTGCCCATGGACTGAGTGTCACTGCACACCCAGCTCTGCCACCGTGGCAGCGGCACACTGTGGGACACTGGCACACTGTGGGACACCGGCACTCTGGGGACACCGGCACTCTGGGGACACCGGCACACTGTGGGACACCGGCACACTGGGATACTGGCACACTGTGGGACACCGGCACACTGGGATACTGGCACACTCTGGGACACCGGCACTCTGTGGGACACCGGCACTCTGGGGACACCGGCACTCTGGGGACACCGGCACTCTGTGGGACACCGGCACTCTGTGGGACACTGGCACTCTGTGGGACACTGGGATACTGGCACACTGTGGGACACCGGCACTCTGTGGAGCACTGGCACGCCCACAGGTTCTGCCTGTCCCCAGCACCGGCATCGTCCCTGCCAGAGCCCCTGTCAACCCGTGCCCACCAGCTCACCCCCGCAGGTTCCTGCCGTCGCCCCCCGCCTGGGGACACGGACCCACCGCAGTTCTGGTGAGGCCTCGGTGTGCCCCGAGCTGCCCCCGGACACAACCTCCACCCCGGGCCCCCGAGCATGGCGAGGGTCCCCCTCAGCCATCTGTGCCCCCTGCCACGGGGACGTGGGTGCAAACACAGGAGCAGTGCAGGCTGCACTACCACTACCCCTGTCCCTGTCCCTCTGCTCATCCAACAAGCAATAACCCTTTCACACCTCATTAGAGCCGGAATTAACCCCGATTACCCCCAGCTGCGGGGGGCGGGGCAGTTCCTGCTCAGCGTGAGGGGCAGCAGATGGGCTCAGCCCCACGGAGATTCCAGGGTGACCCCAAGGTCTCTTGCACCGAGGAAACACCAGGGACCCCATGTGGCCCACGGAGAGCTCAAGGACTTCATGTGCCCCAGGTATCCCAAACACTTCAGGAAGACTCCAGGGTCTCTGTGCACTCCAAGGAGCCCTCAAGGATCCCGTGTACCCCAGGGACCCCCCTGATTTGCGGGGAGAGCGAGCCCCGACCCCCGCAGCCCCCTCCGGGCAGCCTCCGAGGGGGGGCACAGCTGGGGACACCCGGTGTCCGCTCACACGTGGCCGGGGGCTCGTGTCAACGCCAGACCCCGGGGCCGGGGCTGCTCCCTGGGCTCCCCCGGCCGCTGCGGCTCCTTCCATCCCCGGATCGATGCCTCCTCTCCAGCCGCTGCTGCGCTCCTGCCCTTCGTCCCAGCCCTCTTCCTCCCCTCTCCCCCACCCAGGGGAGCGCCGAGCGGGGTTATCGGTGGGCAAACACGGCGTCGGGCGGGACCCCACGGGTGTGGCCGCAGGTGCCGGGAACGCGGCACGGAGCCTGTCCCTGCTCAGGGTGGCTGCGGCCCCTCCCCGGGGGTGCCGGACCACGCCGTGCCCACCTGCCCTCGCTCCCCCGTGTGACACACGCTGTGTCCCCAGGGACAGCCGCTGCCACGTGCTCCCAGTGCCAGCAGTGCTCCCGCACCCCACGGCTGCTGCGTGCCAGGGGTGGCACAAGCCCCGTGGCACTGGGGGACGTGGCCCAGGGGACGCGGCCCCACTGAGCCCCTCCCAGCACCCTCCTCCCGCGGGCACGGCCGTGGGTCGGGGGGTGCGCGCGAGGGGCCGGGGCACGCGGGGTCACCCCCGTCCTCGGGATGTGGGGACTGTCGGCCATTTCTGCTTGTGCAGGAATTCGGCGGCAATTGCATAACGAGGAGCCCTCGGAGCTGGAAACCAGGTCAGGCGGGAGCGGGGGGAGCAGGGGCAGCGGGGACAGCAGGGACCGGCCACAGCTGCTCACCCTCCCCGGGCTGAGGCAGCAGGAGCTGCGCTGCGGGATCCACACGCCGGGAACGGCACCAGGACACGGCACGGCCGCCCTGCTCGGCATCGGAAATGCAGAGAGCACGGGGGTCCCTCAGGCCACGGTGGCATCACATCTTCGTCCCTGGGATCCCTCTGGCTGTGGTGGCATCACACCTGTATCCCTTGGCATCCCTTGAGCCACGGTGGCATCACACCTGAGTCCCTTGGGGTCCCTCAAGGCACGGGGCCGTGCCACCTCTATCACTTTGGGTCCCTCCAGCCCCAGTGGCATCACACCTGCATCCCACCAGTTCTGTCTGGCCATGGTGGCATCATGCCTTGTCCCTTGGGGTTTCTTGAGCCACAGTGGTATCACACCTGTGTCCCCCTGGTCATGGTGCCATCACCTGCATCCCTTTGTGCCCCTGTGGCCACAGTGCCCTCACACTTGCATCCTTTGGGGTCTCCATCCCTTGGCACTGCTGCCAACCTTGTTAACCCACATCACCCCCCTCAGCCCACCAGTGCCGCCGGTGACAATGCCAGCAGCATGCCATGTCCTCACACCCCGTGTCCCCAGGGCCTGTCAGAGGTGCCTATGGAAGGGACACTCCCACCCTGGCACGAAGAGTGCCACCCCCAGCAACCCAAGTGCCACCACAGCACACTGTGCCACTGCCCGGTGTGTGACACCAGCTGTCCCCACGCCGAGGGGCCCAGCTGCTCCCCGGGCTCACCGACGGCCGGGATGCGGTGTCACTGTCACTGGCTTAATTTGGCGCCTGCCCTCCAGGCGAGATTAATTAATCCGATCCCTGCGCCCGCCCTGGAGGGACCTGCCCCTGCACTGGCAGCTGTTGCCCTGTCGAGGCCGAGCTGCTGGTGGGGGTCTCAGGGGGGGAAAAAGCTCAGGGACCTCCAGCTCTGCTGGGGTAGAGGGTGAGCGGCTGGTGCCTGGGGAGCACCAGTTCCAGTTAGAACATTCCAGCAGAGTGTTGGGGCCAGCTGGTTCCTGGTGCTGCCCCATCCGTGGGACGGGAGATCCACGGGTGGTCAAAAGCACAGAGGTAGGACCTGCCACCCTCCTCCAGCCACCCTGACCCCCTGGTCCGGGATTATCCCTGGGGATAATTGCACCTGTTACATAAAGAAGCTGCTGGGGCAGGAGCAGTTACAGAGGAGCTGGTGGGGCAGGAGAGCAGCAATGTAGGGGCAGGTGGGCACCACGCTGCCAATGTGGCCATGGCACCATCTGAGCCCTCACATGTCCTGGGATGGAGGGATGGGGCTGGAAAGGCTGAACACCAGTGGCTGAGCGGCTCTGAGGATGTAGGTAGGGGTTCCTCAGGAGCACAGCCCTGGCTGCGGGGCTCTGCAGCCTTCTGAGGGTCTTCGGAGCATGGAAGGGATGGGAGCTGCCAGCTCCCAAAGAGCAGGATGTGCTGGAGGACAGAGATGCCAAGACCCGGCATGGAAGATGGTCAACCTGTGACCATCCTCCTCTTCCTCCTCCTCTGCCCAGCCCAGCACCAGCACAGAGCTCACTGGCCGCATTCCTCTGCCAACAGCATCCCCCAGTGATGGTCCCACACCCCTGCCAGGGCTCCCTGTGTCCCCTGGGTGCTCCATCACTGGCAAAGGCCTGGCACATCCTGGAGAGGCAGCAGAGCCACTGTAGTGACATGTGCCACCATCGTGGGAAGCAGCACTGCAGCAGAGCCGGGCATGGGGCTGCCCCCCAGGATGGGATTTGGGGGGGTTAATTCCAATACCAGCCCAGCAGGACCCTGCCTTTGGGGTTTGGGGGGGTTGATCCCAGCCTGGTGGAATCCTGCCCCTGGAGTTTGCAGGGTCAGTCCTGGCCCAGCAGGACCCTCCCCATGGGATTTGGGAGGTCAATCCCAGCCCTGTGCTCTGATCTGGGGGCACCTGCCCCTTTCCAGCTGGGATCCCAGCACCCATTGGAGGCTCTTCCAGGACACTCATGAGAGCAGGCAGGGCCTATCCTTCCAGGGAATGCACCATTAATTAGCATTATTAATTAATGCCTTATTTTGCAGTGACCCCTGGGCACCAGGCACCTTCCAGCACTGAGGGCGAGGGGGGGCCCTGCCTGGGGGGATCCTCCTGGGACTGCAGCACAGCCAGAGCAGGAATGGGGCTGCCAAAGCACAGCCAGGTACCACCAGGCCCCTCCATCCCATGACAGGGCTTATGGCACCAGCCTGGGACCCTGGGCACTCATCCAGGTGGTGCTGGATATTCCCAGGGACCCCCCAAGGTCACTCCATCCTCGGCACCTGCCAGTGCCAGCTGAGGCCCAGGCCAAGCCCAGGCTTTGGTGGACCAAAAGTATCACCTGTGCAGGTGTTGGAGACAGCAGTGTGAGGCTCCTCTGGCTCTTCCAGTGCTCCTCAAGACCAGCCCTGAACCCCTGATTCCAGGTGCTTCTGAGCAGCCGGTGGGTTGTCCTGGCAGTGCCTCGGCTTTTTGGTCCCACCCCAGCTCCGATGGCACCACCAGACCCCCCTGTCAGATCCTTAAGGCGGAGTTACAAAGCCCCTTCTCCAAAGACTCCCGAATTTCCAAATCAGGTCCGCTGCCGTGGATCTCTGCCTGCTGACATTCCCCAAGTGTCTGTGCCCATCACCCGGTTTCCAGTCTCCCGAGGAGCCTCCAGGCCAGCACCTCACAGGGACGGGACTGAGGACACGCCAATCCCCCCACTGGCCCTGGCAGCCCCCGACCAGGGAGGATCCAGGGGGCTCTGTGCACCCCCTGAGTGGGGTACCCAGTGGGAAGAAGCTCCTGGAGACATCTGGCAGTTGCCCAAGGGGTGGCAAGGGCACCGTGGACCAGGGGGACATGGCTGGCACAAACGTGGGGAGAAGGCATGGCTTGGCTTGGTCTGGCACGGCCTGGCTTGCCATGGCTGTTTGGCAGGGCTTGCTATGGCATGGCATGGCTTGGCTTGACACGGCACAGCCCTTGACTGCACTGGGCTTGGCTTGATCTGGCACAGTCTAGCTTGGCATGGCATGGCTTATCTTGGCTTGGCACTGCACAGCCCTTGACTCTACTTGGCTTGGCTTGGATCAGCCTGGCCTAGCACGGCTCAGCTTGGCACAACATGACACAGCCCTTGACCACACTTGGCTTGGCCCAGCCTGGCTTTGGCACAGAACGGCTTGGCTTGGTCTGGCACGGCATGGCTTGGCATGGCTTGGCACGGCATGGCTCGGAACGGCACGGCTTGTCTTAGCTTAGCAAAGCCGAGCCCGGGCGGTCCGTCTGGGCGGCCCCCGGGCGCGGTGCAGCCGTTCTGCCCGCGCCGTGCGGTGCCGTGCGGTGCCGTGCGGTGCCGTGCGGTGCCGCGGCGGGCGCGGCCGGCGGGCTCTAGGACCGCGCGGCGGGCTCGGTGCTGCAGTGGAGGCGGCGGCGCTGCGGGAGGAGGCCTGGCCGGGCAGCGCAGCGGCGGCGGCGGCTCGGCGGGGCTCGGCACGGCTCGGCGGGGCTCGGCGCCGGGCCTGCACCGGCCCAGGTAACGGGGACACGGGGCACGGCACACGGGGACACCGGGGGCGGCGGCCTCGGCCCCCCCGCCTCGGGGACTCTCGGCTTCGCTCGGCTCCGTTCGGTTCGGTTCGGCTGCCGCGGTCGGGGGGTTCGGCTCCGGCCGGTTCGGCTCGGCCCGGGCGTCCGGCGGCGTTCGGGTGCCCCCGGCCGGGGCTCGGCTCCCTCCGGCGGGGCTGTGGGTCCCCCGGCCGGAGTTCGGGTCCTCCCGGGGGGGTTCGGGTCCCTCCGGGGCGCTCGGCCCGGTGCGGGGCGGCCCCGGTACCGCCGCGGTGTCTCCGCCGTCCCGGGCCCGCGGCAGGAAAGCACGGCAGGACGGGGCCCGCTGGGCCCCCCCGGGCCCGCGCCGCCCCCG
>JAYRBT010000115.1:0-36325 GCA_036023395.1 Myiotriccus ornatus
CCCGATCGTGTCCCCCACCCCCCCGGTGCCCCCCCTGCCCACGCACCGTCGCTCCCGCGCCCCCCGCGCCCCCTCCCCGCGCTCACGCGCTCCGGCCCCGCCCGGTCCCGGCGGAAGCGGCGCCGCGCGGGGGCTGCCGGGAGTTGTAGTTCCCAGGGGTCCGGAGGCCACCGTGGGGGGCAGCGACGGCACCCCCCCCCGGACCCCCCGAACGCCGCCCCACGGAACCTCGAGTACCCACGCCCACCCTCCGGCGCCCCAAAAAGCCGTGTGCACCCCACTGCACCCCGCACATCCTGCGCACGCCTCTGCAGCACTGCCTGCACCCCAAATCCTCATGCTCACCCTGCTGCGCCCCTGCACCCTCCCTCTGCACCCCAAATCCCCGTCCTCCATGCCTGCACCCCAAATACCCCCGCAGCCCCCCTTTGCACCCCAAAACCACCCTCCGCCCCCCCCCACACTGCCCACAACACCCCTGGGTTGGCTCCCTCCTGGCCCTACACCCCCAGCGCCCCCCCCCCCGCAGTGCTTCCCAGCGCCCCAGATTGTCCTGCACACCCCCAGAGTTTCAGAGTACCCCCCTAAGCTCCAGGGATGCTCCAGGGCGTGACGGTGGGAGCATCCTCCTGCCTGGGAGTGCCGGAGCACAGGGAGCACCCGGGGGGCTGGTGGGGGGCAAAGTGGGGAGGGGGCAGCGTTGGGGGGCAGAGCACCCCGAAATAGCTCTGCCCTCACCCCCGCACGGTGCAGCGCGGGGGTTAAGTGGAGGTGGCTGCGAGGAAGAGGAAATCTCGGCAGGAACAAGGACAGGGGAAGGCCAAGGGCAGCGGCCGGAGGCGCAGCCGGAACGTGCCGGAAGGTGTCGGAGCCTTGGCCGTGGGATCGGGACGTGCTGGAAGCCCAGGGTGGAACTGGGACGTCCTGGGACCTGCGGCGTGGAGCCGGGACGTGAGGGAGCGCCAGGGTGGACCTGGGACTTACCTGGGTGTGGAATCAGGACATGCTGAGACCCCCGGGGTGGAACTGGGACGTACCGGGAGCACCGGCGGACGCGGGGCAGGAGGTGCCCAGGATGGAGAAGGCAAGTGGGGTGTGGGGTGTGCTGGGCACTTCCTGGGGCTGATCCCACTCAGCCAGGGAGCTCCTCGTGTGGGATCCGCCCTCAGGCACCCCCCGGCCACAGGCCTGGTGCCGGGCTCTGGGGAGGAATTCCAGGCCTGGAGACCAATGGGACGGTGGCCAAAACTCATCCCTATCCCAGGAAACCCCCGTGGGTGCCACCCCCTCCGGCCCCGGTGCTGACTGGGGGACGGACACACCCCCCTGGTCCCTGCAGCCCCCACAGCTCCCACCCGGCGAGGAGGAGGAGGAGGATGAAGAAGGGGAGGAGGATGACGAGGAAGAGGAGGAGGAGGATGGTGATGAGGAGGACATGGCGGGTGACGCCGAGGACATCCTGCGCTACGAGGAGCGCATCGCCGGGCTGCTGGCCACGGTGGCTCGGCTGCACCGGCGGGCAGAGCAGCTCCAGCGCCGCCCCGGCAGGTACCGGCACCGGCACCTGGGGGACACGGGGGGCTGCCACCACATGTCCCCCCTTCATCTCTGCCCTTCATCACCCTGCAGGGAGGGCGAGGAGGGCTGGGAGGGCACTGCCAGCCCCCACGCTGCCAGCCCCGCACCGCGGCGCCTCGACGGCACCGGTGCCGGGCAGGGAGGTGAGTGCTCAGTGCCGCGTGTGCTGTGCCACGTCCTTCCGTGTCGTGCCACCCCTGATCCCCGCTGTGCCCCCCGCCCCCAGCCCCCGGCCCCGACCTCTTCGCCGACCTCCAGCACGCCGTGAGCTCCCTGGAACGCGCCGTCTTCTCCCGGCACCGGCGGCCGCCGGCACAGCCCGTGCCCAGCGAGGAGTGGGCGCGAGCGGCCAAGGTGGGGCTCACCGGCACCCCCGGCCCCGATGCCGAGAGGATGGGCACCCACTGACCGGCTCTGCACCCCCAGAGCCTGGAGGAGCTGAGCCAGGCACCGGGCTGGGCCGGGCGGGCGTGGCGGTGCCCGGCGGTGGCAGCGGGCGAGGAGCTGCCGGCGGAGGTGGCGGCGGCGCTGGCGAGGAACGCGGCGCTCCGGGCGGCCCTGGGGCGCCGGGACGAGGAGCTGGGACAGGCCACGGCCGCGCTGCGGGCGCTGCGGGGGGAGCGGGACCGCCTGCAGGGCAAGGTGGGTGCGGGGGGCACCGCGCGGGGGGCACCGGGCACGACCCCACAGCTCAGCCCGGTGCCCGGCACAGGTGCAGGCCCTGCGGGATGCCCTGTCCAGGCTGGAGGAGCCAGGGGGCTCTGGAAGTGACCCCCCCAGGGTCAGCAGCCCCCTGAGGCTGCGCCAGGTGAGTGCAGGGGGTGCCGAGACGTGGGTGGGGGGCGTTGGTGGGTGGGATCCTGCCCCAGGGCTGGGCTCTGCCTGTTCCCTCGGCAGGATTTATCCCGGTGCGGGGACAACGCGCAGCCCCACGGGGTGCAGCCCCTCAGGATCCAGCCCCACGGGGTGCAGCCCCTCGGTTCCCAGCCCCACAGCTCCCTGTCCCCCCAGCCCTCGGCGGGTGCCAGCCGGGAGCAGGAGGAGCGGCTGCAGCAGCTGCAGGGGTGAGTTCCCCCCATCCCAGGGGCTCCCGGGCCCTCATCGGCGGGGAAGCCGAGGCCTGGCGCGGCCTGACCGCGGTGCCGGCCGTGCCCAGGTGCCTGGGGCGGCTGCAGGAGGTGAACCGGGAGCTGGCGGCCGCGCTCCAGGAGTGCAAGAGCGAGGCGGAAAGGCTGAGCATGGAGCTGGGGCAGCACGAGTCCCGCAGCACCGCCCTGCGCCTGGCCCTGCGCTGCAGGTGGGGCCGCGTGGGATGGGAGGGGAGGGGAGGGGATGGCATCAGGGTGGACAGCAGGATGGGGACAGCCACACTGAGCCCCTCGTCCTGCAGCGAGCGCTGCGGGGGCGCTTATGCCGCCCTCCTGGACCTGCTGCAGGCAAAGGTGGGACGGGAGGACGGTGCCCGTGGGGGTGAGTGACAGCCCGGGGGGGCTCTGGGGTGCTGGGGAGTTGTCAGGGAGGATGATGGGGGGATACTGGGTGCGCTGGGGAAGACACTGAGGGGGTACTGGGAGTGCCGGAGAGGATGCTGGGAGGATGTTAAGGGGATACTGGGGAGTCTTCAAGGGGGATGCTGGGAGGATGCTGGTGGTGCTGGGGAGGATCCTGAGGGGACACTGGGGAGTGATCAGCAAGGAGGCTGAAGGGATGCACAAGGGGTGTGTGGGGATTTGGGATGATGCAGGAGGGCCGAGCAGGAATACTGCTGCAAGGAGGGGTACGGGGAGGATGCTGGGGGGCTGCAGGGAGGATGCTGGGGGGGGGATGCCCTGGAGAGGGGCACCTGCCCGCATACTGCCTGTCCCGTGCCCAGGAGCCGCGGGGGAGCCGAGCCCAGGGCACGGGCAGGGGTCCAGCCCCACGGCCAGGGAAGGGCCACAGCTCCCGGGCCCAGCAGAGCTGGACGGGCGAGGGGAGAGCGGGGCCAGCAGCTCCCCCAGAGCACAGAGGTACCCGGAGGAGGGCGGGGGGCACGATGTTCGGCTGTCCCCGTGGTACCCCGTGCCCACCCCAAGCACATCCCTATCCCGCAGCACTCCAGCGCCCAGGGGGATGGAGGAGGGCGCGCTGCGGGAGCACATCCGCCGGCTGCGCGCGGAACAGGCGGCCGTGGAGGGGTCCCTGCTGGACGCCCCGGCCCTCCCCGGGGTGACCCAGCACAGCCAGGATGCCCGGGCCCGGGCCGAGAGGGCGCTGCAGGACGCCAGGGCACTGCTGCCAGGCTGGAGGCGGCCCGAGAAGGCGGAGCTGCTGCAGGACCTGGCGATGCTCAAGGTGTGGGTTCTGGAGTTGAGGGGGCCCGACGCCTGGATCCCTCCACGTGGGATGCAGGGTGGGAGCGGAGCCAGAGGGTGGTGACACCGCTGCCGTGCCAGGAGGCCATGGCTGAGCTGAGGACGCGGCTGCAGCTGGCGGAGAGGGAGAAGCGGGGCCTGGAGGTGCTGCTGGCCGGGCAGGGGCCGCGGGAGGCTGCCCTGCGCCTCGTGCTCCAGCACCTGGAGTGGGAGCGGGATGGGGGCACCCGCCGCCCCCCCAGCAGCTCCGGCAGCTCCAGCAGCAGCGAGGGGGTAAGGATGGCTCCGAGCCCCCTCCCCGGGGCTGGGGGTCTCCCCAGGGGTGGGACCCACACCCAACCTCTGCAGGATGCCCAGATTGGCTGGATTGGAGCGGCAGCTCCGCGGAACCCTCCGGATCTGGAGAGGGTGAGGGAAGAGCTGCTCCGCACCTCAGCCAGGTAAGAGACCTCGATGGTGTGAGCGGTGCCAGGGTGGGCACTGTGAGGGCTGGGCGTTGGGCCAGACTGGGAATCGTGCTGGGACGGGCACTGTGTGGGCACCGGGCACGGTGCAGGACTGGCTGCCACGCACGTGTCCCCAGGACGGAGGAGCTGCGTGCCCGGGCACAGGAGCTGGTGCTGTCCCTGGAGCAGGGCAGTGCTGCCAGCCGAGCACAGCAGGCACAGAGTGTCACCGTCACCACGGACCTGTTCCAGGCACACAGGTGGGCAGGGGGCACCCACGTCTCTGCTGGGTGGGCGTTGGGTGCAGCATCTCCTGTGTCCCTTGGGTGCCCTGGATCGCCTGGGTGCCCTATGTCCTCTCAGTCCCCTGTGTCCCCTATGACCCCCTGGATCCCCTTGGTCCCCTGGGTGCCCTGTGTCCCCTGGATACCCTGGGCATCCTGGATCCTCCATCTCCCTTGGGGACCCCTGAATCTCCCGGATCCCCTGGATATCCTGTTTCCTCTTGATCCCCTGAGTGCCCTGGGTCCCCTATGCCACCTGGGTCCCCTGGTTCCCCATGATCCCTGGGTGTCCTAAATCCCCTGGGTCCCCATATGCCCCATATCTCCCATGCCCCCCTCCATCCCCCATGCCCCCCCTGTGCCCGGGCGGGTGCTGAGCGTGCCCCTCAGCGCCCTGGCCCTGGCGTACCGCGGTGCCCGGCGCAAGCAGGCGGCCCAGGCGCGGCGCCTGGAGGCGCAGGCGGGAGCCCTGCGCAGGCAACATTCCCGGCGGGAGCAGGCGCTGGCCCGCAGGCTGCACTCCCTGGAGCAGGGCCCGGCCGGCAGCGAGACCTGCATCTAGAGACCCCCAGAACACCCCCCCCGTGTTGTACCCCCGCACTAATAAACCTGGATGCTCGTGGTTCGGCGTTGGGGGGGTTTGAGCTCGGACGGGGCTCAGCTGCGGGACCCCCAGCTCGGTTCATCCCAGGGGGGCTGGGAACAAAGGGCACCCCCCTCCCTGCTGTCTCCCAGCACAGATGAAGCCATTTGGTTGTCCCTGCCGCGGGATCAAAGGTGACGGCAGTGGCCGTGGCGCGGGGCCCATCCATATTCAGGAGGAAGAGGAGCGGTGACCCCGCGCCGGGGCCATCCCGGCCGTGCGGGAGGGGCTCCAGGAGTGGGCTGTGCTGGGGGGCTGCTGAGGGGAGTGGGGGGTCTCAGCCCATCAGCCTGAGCCCCCTCCATCCCCACGCGAGGAAATGCATGGATAGTGGGAGCAGGGCTGAGTGTGGGGCTGGGGGGGGACAAGCGGGGATGGTGCAGGGCTTGGATGCACTGAGAGGTGGAGGGAAACTGAGGCACGGAGCTGGAGATGGGCTGCAGTGAGGCCTGGATCGCCCTGGAGAGATCCTGGAGCGGAGTTCAAGGCTCCGTGGATCAATATCTGGAGCTGTGGTGATGGAGACGGCTGGGAGAGGGATGCAGGGATTTGGGGATGCAGGGACACAGAGGTGCAATTCTGCAGGAATGCAGAGCTGTGGGGATGTGGGGATGCAGGGATTCAGGGATGCAGAGCTGTGGGGATGTGGGGATGCAGGGATTCAGGGATGCAGAGCTGTGGGGATGCAGGGATTCAGGGATGCAGGGTTGCAGAGCTGTGGGGATGCAGGGATTCAGGGATATGGGGATGCAGGGACACAACTGTGCAGGGATAGGGGGATGGAGGGATGTGGGAATGCAATGATGCAGGGATTTAGGGATTCAGGGCTGCAGGGATTCAGGGAGCAGGGATGCAGCTTCCCGTGTCCTCCACCCCCACCACCACGCCGCTCCCTGAAATGGGGTCACCTCCGTGTCCCCAGGGCGGCAGGGCTGGATCAAAGGACAGCTTCCCCAGGGAGCTGCCCTGGCATGAAACGGGAGCAGCAGAGCCCTGATTGGTGCCCAGCACAGGGGGTGGGTGCCCAGACCCGGATACCAGAGCTGGGGGCTGCCTGTGCCCCCTGCTCCCAGTCCCCGCCTGCCCTGGGCACGGCCCCAGTGGGGACTGGGGCTGGTGGGGGGGTCCCGTGGGCCGGGGCCGGTGGCGTGGAGGGGCTGACCCGCAGGTTGAAGGTCAGGGCTCCGCGCTCAGACCCCTTTTCAGATTCAAATGGGCTCCCAGGGGCTTTGTGCGGGGTCAGGCTCCACCAAGAGCCGCATGAAAGGCCGGGGCAGCCGGGGCAGCCTCGACCCTGGGTGCCGGGAGGAGGGGGAGGGCAGGTGGGACCCGCCACCGCCCCCACCCCGCCCAGAGGGTCCCCCCTGCCACGTCCCGCTGACCCCGGGGCCAGGCCCTGTTGTTCTGTCCCACTCCCTGCCTCAGTTTCCCCTCCGTGGAGCAGGAGAGGGGTCAGGTCACCCCCAGCCTTTCCACAGGGCTGGGGGCAAATCCATGGCACTGGGGGGGTGAAACCACCTCTCCATGGGGTGACATGGGGGGCACGGGGGTTGAGACCCCTGTGTGCAGTGACCCCCACCCAAGGTTTGCACCCTCAGGGGGGTGGGGGCAGAGTGGGGCCTGAACAAGGGCTGAAAATCAGGGAACTGACCCCAAATCCCCATGTGGGGCTACACTGGGGTCGGGGGGGACAGACAGACAGAGGGACAGGGTGGTTCTACCCAAGCCCCCGGGAAGCACCTCCGCTGGCAGCTCCCTTGTGGGCTTGGCAGAGGGAATGGCCACCCCACAGCCCAGAGTGGTGATAACTGGGATGAGGGGTTTTCGGGGCCGGGCTGGTGGTGGTGTTGGCATCCGGCTCTGCAGCGCGGCTGGTTCCCATCAGGGATGGCACCCGGCTCTCTGGTGCTGCTGGTTCCCACCTCTCCACCGGTGCTGGCACCCAGCAGTGCCGCCAGCACAGCCGCAAACCCAGCCCTGCCCCGCACATTTTGGCAAGAACTCCTCCGCCATCCCCCTGCCCACAGGCCGTGGGGAGCGAGGGGGCACCGTGCCCACGCTGCAGCCGGGTCCAACCAGCGCGACTCCGGAAACCTCGGCGAGGCCTCCGCCGTGCCGGACCCTTCCCGGGGGCGCCGGGGCGGCACGAAACGCGCCGGCGGCTCCCGGGGGCCCTTTTGTGCGGCGGAGGCAGCGGAGCAGCGCGAGGAAGGAGGAATTCCTCCGGAGATCAAACGCCTTCGCCAACTGGACACCGACGTCAAAACAAACCGGCTCCCAGCGCGGGGCCGGGAGCCGCGCGGGGGACAAGATCCAATTTCCTCCTTTGTTCCTGGATTATTATTTTTTGCAGGGGGCGAGGAGGCGGGGGAGCGGCAGGGAAAGGGCCATAAATCACGGCCTGACAGAAGAGAAAGGAGAAGCGGGGCTGGCTGCAGGTGGGGGTGACCCCCCTGCCCGCACTGGGACCCCCCCCACCCCGAGCCTGGCCCCATTCCCAGCTGGCTCTGCCGGGTGTTATTCCACGACCATGGCTGACCTAGGGCATCGGGGCCTTTCTGGGCACCGTGTCAGTGGGTACCTGCTGAGCAGAGACCCCCAAAGCCAGGAGAAATAGGGGGGTTGGGTTTTTATGGCCGTGTCACACACACACACCCCGCTGCACCCCAGCTCCAGGCTCAGGGCTCTGCTTTGCCCTTCCCGTAACCTCAGCCCTGGCATGTGGGTTGGGAATGCCAAGGACACGGGCAGGAAGGTCCTGGCAGTGCTGGGGCCAGGCAGTGTGGGCACTCCCGGTCACTCCACACGGCACCAGCATCCTCACCGTGAGGCGGAGTGCCCCGTGGGGACACTGAGGGCTCAGGGGTGCGAGGGGGCACCCGGTCCACCCCACCCCAGCTCCGTGCCCTGCCCGCCGGACTTTGCCCCTGGAAGTCAAGGTGAGCAGGTGCTGGGATTCACCGGGGCCGCCGTGGCATGGCCGGGAGGGGAGTTTGGCCCCGGGTGAAAGGCGGCGGCAGGGCGGTGGCAGGGGCTGCTCCGGGGTCAGGCACCTTTCCACAGGGTTTATCCCCTGGTTAATGATTTCCAGGGCAGCAGCAGGCGGGCGAGGAGCACCCAGCACCCACCGCCCGCACCTGGCCGGCTCCTACGGGTCCGACTGGATTTACCACATTGCAGACGGGCTTTATGGGGCCACAGGAGTCGGGCCCTGGCCACATCCAGCCCTTCTGCTCCTTCCCAGGGCTGGGGGCTCCCAAGGGACCCCGGGATCACCCCCCGGCCCCACACGAGCTGCGGCCTGGGTAATTAAAGATCCCGCTGGGGCTGTCGGCGAGAGGAGGGGATTGACGATGCCGACGGCTTGGCCACGGGCCAGGAGTAGTGGGGAACTGCTTCCCAGCTTCCCAGCATCCCGGCAGCCCCCGACGGCATCACACTGTGCCGCGACGCCGCAGCCCAGGTGGCCCTGCATGCCGGGCTCTCGGTGCCATGCTGGAATCCCAGAGCCATGCTGGGCTCCCAGTGGGATGTGGAGCTCCCAGTGCCACGCTGGCCTCCTGGTCCAGTGTGGGGCTCCCAGTGCCACGCTGGGCTCCTGGTCCAGTGTGGGGCTCCCAGAGATATGCTGGACTCCCGGTTCTGTGCTGGGATGCCGGTGCCACACGGGGCTCCTGTGACAATGCCAGGCTCCCAGTTCAACGCTGGGCTCCCGGTACAACACCAGGCTCCCAGTTTGATGCTGGGATCCCAGTGCCACGCTGGGCTCCTGTTCCAGTGCCAGCCTCCCACCACAATTCCGGGCTCTCGGTGCAGCAGGAGGTGCCGAGCTCTCCCGGTGCCAGCCAAGGGCTCTGGTGCCCAAAATGCAGCGGGGGACCGGGAGGGGCCACATCCAGCCACCTCCGGTGGTCAAACCTCCGGCTCCATCACCACGGCACCGCACCGGGGCCATGCCCGGCTCTGCCACCGCCGGTACCGCCGGTACCACGGGCCCAGGGCGCCGGTTACGGCCCCGCCCGGCGCTGCGGGGCCGCGCGGGGTGCGGGGGGCGGCGGGGGCGGCCCGGTGCGGCGGCGGGGCCGGGACCGGGGCAGGACCCGGGAGCGGAAGGGGAGGAGGACGGGGAGGAGCATCCAGGGCGGCCACCGCGGCAGCGGCTGAACTTTGCTCTTTCACGGGAGGCGGGGAGAGCCCCGGGGCTCGGCGGCGCCGGTCCCGCCGCACCCGCACCCGCACCGGGACCGGGCTGCGTGCGGCGGCGGGGCCCGGGGGGGCGAGGGCGGGCCGGGGCAGCGCCGCCCCCTCCCTCCTCCTCCTCTCCTCTCCTCCTCTCCTCCTCCTCCTCCTCCTTCCAGCCGGTGCCGCGGAGCGGAGGAGCCACCGGGGGCGGGAGCGGCCCCCGCATGCGGCCGGTCCCCGCGGGGGGATGCGCCGCGCCCCGCGCCCGCCGCCGCAAAGTTTCCGCGGGGCCCCCCCGTTAACCGGGGCGGGGAGGAGGAGGAGGAGGAATCACTGGGATAAACGAATCCCTGGGCGAAAGGGATCCCGGCGGTAGGGGAGGGCGAATACTGGAGAAAAAAAAAAAAAAAAAAAGACCAGCCAAAAAAAAAAAAGCCAAAAAAAAAAAAAAAACCGTGAATAACCCAAACCGGCCGCCGCTCGGCCAAAAAAAAAACAAAAAAAAACAAAAAACCAAAAACTTGCCGAACTCGTTTGCGGGAGGCACCGGGGCGGCTCCGCTCGATGCGGCGGCGGGGCCGGCGCTGAGCCCCGCGGCCGGTGCCGAGCCCCGCGGAGCCATGGCCATGGTGGCCGGCGGATGGGGAGAGCCCAACGGCGGCGGCGGCGGAGCCGGGGAGGAGGCGGCGTCCCCCGCGGGCGGCGGCAGCGACGCGGAGCACGGCGAGGAGGAGCGGGCCGGGGCCGCCGTGGACTGCGTGGTGTGCGGGGACAAGTCCAGCGGGAAGCACTACGGGGTCTTCACCTGCGAGGGCTGCAAGAGCTTCTTCAAGCGCAGCATCCGCAGGAACCTCAGCTACACCTGCAGGTACCGGGGGGGTTTTGGGGGCGCCTGGGGGGGGGGTCGTCGTCCCCCTCCCTCTTCCTGGGGTAGGGCAGCGGCGCGGTGGCGGGTCGGAGGGTGGTCGCCGGTGGCACCGGTGCGGGTCACCGGTGTGGCTCTGCAGTGGCCTCTGCGCTGGCCCTGCTGTGGCTGCGTGGTGGCCTCGCTGCAGCAGGAACGGGGGCACCGGTGTGGCCGGACAGGGGGCCCCGGTACAGGGTAGGGGTCCCCGGGTACAATCGGTGGCCCGCGGTGCAGCACAGGGTGCCCGGTACGGCTCGGGGGTCCCCGGAGCGGCACAGACATTCACCCTCGGTACAGCCCTGGCGTCTCCCGGCAGAGCACAGGAGTCTCCTGGTGCAGCACGAGGGTCCTCCCAGTAAAGCATAGATGGCCTCCCCCAGTACAGCACAGCGGCCCCCCAGCGTAGCACAGGGGTCTCTGGTGTAGCACAGGGATCCCCTCCAGGCCGGCACAGTGTCCCCCAGTATGGCAAAGGGATCCACCGGAGCAGCACAGGGGTCCCTTCCAGTACAGCACAGGGATCCCCTGGAGCTGCACGGGGATCGTCTCCAGTATGGTACAGTGTCCCCCCAGTACAGCACAGGGATCCCCCCAGGACATCTCAGTGTCCCCCCAGTACAGTGCCGGGGCCCCTCCGTGCCCTGCACCCCACACCAGCAGTCCCCCAGCCCCCGGGCTGCATGTGCTGCGTTCCCTGTTCCCGGGGCCCTCGGGCACAGCCGGTGTCCGGATCCTCGTCATCCTCGCCCGCCGCTGCTCCGGCATTAATTGTGCCCGTGAGTCACTCCGGTCACGGCCGCTGCCCCCGCACAACGCGCCGGGCGGCGGCAGGACCGATCCAGCCGGAGGTGCTGGGAGCCCGGGCACGGATCCGTTGGGATGCCGGGAGCAGGGATCCGCTGGGATGCCCGGGTGAGGGGGCTGCATCCTCTGCCAGCCCCCCACCAAGCGCTGCCACGGATCCAGGCCCGCCAGCAGGACCAGGTTATGACCCCTGGCAAGTTGGGAGCTGCCAATAACTCCGGAGTTTCCTGGGCTCGGAACAAGGATGGGGCTGGTTGGCCCTTGGAGGGGAGACCCCCCACTTCAGGCTGCTCCCAGAGAGGGAGATACCTCCACAGGGGCTGGATCCGAGCGCTTCCAGTGGCATTTCCCAAACCAGTGAGAGCGCTGCAAGGATGGCACTGCCACCCCATCCACGGGCATCCCTCACCCACGGGGCACCCCATCTCCACACCCCGCTCTCTGCTTGCCCGGGGGGGGTTGGATGCTTCGAGGGAAGGGAAGGGAATTGTCTGGGAGCCGCTTTGCTCCCGTTTGGGCGGCCTAGATTTGTCCTCCCCCGTGCGCAGCGGCTGCGCTCCCGGCAGCTCCCGGCTCCGGTCCTGGCTGACGTCAGCCAGGCAGCTCGTGGCCGTGGCGTGGGGCCCCCCGGGCTGGCGGTGTGGGGCAGGGGTCGCTTCCCGTGTCCCCGCATCCCTGAGCGTGTCCCGTCGCCCGCCCCGCGGAGGCGGCGCGTGCGGACGCGTCGCCCCGGCCCTGCCTCAGTTTCCCCCGTGGAGCAGCAGGATCCGCTCAGCTCGGGATTAATGATTCAAAGATGGGGAATACAGATGGCTTGTGAGAAATTCCAGCTTCCCGGAACAAAGGGAAGGCCGAACCGGCTCCCTGGGAGACGGGCGGACGCTGCATCCCAGATGTCGGGGTGACGGGACTCGGATCCCCCAAGACTTTATCCCGCCCCTGTCCCTGGGATCTGGGCTCCCACTTGTGATGTTTGGAGTTTGTTTTTTGGGTGGGTTTTTTTTTTTCCCCTCTTTTTGTGCTGGGAGGTGATTTGGAGCAATAGAGAAACTGTTGGTTTTCCAAGTGGGGAGTGAAGTGTCGGAGGGGCCGGGAACAAAGCTCCCCCGGCAGCTCCGGCATCCGCTTTGTTCCGGAGTCAAAAGCGGCACCGAGCCCCGATGGCGCTAATTTGAATATTAAAAGTGAGTTGGATTCAGTTTAGTTCTTGCACTAAATAATTACCCGCTCTAATTACATAATTAGCACAGTCGACGCCTTTTGTAGCCTCGAAGTTTCCCAGGTCGCTGCTGCCTTTTCCATTGGAAAACTCGTTAGGAGCTGCTGGCGGGAGCCGAGGTGGTTTTTGGGGAGGTTTTCCCAGTTCCCCGAGGCCGCGGTGAGGGGCAGCCAGGTGGGTTTGGCCGCTGGGAGGGAGCCGAGACGATTTTTGGGGGGGTTTCCCGGTGAAAATCCCTGCCTGTCTCGCCTCTGGAGCCGTGTGGGAATTGTGGAGATTCGCATCAGGGTTCCAGCCAGGTGGGTTTGTCCATGGGAAAGGAGCTGAGGTGATTTTGGGGGGTTTTCCCGGGGCCCCGAGGCTGCAGTGAGGGGCAGCCAGGCCAGTTAGTCCACTGAAAACCTTGTTAGGAGCTGCTGGCAGGAGCTGAGATGATCTATGGGAGGCTTTCCCAGTGCCTTGAGGCCGTGGTGAGGGACAGCCAGGTGGGTTTGTCCATTGGAAAGGATCTGAGATGACTTGGGGGGGGGGGGGTCCTCTTTCCTCATACCCCAAGGCCTCAGTGAGGGTCAACCAGAAGAGTTTATTCGTTTCAAGGGAGCTGAGATGATTTTTGGGGGGTTTTCCTGGTACCCCAAGGCCTTGGTGAGGGTCATCCAGGCAAGTTTATTCATTTGAAGGGAGCCAAAGTGATTTTTAGGGGGCTTTTCCTGGTGCCCCGAGGCCCCAGCGAGGGTCAGACAGGCAGTTTCGTCCGCTGGAAAGGATCTGAGATGATTTTTTGGGGCCTTTCCCGATGCCCCAAGGCCTTGGTGATGGTCAGCCTGGTGGGTTTTGTCCACTGGGAAGGGCCTGAAATGATTCTGAGGGGGGTGAGGGTCGTGGTGAGGGTCAAGCCGATCGAGTTTTATTCATTTGAAAGCAGCCAGAATTATTTTGGGGGGGAGGAGTGGGCCCCCGAGGCGGCAGCGAGGGTCGTGCAGGCAGGTCTGTCGGCTGGGAAGGTGCTGGGATGGCTCCTGGGAGGATTCTGCCGGCGCTGGGTCCCGGCAGCCGGAGATGAAGTTGTCACCCGCCGCCTTGATTAGTTATCGCTCCTCCGCCGGCACAAGTTTTTATCGGGAGCACGTTCCGGAGCGCAGCGGTGATGTTCGGGATGAATTAATTCCGGTTGGAGCGCCGTGGGAATCCCTGCCTGCCTCGCCTCTGGAGCCGTGTAGGGATCGAGGAGATTCGTGTCAGGATTCCCAGGCAGAGCCGAGCCTGCCGCCGGACGCCGGCGATTCCCGGCCCTGCCTCCTGCTTTGTCCGCTTTAATTTATCCCAGATTCCCTGCTCCCACCCCTTCCCCCCCCCACCCCTCCTCGTTTTGCTGCTGGGGTGGGATGTGAGTATCGGTGTCTTCCCTGGGAACGGGGGCTGGGGGGGTTTGGATGCAGATAATTCCATTTGGGAACGGAATTGTTCCCCGCAGGAGCAGAGCTCAGCAGTTGCTCCTGGGGGTGGCTGGAACTCCGAGCTCAGGGATGAATCCACGTGCCGGGGGTGGGCATGGCCCCCTTCCAGGCTCCCAGGGGCTTTGGGGAGGGGGAACATCCCTCTGTCCCACCTGGGGGACGTGTCCCCCTCCTCTGGGGACACGGGGACAGCGGTGCCGGAGGGTCCTGGGCTCAGCACCGCCCCAGCCCCGTAGGAAATAGTTGAAATTCCTCGGAATTCCTGGCGTGTCTGGTGGGCAGGCAGGGAGCTGCTGACATGGGACACCGCTACCCCGGGCCTACGTGTCCCCAGGGACTGGAGCCCGGGGGTCTTTCCAGCTTCCCAACGGCCCCGGGCAGCGCCGGCAGCAGGAACTGGAGGAAAATGTAGGAAATGGCTGTTTCCATAGAATCGGAGCACCAGCAGCGAGGGAAGGGCCGTGACCCAGGGCAGTGGGAAGGGGGTGCTGGAAGAGCTCGGGGGGGGGTTCAGGGACCCCTTGGTGGTGGGGGGGGGTCACTCTTTCCTGGTCCCTCACCTGCTCCCGATCCTTCCCGCAGATCCAACCGGGACTGCCAGATCGACCAGCACCACCGCAACCAATGCCAGTACTGCCGCCTGAAGAAGTGCTTCCGTGTGGGAATGAGGAAGGAAGGTAACAGGCACAGGCGTGAGGGCACTTCCCAGGGTGGCCTGGGAATCCCTGGGATCCCTGTTTCCAGCAAACCCCCCCCTTCGCCCCAAAAGGTGGTTTTTGGTTTTCCCTCCTCCCCTCACCCCCCGTGCCGGCAGCGCAGGTGGCTTTTGTTTGGAAAAGCCTTGGGGCTGATAAGGGAACACACCTGGAGCAGGGATCACTCCTGGATCCCAGCAAATCCCACAGCCTGCTTTCCCCCCCGCTCCCTGTCAGCTGGGGGGGTGTACAAACCCCAAAATGCTTCTGCATCCAGGATGATCCCGAAAATCTCAGGTTTATCCCCAGAAATCTCCAGTCCCTGTGGCTGGGGCTATGCCAAGACGGGGAGGGTGATGCCGTGGCTGCTCCATGGCAAGTGGCATTGATACAGGGAGGAAGAGGGGACGGATGCTGGAAGCAGGACAGTAATTCCCTCTTTTCCAGAGGAGTCGGGATGGCATTATTGCCACTTAGCATGATTTAGAGCTCTCATTTAAGTGCCTCATGAACAGCCCATAAATTAATTACCAGGGATTGAGCAAATACTGGGCACTAATGGGGGGGGGGAGCCAAAAAATGGCTCTTCCTGCCTGCAATTAGGCGTGGGAGCTCCGGGGTAACGGCGCTTCCAAGGGGGGCATTTTGTGTGGAAATAAATGATTCCTGCCATGCCCTGACCTTGGGCAGCGACTGCAGCCGGTGTGGGGGGGCTGTGGTGCCAGCTGGGCACCCAGCCTGGCATGCCTGGGGTCACGGATGCTGGCGGAAGCTGATGGATCACCGGGATGTTAAATGGATGAGCGTGGCTCGCGCCACCTCCCTCTCCCCGGGCGCCTCAAAGCTGCTCCTCATCCCTTGGGATGGCAGGATATGGCTCTGCTGGGGGTGTTGGGGTGCTGGGTGGGTGGTGGGAGCATCCCCATGGCAGGATATGGCCGTGCTGGGGATGTCAGGACAGTGGGAGCATCCTTGAGGCAGGATAAGGCTCTGCTGGGAATGCTGGACAGGTGGTGGGAGCATCCTTGTGGCAGGATACAGGGATGAATGGTGGGAACGTCCCCGTGGCAGGACATGGGGATGCAGAGTGGGTGGCTGGTGGGAGCATCCCCATCCTTCCTCGCCCTCCCTGTGGGCACTGGGAACGCCGGGAGCAGGCCGGGGTTGCCCAGGCAGGACCCAGCCCCCTCCTCTCGCCCCACAGCCGTGCAGCGGGGCCGGATCCCCCCGAGCCACTCCAGCACCAGCCCCAACACCATCCCCAGCGGGGAATACTTCAACGGGCAGCCGGTGTCGGAGCTCATCTCGCAGCTGCTGCGGGCTGAGCCCTACCCGGCCGCCCGCTACGGCTCCCAGTACGCGCAGCAGGGCAGCGTGATGGGCATCGACAACATCTGCGAGCTGGCCGCCCGCCTGCTCTTCAGCACCGTGGAGTGGGCCCGCAACATCCCCTTCTTCCCGGAGCTGCCCGTGTCCGACCAAGTGGCGCTGCTGCGGCTCAGCTGGAGCGAGCTGTTCGTGCTGAACGCGGCGCAGTCGGCGCTGCCGCTCCACATGGCCCCGCTGCTGGCGGCCGCCGGCTTCCACGCCTCGCCCATGTCTGCCGACCGCGTCGTCTCCTTCATGGACCAGATCCGCATCTTCCAGGACCAGGTGGAGAAGCTCAACCGGCTCCAGGTGGACTCGGCCGAGTACAGCTGCCTCAAAGCCATCGCGCTCTTCACGCCCGGTACGTCCCTGGCACCGGGGGTGGGAGGGACCAGGGAGGGGTGTCCGCTGTTTCCCTGGGAGGTTGGGGTCCACGGAGTGTCTGGAATGGGCAGACCCTGGTCTTTTCCCCCGTGATTTCTCTGGGGTTGACTCAGGGATGAACTTCCTGGGGCGGTGGGGATGGGACATGTAGGAACACAGATACCCTCAGGGAAATGGAGGGGGATCTTGGGGAGCCCCATCCCTTGGCCCATCCCGCACCACAGGGGTGGTTTTGGGGTCCGGGGAGCATCCGGAGATGGCAGAGGGTCCCCGTTCCCTGGCACTTCACCGCCGTGGGTTTTGTCACCCCGGCGTGTCCATCTGGGTGCGGGGACGAGCGTTCCCCAGGAGCGAGACCTGCGGGAATGCAAATACCCCTCGGAGAAAACCGTGAGGGTCTCACCCCTCGCTCCACCCATGCCCACCCGTGGAGTTGCCTGGTCCTTGCCGGCGCGACCCTTCCGGGCGTGGCCACAGGGCAAGAATTTGGGGGGCGTGGGGGCTCCCCGGGGGTCTCTGGGGGGCTCCAACCGGTGCTCCCCGTTGTCTCCGCAGACGCCTGCGGGCTGTCGGACCCGGCGCACGTGGAGAGCCTGCAGGAGAAGGCGCAGGTGGCCCTGACGGAGTACGTGCGCTCCCAGTACCCGTCGCAGCCCCAGCGCTTCGGGCGGCTGCTCCTGCGGCTCCCGGCGCTCCGGGCCGTGCCCGCCGCCCTTATCTCCCAGCTCTTCTTCATGAGGCTCGTGGGGAAGACGCCCATCGAGACGCTAATCAGGGACATGCTGCTGTCCGGGAGCACCTTCAACTGGCCCTACGGGACGGGGCAGTAGGGACGGAGCGCGGGGGGGACAATCCCGGGACAGCCCCCCCGGCAGCTGGACGTGGATTCGTTCCCGCGGTGTCCCTGGGGTGTACTGTGCTGGGCCTCGGCCTCAGAGCTCTGTCTGCCACGGGGGGGGCCCTGCTCCCCGCAGAGGCTGTGGGGTCACGGGCGTGTCCCCCAAGAGCAGCGGGGGCGCGGCTCTGTCCCCCGAAACCTGAAGGTACTCTCTGTGTCGCTGCCAATGGACACCGGACTGTTCTGGACCCCGTGGAGCTTCCCAGCCCCGCCCTGGTCCCTCCAGGGACTTTGGAGCATCCCCGGGGCTGGTTCCTCTCCCCGCTGTGGAATTTGGAGCATCCCAAGGGACCTCGGAGCACCCCCGGGGCTGGTCCCTCCCTCTGCCTCCGTGTTGGAGCCGGGTGGGAGCCCAGGGAAGGGGGATCCCACCCCCTGTGCTCCTCCTAAGCTGGATTTCAGATGTCAGAAGGCTCAGGCGGGAGGTGGTGGGAGATGGGACCAGCCAGGCTGGGACCCATGGCTCTGTCCACCCCCCCACTCCAGTCCTGGGAATTGTGGAAAAAGGGTCATTTTAGAGCCCCTTTGTGCCCACCAGGCCCCATTCAGCCTTGAGGACTGATGTGCTGAGCTTGGAGCAGCCCCTTTTTGGGGATCGGGCCTGACCCCACCTTCCACTGAAGCATCTCCCCCGTGGGGGCACTGGGACAGAAGGGGGGTCACAGGAGGGGCTGGGGGGACAGGGGAGGGGCTGGGGGGGTTTTCTGGGATCTGAACAGCACCCAGCCCTTCTCCCTGGGCTCATTTCCTGCTGCCTCCCTCACTGCTTCCTCCCCCCCTCAGCACCCCCCACCCTGCCCACAGTCCTGTCCCTCCCTGGGCTTTTTTCAGCCACATTTGGGCGAGAAAGGAGATTTGGGGGGGACCAAAACCAGGCTGGAAAGGGGTGATGCTGCTGGGGAGGGGGTCCCCAGGGCTGGAGGGGGCACATGGAAGGCGGGGGGGCAGAGCCAGCCAGGAGGGATCAGGGGGGTCCCCCCCTCTCGGTGTGACAGACGGCGGCAGGATTAGCCGGGATTTGGCATTTAGGTTGATTCACTGAAAATATAATCCTTGTTCAATGATACTAAACAAATGAATTAAGTCAATAAAAGATGTTTCTTACAGCCTCGGGGGGGGGCTCTGGTGTGAGCAGGGATTTGGAGGGGGGATGATGGAGCCAAGTGGGGGACCCGATCCCTTCCCGAAAAAATAGAACCCCTATAAAACACCTAAAATTGGATGTTTTGTGGGTAATCCGGGGATTTGGGGAAGGGAGGGCTCCTGGGTGATGGTTTATAACAAGGGGGGGGTGTCATTTGGGAATAAATCCTGCTGAGGAAGAGCTGGATCAGCAGGATGGAGGGGAGGAGTCAGCACAGAGGTTGGGATTGGGGTTTTTGGGAGAGGGGCAGGTTGGGGTGGTTGGGGTCCCCCTTTCAAGGTGGGGGGGTCACTCCATCCACCCCCCCCCAAGCCCCTTTCACACCGACCCCCATTTAACATCAATAGATACACTTCATTTATTTAAAAAAAAAATTGAAATATTACACAGTTTCAAAGAGTTCCTTATAAAATATCACCGGGGGGGTCCCCAAAGGGGTTCTTCCCACCCTCCTCCCCAAATCCCTGGGGGGATCAACCAAGGTGTTCTCTGCCCCGCCCCCCCAGCCATGGTTTGGTACCCCAACCCCTGTGAAGGCACCCAGGGGGGTGCAGACCCCCCCAAAATCATACTTACAGGAGTGAGAGGGGACCCTCAGGATGGGAAGGCACTGAGGGGGGGCACTCACAGGGTGGAGGGACACAGGGGTGGCGGGAGGGGGGTCACACCAGCAGCTGCCTCCAGCCCCCCCAGCCTTGGCACCGGGGCGGTTTTGGGGGGATTTTAGTACGACAAAAGGCACAAAATGCCCCAAAGTCTTTGCAGAGGGAGTGTGGGGGAGCAGAGGCCTCCCCCCTGTGCCCCTCTTTCCACGGAGGAGGGCTCAGGTCACCCCCGGACCTTGTCGTAGTCGCTCACCATCCGCTTGATGTGGAAGAGTTTGTTGCGGAGGGTTTTGGTCTCCAGCTTCTTGCTCTGGTAGTCGGGGCTCTGAAAGGCAGCAGGGGACTGGCATCAGGGCTGGGGGGCACGGGGAGGCAGGGAAACCTCCCCCCCCAAGCTGTGTAACCCCCCCCCACCCCGCCCCAACTCACCCTCTTCAGGTCCTTGAGCCTGTTGTACTCCTCGGCCAGCTCCTGCGGAGGGGAGGGCACCAGGGGGGTCACAGCGGGGCAGAAGTGCTGCCCTGTGCTGTCCCTGGTATCCTGCAGCACCCTGAGGTTCTGCAGCATCCATCCATCCCAAATCCTCCCCAGCGTCCCCCCCTCCCAGGGCGGCATCCCAAGGCTCCCCAACATCCGCCTGCGCTGCCCTGCAGCACCCCAAAGCCTCCATCCCAGATCCTCAGCACCCATCCCCAGCGTCCTGCAGCGTTCCCAGATCCTCCGCAACAATCACCCCCACCGCCCTGCAACACCCCCAGGCCCCCCACATCCATCCCTGTAGCCTAACAACAGCCTAACAACATCCCATCCTATAACCCCAACGTCCCTACCCACCCCGAATTCTCCACAGCATCCACCTCTGACGCCCTGCAGCACCCCGGGGTGCTCCACAACACCCGCCCCTGCCGCCCCGCAGCGTTCCCCAGGCTCCCCCACCACCCACCCCACCGCGTGCCAGCGTTCCCACAGCTCCCAGCGCGGGCCCCCCCACCTGGTACTGGGGGCTGTCCTCGGGGACGCTGTCCAGCTGCTTCCCGAGCTGCCCGAGGCGGTCGTTGACGGCGTCCATGTCGGCGCAGAGCTCCTTGTAGCGCCTCAGATCCGAGTCGAACTCCTGCTTGTACCTCTGCCGCGTCCCGTCCGAGGAGATCGGGGGGTACAGGCTGGGGAGGGGGGGGGCACAGTGAGTCCCCCCAGGGGCGGCTCCAGCTCCGGGGAGGGGGTTGCTCCGGAGGGGTGGTCCCCCAGCTCACCTGGCCCACTGGTCGCGGTCCCGCTCGTCCCCGGACTCCACGGCCGTGGTGTAATCGGTCTCGTACTGGGACTCGTCCAGCTCCGGGTTGCGGCGGCGCCGGCGCCCGCGGCGCGTGGGGGGCTTGGGGGGCTTCTCCTGGCCCTTCCCCTCCTCGGGGCTGGGCTCCCGCTCCGGGGGGTCACTGCGGGGGACGGGGGGGGGGGGTCACGGAGGGGACAAACACCCAGACCCCCCTGCCTCAGCTCCCACTCTGGGGGTCCCTGCAGGATCACGGAGGGGATGGACGCCCACCCCCCCCGGCCCTGCCCACACTCACCCGTGGGTGCTGTAGGTGCCCGAGGGGTAGTAGCCATTCGGGGGAGGGCTGTAGGAGGGGGGGCTGTAGGGGGGCGCGGTGATGGGGCTCGTGGGCTTCTCCGAGTAGGCCAGAGTGGCCGTCTCGTCCTGGGCGCTGCCCCCGTCCGTCACGTTCTTCACCTGCAGCGGGGACGGGGGCTCAGGCGGGGCTGGGCTCGGGGGGACACTGCCCAGCCCCCCCAGCAGGGCCCAGGGGGGACACGGGGACAGAGGGGACACCGGTGTCTGTCCCATGTGGCAGATCCACCATGACGAGGCATTGTTGGCCCCCTCGAGGCCCCCAAACTCCCCAGGGACCCCCCAGAATCCTCCAGGGACCCCTAAAAACCCCACCAGCTGCTGCGGGAGCTTTTTGAGGGGCAGATCCAGGATGGCAAAGGGCTGACATTCCCTGGGAACCCACAAACCCCACCAACGGGTGCAGGACCTTGTCAGGGGGCAGTCCCAGGACCAATGGGGACACAGGGCAGTCAGGAGAACCCAAAACCCCTCCAGCACCCAGGGATGAGCCCTGGCAGAGCTGCAGTGGGGTGTCCCACATGGCTGTGGGGGAAAAAGGGATGAGGGGAGGCCCCCTGGGTGGGCATTTGGGGAGAGGGAGGCTGGAGAAGGACCCACAAGCCCCCATGGGGCAGAGGGGGGTCCCACTGGGGGACAAGAACAGACGGGCACGGCTCGGGGGGCTCTGACACCCCCAGGGTGACACCTCCGGGGCTCTGGGGGCGTTCCTGGCCCCCCATCCAGCACTGCCCCTCCCTGGACCCCCATCACCCCCCTGGCACAGCCAGGGCTCCTCCAGGAGGACGTGGGGCGTCCGTCTGTCCCCCCTCCCGCTTCCTTCCTGGCCTTTGTGGGTTGTTTGTGCCGGAAGCCGGTCCCTGCCGGGATGGGGGCCCTGGGGACATCCGGCTGGTCACGCCGCTTCCGACGGCACCTTCCCCCCCACTAACGAAGCCACGGCTAATTGGGGGCCGCCAGGTGACGGGGCCACCGGCGTGGGGACAGCCGTGTCCCCGGGCCACGTCAGGATGGCAGCGGAGCCGCGCGGTGGCTCCCGCCCGCTCGAAGGTCACCCCGTTATCTCGGCCCCATAAACCGGGAACGGGATGTCCCAGGAGGGGATCACACCCCGAAACCTCCCCCACCGAGGGGGAGGAGTCACCCGGGGGTGACCCCACGGTGTCACCAAGCCAAGAAGGACCCCCCCCCCCACCAAGGGACCCCGGGGAATGGGGGCCCTGTGTCCCAGTGGGGCAGGAAATGCTTTGCAAGGGAGGGACTTTAACCAAATAAATAAAACCCCAACAAAGGGATTTCTGCGAAATGAAAAATAAATATTAGACTTGCAGGCGAGGGTGAGGCGTGGGGACGTGGAGAGAGGAGTGGGGACATGAGTGACAGGGAGAAAGATGTGAGGGGATGCAGACATGGAGCAAAACATGGGGGGACACGAGCACCTCTGCACATTCCCAGTCCTCCTTCCCTACGGGATGCTGAAGCCATCCCTGAACCCTCCCCAGGCTCAGGGAGCTGTGGAGCCAGGGCAGGACGTGGCACATCCCGGGGCCAGCACCGGGGGGGGGTCCCCAACACCCCCACCGTGGGGACACGGGCTCAGGGAAGCCGTAAATCCCTCGGCTTCCTGGTGGCACATCCCCACAGAGCCGAGTTAATCATTGCCCAGACCGAAACCACACGGTGTGGCCGGGCAGTGTCCCCTGGCAGTGTCCCCTGGCAGTGTCCCCTGCCTGCTGTTTCGGGTACTGTCCCACGGCCAGCAAAGGGGCCAGGACCTGGCCAGCACTCCAGCACGGAGCCCCTGGCCCCCAGCCCATCAGATCCCACCCTGTTTGCCTTGCAGCGAGTTCGAGAGCAGCTCTCCCAGTCTGGCACGCCAGGAAAAGCTGTGCCAGGGAACGGCAAAGGCTGGGAAAACACGGGCTGACAGGGAGGGACACGGCGGGTGCCAGGCACGGTGTGGCTGTGGGGGTGATAACGGGGTGTGCAAACACACCAGGACTGGGCTCTGGGGTGCCAGGCTGGGCAAGATGAGGGGTCCCCACACAGCCCTGGGGTCCCCACACCCTCCCTGTGCTCACCCTGACACATCCCAACCCACCCCTGCCACGGGAATGTCCGGCACAGGGCAGGCAGGGGGGAAGCTCACAAGGAGTTCCCTCCTCTCAGCGACGCCCAGCCCACCTCAGACTCACCCACTCCTCCACGTTGGGACCCTCCTGGACCACCGGCACCTTGTCCCAGTAGATGTTTGGTTTTCCGTACTTCCAGATCTTGCTCCGCGTCTTGTGAGCGAAGAAGCAGATGAGGCAGAGGAGGATGACGATGAGGAACCCACAGACGATGGCCACGGCCTGGAGGGGAGGAGGCAGGGGGCTCTCAGGGTGGAGATCAGAGGGGCTGGGTACCCTGCATCACCCTGGGATGAGCAGGAATTGCTCCCTTTATCCCCAAATCCTCTCGGTATTGGACTCCCTCCAGGGCGTGCGGAGAGGGGCAGGGTCCCCCCATCCCAGGATGGAGCCCATCAGGGATTCCAGAGGTTTAGGGGCCAGGTCAAGCAATGGAGGGTGGTTTATTTTCCCATGGGGACAGGACAAGTTTGGGATTTGGGAAGCAGCATGGAGCTGGCACCCTCCAGCACCTCCACGCAGCACCCTGACCCCACCACCGGCTCAGCCACGCGTCAGCTCCCACAGCAGGCATCCCAAACGGCTTCCAGGAGCCAGATCCCTGCAGCCACACAGAAACCAGCATGGATCAGGCCCTGCTTGGCCTTGGCAGGCAGCAGGAGCAGCCGGGGCCGGGCTCAGGAATGTGGCACGGCCGGCACGGCCGGATGGGAACCGGCAGCGCCGGTCCAGCACATGTGCCACCAGCAGGAGCCCCGGGGCTGGGGACGGGGCTGGGGACGGGGGCTGGGCGTTCTGCCTGCCCCACGGACCCCTCGGGGTCCCGTGCCGGGCTGGTGGCACCGGCAGTGCCCAGCTGGCACCCTGACCCCTCCCAGCCCCGCAGTGTCCCGGCCCCGCTCCAGCACTTTTACAGCCGGGGAGAACAAAGGTCCAGAAACTGGGTCTGTGTCGGGATGACAGCCCGTCCCCTCCCCGAAACTCCCGGCGCAGGTAGAGGGATCACTCCGGTTCCTCCCGCACCCCTGCATTGCCCCAGCCCTTCCCACAGCCCTGGATCACCCCAATTCCCCCCACAGCCCCAGCTCAACCCAATTCCCACAGCCCTGGATCATCCCAATTCCTCCCACATTCCTGGATCACCACGATTCCTTCCGCAGTCCCAGCTCATCCTGGTTCTCCCCAATTCCTCCCACATCCCTGGATCACCCTGACTCCTCCTGCAGTCTCAGCTCATCCTGGTTCCTCCCACAGCTCTGGATCACCCCATTCCTCCCACAGCCCCAGATAATCCTGGTTCTTCCCACAGCCCTGGATCACCCCAGTTCCTCCCAGCTCATCCTGGTTCCCCGTCGCAGCCTCAGCTCATCCCAGCTCCTCCTGCAGCCCTGGATCACTTCCCCCAGTTCCTCCCACAGTCCCAGATCACCCCAAACTCATTAAAGACAGAGGGAAAACGCCGAGGGCAGGACGTGGTGACCAACCGAGGGCAGCACACGTGGTCACCAACCCTCTCCCTCCCCACTCTGCACCCGGTGGGACGCAGCGCAAAGGGGTCTGTGCCCAGAGCTGGGGCTGCCCCCTCACCTCCTGGGGGTCCACGGTGCAGTAGTGGTACAGGTACTGGTTGAGGTAGGTGCTGCCGCTGTAGATCTGGCTGCACATGGCCAGCAGGGGGTTGTAGTAGTAACTGCCGGTCATCTGCGCCTGGGGGTTGACACCCACGACGTAGACGATGGAGGCGATGAGCATGGCCAGGGCCAGCACGGCGCTCACCACCAGCACCACCAGGTAGAAGCGGCGCGAGCGGGAGCCGCTGGACTTGCTGACGCCGGCCACGAAGAGCCCCAGCTGGGCCAGGAAGCAGAGCACGGCCATGGCGATCATGAAGCCGTTGGCCGCCCGCGGGTTGGTGACGCCGCCGTAGTACCCCCCGTAGCCGTACCCGTAGTTCAACCCGCTGCCATAGTAGCCGGAGCCGTAGAAGCCCCCCAGGCCGTTGCCGTAGAGCCCCCCGAATCCGTAGCCGTACTCCCAGGCCAGGGTGGAGGCCACGCAGGCGAAGATGGCGATGCAGAGCAGGATGACCACGGCCTCCAGGATCCTCACCACGCCCGGCGGCGACGACCACTTGTAGAAGTGCTGCGGCACGTCCTCGATGTAGTAGGAGCCCGGCGGCGGCGAGCGGGCGCCGTAGTCGTAGCCATAGTCGCCCGTGGGGGCCCCGTAGGCCGTGGGGGGGCCGTAGCTGGTGGGGGGGCCGTAACCAGTCGGGGGGCTGTCGTAGGACTTCTTGCTGAACATGGTGGCGGAGCCTGGGGGGACACAGACGGACAGAGAGTCGGAGCCGGTTGAGCAACCGGGAGGTGCCAGCACCGGCGTGAGGCGGAACCGCCGCGTTTCCAGCGCCCCGTGGGGACTTTGGTCCCGTCACCAGCACCGTCAACACCCTCCCAACGCCGCGGCACCGGAGTCAGCGTGGGGAAACTGAGGCACGGGGAGCCGTGAGTCACCAGCAGCACCCAGCCCTTCACGCCCCGGCCCTGCCCCACGCTGGGGACCCCGAGCCCCCCCGACCTCCCAGATCCCACCCCACCCCCCCACCGCGGCCACCAGACACGGCCTGAGGAACTGGGGATTGTTCAAATTCTCCTGGAAGCAGCAAAGCGCTTACCCGGGGCCCGCGCTCGCCCCGCGGGTGCCGCCGTAAGCAGATCTGGAGGATTAAAGAGGAAAATAATAATAATAACACGGGCCGCGTGAGCAGCAGCCCCCAGGAAAGTGGCAAATCGGCGCGTAAAAATTTGGGGGGGTTTCTCAAAATCGATGTGGGGACCCCCCCTGCTTCCACGCAGTGCAGAGACCCCAACCCGGAGCAGGGAGCAGCGCCGGGGAAACCTGAATCCCTGTGGGAAACCCAACCCGCGCACCCGTTCTGGAAGAGCTCAGTGCCATGATCAGACCCCCATGGTGGGGGGGTGCAGGGGAGAGGACCCCCTGACCCGCGGCAAGGGTGGGCACTGGGCCCCAGTGGTGTCGCCGGGGCTTTGGGGCTGCCCCAAGCCAACCCCTCTCCACTTCGTGTCCCAACACCCCCTTGCCCCATAAATCCCCGAACCTCCCGATCGCAGTCGGATTCACCCCCGGACCGCGAGCTGATCCCCGCGCCCTCCTGGGGGTCCGAGCGGCCACCGGGACGCGGCAGCTGCGGGGATCCCCTACGAGCGGGACCGGGGGGTCTCGGGCTCCCGGAGCGGTAACCGGAGCGCGATGCCCCCGGGGCCGGCGGGGAGGACACGGGAGGGGAGGTCCGGGGCTCCCTTCCCCTTGAAGGGGCACCGGGCGGGCAGCGCGACCCCCGGCCCCGCTGCCACGAGAGGAGCAGCCGCCTCTCGGCTTCGGGAGCCCCGGTACCGGTGGGGACCCCGGTGGAGACCCCGGTGCCAGCGGAAGGGATTTTGGTGCCAGTGGGGACGCCGGTACCGGAGGGAAGCCCGGCGGGGACTCCGGTGCAGGTGGGGCGGCGGGGAAGGACGAACCCCCCCCGTGCGCGGCGGGGCGCGGGGACCCCCGGTGCGCCCTCCCGCTCCGGGAGCCCGCTCGCCCCGCGGGGCCGCGGCCGGTCCCGGGGCCGGTCCCGGTCCCGGGGGGTTCCGTGGCCGCGGAGCCACTCACCTGCCGCCGCCTCCTCCGCTTTGTTCACCTTAAAATGGCAGCCGGGAGCGGCGGGAGGCGGCGGCGGCAGCGCTGCGGGACCGGCCCCGGGTCCCGCCCCCGGGAGGAGTGGGATGGGGGGGTGGGAGCACCGGGATCCGCCTCGGGGGGGGGCGGTGAAAGTAGGGGTGAAATCAGGGGGCGGTGAAACTGTGCCCTGTGCTGAGGGTCCCAGGGGCGCTGCGGTGGGATGGGGGTGCCCGCTGCCCCTGGACGCAGTGGGTACCCCGGGAGGCGCATTAAGATCCCCGCAAAAAAAAAAGTTGAGACACCCCCCCCCCAAAAAAAAAAAAAAAACGAACAAAACACCACCGCGTTTATTAAACCCACGGATTGAATTAAAGCCACTTCAGCCGCTGCACCCCCTGCCCGAGGAGCGGAGGGGGGGGAACTCTGATTCACAGGGTGAGGAGGGGGCAGAGCCAGGGCCCGGGGACAGGCGGGACCCACCCAGCGCTCGGGGGTCCCGGGGCCACGAGGCTCCACGAGGACCTCCAAAATGAGGAGCCGGTGGGTTTGCTTTCCTTTCCCGCAGGGGTGCGATGGGTGGGTGGGTACTGGGTGATCCCTGCGGCATCGCCACCCACTCCCCATCCCCCGGGGTGCCTCGGGGGTGGGGGGGGTCCCCCGGCCGGGGCACAGGCTCAGGAGCCACCGGCGCTGGGGCGGTTGACACGATCATACTCCTGGATCCGCGCCTTGAGGTGCGTCAGCTTCTTCTTCAGGTACTCACAGCGCTGCTGCTTCTCCAGCCAGGCTGAATCCTGCCGGGAATAGCCCTGCCAAGGCACGGGAGTCCCGTGATGCCCAGGGCACGCCCCCCTCCCGGCTCCCCAGAACAAATCCTGAGCCCTCCAGCTGCTCACCCTCCTCTTCCTCACGAACTCACAGCAGTTGTGGGTCACGTCCCGGAGCCCCGCGGGGGGCTCAGCCCTAATGAGGTGGCTGGAGGTGACAAATCCGGAGGGCTCAGGGGCACCCAGAATTCCTCCAGCACCTCCAGCACTTCCAAGACCTGCGGCAAAACCCTCCCCCAGGGCGCAGCCGAGAAATTCCAACCCTCATTAATTTTCCAGGAGCTGCCTTCGGGCGCTGCTGGTGCCACCGGAGCCCGGGGGTCCACGTGTCTCCTCCTGTCGCCCCCAACACCCTCTGCAGCCCCCCCAGGCTCACCCCTAATCCCTGCAGAGAACGCCCAACTCATCCCACCCGAGCCCGCTCGCAGGACGGTGCCCGGTGCCCACGCAGGGACCCACCGTCCTGCCCGGGGGGCGACGTGTGGCACGGAGCTCCCGGTGCAGATCCACGTATTCCGCCAGCTGGTCCTGGAAGACGCCCTTGTACCCCTCCCGCTGCCGGGGGCTCCGGATCGCCGGGTACCTCCTGCCCCCCCCAAAACCACGGGGCTCAGGTGCTGCCCTCGCCACCGGGACCCTGGTGGTTGGGTCCCTGGGGGCCCGTGACACCCCCATGTCCGGCCCCGGCCCCAAAGAGCCACTTACACCACGTAGTCGGGGACGGCGCGTGGTCGGGGTGACAGTCTGGGGGGGACAGACCTGTCCCCCTGCTTCTCCTGCTCCTTGGCAGGACGGACCCTCCCCGGGAGTCCCCGCGGTGGCACCACCTCGTCCTCGAAGGTGACACACCTGGCACGGGCTGGCGGAGGCTTCGGGACACAAGGGAGGGGTGTGAGGTGGCAGCCCGGGGGGGCAGGGGGGGACCAACAGGGGCTGTCCCCGCTCCCGGGGACCGCGGGACCCCCGGGGACCTGCCGGGGCTCCCAGGTCACCTCGCCCCTCGGTGGAGGCCAGGGGGGCTGCGGGGCGGGCAGAGCAGCGCCGGGAGGAAGAGGAGGGTGAGAGCAGAGATAGCAGCGAGGGGGGGCCCCGTGACACAGCCCCCCAGGGTGACAGTCCCCTGCCACTGCCAGCGACACGAGGGACACGAGACACGGCGGGGCGGGGGGCAGGAGGATGCTGCGGTCACCGAGAGGCGGCCGCCCCCGGCTCCCCCCAGACAGGACTTAGCGGGGCTCCAACGACCCCAGCCCAGTCCGGGGGCTCAGCCCCCCCGTCCCCGCTCCGTACCGGTCGGTCCCGGGGTCCCGGCGGGACGGGGGGCCTCGGCCAGCGGCTCCCGGCGGTTTTGGGGTGATGGGGGTGCCCCGGGTGCATCCGACTTCGCTTCAGCAGCTCCGGGCTGGGTCCCGCTGGAGGAGAAGCCCGGGGATGAGGGGGACGGGAACGGGTCCCAGTGTCCCCCAGTCTGGACTGGGATGGGAAGCACCTACTGGTGCTTCCAGCACCCAGGAGCAGGGACCCCCCTGGAGCCCCTCGGGGCAGGAGCGGGGGAAGGGTCCCCACCACGACCCCGCGAGTCCAGCAGCCGCTGGGTCACTCCTGGACACTCCGTGTCCCCTCCTGTAGCAGTGCCAGCCCCCGCAGGGCATTGTCCGGCCCCCGCCACCAACGTTACCTGCCCGTCTCATGGGGGGTCAGTGGCCCGGGACCCACCGCGATGTCCCTTGGCCGCTGCCACCACTGCTGCCACCACCAGTGCCACCAGTCACCGCCACCACCGCCCGGCACCGCCGGTTAATCATTAACAGCCTCGTGCCACCCCAAACCGTGGCACGGGGCCCCGCGTGGGCAGCCTGGGGCCTCTGCCCCCCCCTCCGAAGTGCCCCCCACCCTCCTGCCCCCCCCTTCTGCAGGACCCTAACATCCACGTCCTGGGGCTGCAGAGGGGGAGCCGGGGTACCCCAAAACGGCTTGGCATCCCCCATCACCCACCCCAGCCGGCTGCTATGAGCCCCCACAAACCTGCCCTAGTGGGGGGCTGCAAGCCCCCAGCCCTCCCAGTGCCCCCCCCCTCAAGGGGTTTGGAGCCCCCATACCAGCCCCACAAGGTTCCCAGGGTGGGGGGACCCTCCTCAGTGGGGGGAGCGGCGAAGAGCCCCCCAAAACACCCCCTTTCACCCCCCCCCGGGACCCCATCCCACCCCACCGCGGGGGGGTCCCGCTGCCGCGAGCAGAGAGTGACGCGTCCAGTTCAGGCTCCTTTAATTTGCGCCTCAGCCCCCCCCTCGACCCCCCCACAGCGGGGGGCAGCAGGGCCGGCCCCGGGGGGGCTGCAGGGCTGTGGGGGTCCCGGCAGAGGGTCCTCACCCACCCCGCAGTGGAGGCTGGGCTCGGTATTGCATCCAGGAGTCTCACAGCGCTTTGCGATGGTTGGTGCCGTGTCCCCCGCACTTCCCACCCCCCCCCCCATTTTACAGACGGGGGAAACTGAGGCACAGAGAGGTGACGTGACTTCACCAAGGTCAATTCGCGGCAGAGCCAGGGACAGAGACACGCCCCCCCCACTCCCCCCAAATCCTCCACCCCGGGGCTCAGCCCTGCTCTCACCACGGGGGTCTCATCCCGCTCTGCACCCTCCAGGCAAGACCCCAGGCGTCCCCCCACCCTGTCCCCAACCTCCACCCCCTCCTCACCCGGGGGGGGCAGCCCCTGGACCCCCCCTCACAACACTCAGGGCTCCTGGCTTCTCCGCCCTCTCCCTCTCCCCCCCCCTTCCCAGGGCTGCTCCAGCCCCCCCAGCGCAGCGGTCGCTGCATCCCACCCCCCCAAAAAGCCCTCCTGGAGGCTGGGGCTCAGTTCCCACCCGGCCAGGGGGGCACGGGGGGGCTACGGGGGGGGGTGTCTCCAGCCTCACGCCAGCACAGTGAACGCAGGAAATTTATACAGGGCTTTACAGAACAAAGCTACTGAAATCAGCCACACGATGGCCAGACATAAGAGGGGCCCCCCCAAACCCCTCCCATCACCCGCTGTCTGAGGAGGTGGGGGGGGGGACACAGAGGGACCTGTGCCCCCCCCTCACACACCCCCCTCCCCACCAACCGCTGTCTGAGGAGGTGGGGGGGTGACAAAGGGGGGCCTGCGGGTGCCCCCATAACCCCCCCACCCCATCACCCGCTGTCCGTGGTGAAGGGGGGTGTGGAAGGGGACCCAGGGGTGCCCCCACCCCGTCACCCGCTGTCCAAGGAGGTGGAGGAGGTTGTAAAAGGGCACCCCCAGCCCCCCCCTCCCCATCACCCACTGTCAGAGGCGGGGGGGGCACCGGCGGGGGCGCGGGGGGCGCGGGTGGGGGTGCAGGGGGCTGTGGCCGAGCAGAGCCGGGGGGGCCAAGCCCCCAGGAGCTCCCTCTGCTGCTGGCCCAGGGCCTGGCTCACCAGCCCGGGCAGGGCCAGCAGGCTCAGCCCCAGCGCCTCCAGTTTGCTCTCCAGTGCTCCCAGGCGCTTCTCCAGGTCCTCGTGGCGCTCCTGCAGCTCCGAGACCATGTCGTACATGATGTTCTGGGTCTGGGGGGGGTCACACCGGCGCGGGAGGGGGTCAGTGCTGGATCCCCCTGCAGTGGGGTCCCCCCAAACCCCCCCCAATTCCCCCCAGTGTCGCTCACCTTCGCCAGGTCCACCAGAGTGTTGGCCTGGTCGTTGAGCTTCCGCTGCTCCATCTTCACACTCCTCAGCCTGGGGAGACACAGGGGGGAGGCTCAGGCTCGGTGACCCCCCCATGAGTGCCTTTACACCCCCATGCAGCCCCCCCAAACCCCAGCATGCAGACCCCCCCACCCCAACCCCGCAAGCAAAGCCCCTGCCCCTCTGTCCCCGCGGCCCAGACAGAGCCGGGGGGGCCACTCCGAGGTGTCCCCCCCACCCCAAACGTGGCAGCCAGAGCTCATGCAAAGGGGAGCAGCTGGGGAGGGGGGGCAGAAAGGGGGTGACTTACTTCTGAGCTCTGCAGGGACAGGGCAGAACAGAGACAAAACACAACAGCAGGTTTAATAACACCACGAAGAGCGCGGGGGCACGAGAGCACAGCAGCACCACCCCCCCACCACGGACCACCCACCCAAGCCAGGCACCCCCCAGTCCCACCCCCCCAAAAGCAGGAGGCACCCAGGGGGGGCCTCAGAGCCCCCCAGCCTTGCTCCCCTGACAAGAGACAAGGTCACATCAACCCTCATCAGTGGCGTACCCCTGGGGTCACCCCAGGAGCATCGGGGTCCCCACGTGCTGGGAGAGCATCCCACAGTGGCGGGGGGGCAGGGGACAGGAGACAGGGAACACCAGAGATGGGGGACAAGGACAGGAGACCAGGGATGGGAAGGGGAGACAGGGACAGGGGACATACGGGATGGGGAAGAAGTGGGGATGGGGACAGCAGATGGAGGACAAGAACAAGGGACAGGGGACAAGGACAAGGGACAGCGACAGGGGAGGGGGACAGTGGAGATGGGGGACAAGAGATAGAGGGTGGGGACAGGGGACAAGGACAAAGGACCTCCTGGCTCCCAACCCAGGGCTCCAGGCAGGTGCAGGAAGGGAGGAAGCACCCAGCTCTCCTCCTGGGGGAAAAAAGAACCTCTGGGATGGGACACCATTCCTGGTAGGAAGCAGGTAAAGGTTTGGCACTTACTGATGAATGGCTTGGAGGAACTTACGCTGGTGTTTCCGAACTTTGGCATGGTCGATCTTCTTCACCAGCTTGGTGTGTTTGTAGATGAGCCACGTTTCCCTGAGTACGTTGGCAGCAGCATTTTTCACCTGGAAGGCACCGAATCCCCCCGGGATCAGGGGTGGGCGGGGCCGCGGGAGGGCCGCTCCTGCCGCTGGGGAGGGGTGAGGGGGGGCCGGGGGGTCTCACCCGCTTCGTGAGCTGCGTGTCCATCATGAAGTTGTGGACGTGTTTCTCCGCTTTGGTGAGCTCCAGTTTTCTGGCCACCACGGCGACGACCAGCGCGGTGCAGCCGGCGCCCTGCGGGCAGAAACCCCCCGGGGTGAGGGCAGCGTGGGCCCCGGGGGGACGCAGGGGCCGCGCGTGTCCCCCCCGCCCCGGTGCTCACCATGATGCCGGTGAGCAGGCACACGCCCTTCCCGCAGTAGGTGTGCGGCACCATGTCCCCGTAGCCGATGGACAGGAAGGTGATGGAGATCAGCCACATCGCCCCCAGGAAGTTGCTGGTCACCTCCTGCTTGTCGTGGTACCTGCCCGGGGCCGAGCGCAGCCGCTGTCACCGCTGGCACCGCTGGCGCCGCGCTCACCCCTCGTGGGGTTCTGGGGAGCGTTGCCAGCCGGTGGCTGCAGCCAACGAGAGTCCCCGAGCTCCCGTGGGTGCTGCTGGGAGCCCCAGAGAGGTTGGGGACACCCCGGGGACACCAGGCACGGCCACTCCAGGCACAGGCGCTGGGCAGGAGGGATGCCCTGAGGGGGCTGCGCCCCCCAGGAGTGGGGCTGGACCAGGGGGCGCTGCTGGGTGAGGACAGCAAGGGGACAGGCTCGGAGCAGCCCCACAGTGACCTCCATCCCCCTGAGGCCCCCCCTCCCAGAGATCTCAAAGCACAGGACACGGGTGTCACTGCAGACCCCCGGGGAGGGGACACGCCATCCCTGCAGAGACCTGGATGAACTGGGGCACCCCGAGACCACCGTGGGTGACACTGGGTGGGCAGTGGCGGGGGACACTGTGCTTTGAGATTCCGTGGCCAGAGCCGACGCCAAGGACACAGCCGGCCGTGCCCCCCACCCCTCCCCGAGGGACCCCCGTGACAGGGGGAGGAGCCCGGCCGGGGGACACGGAGCAGCGGCCAAGCTGGGCAGCAGGACTGGGACATGCTGGGAGCAATGGGGAGCTGGGAAAACGGGGTGCTGGGGGTGAGGGGAGACGGGAGCAAGCCGGGGGGGGGGCTCAAGCGTGCGGTGAGGAATTTAGGATTGCTGCGTCCCTCCACCCGGCCCCCCCGGGGGGCTTGGAACCTCATCTGGCACTGAGGGGCATGGCAGGGAGATGGGGGGGCACCGTGGGACAGGCTGGTGCTGGGGGCACCCCTCATCCCAAGGGCAGGGAGATGCTGGGGGCACCCACACCCTGGGTGGGGTTGACAGCCCAGGATGTCACCCCACAGTGATGCTCCCCTGGACCTGCAGATCTCCCCATTCCCGAGGAGCACCCTCCAGGCACCCAAAACATGCAGGCTGAGGAGGGGAAACACCAAGGAACAACATCCAGAGCCAAGGAAAACCCCTTGGAGGCACATCAAAAGCCTTCCATTCAAAGCAATAAGGACCCAGCGGCTCCTTCCAAGCTTCTTGCCGGGATTTCCCCTGCCAGGATCACCCCAGAACCCACAGCAATCCCTGCAGCAAATCCCCCCTCCGAGAGCCCCCCAAGAGCCAGCGCAGAAGGAGCTGTGCCCCGACCCCCCCACAACGGGACCCCCGGTTCGTGCCCACAGCCAGGCCGGGCACCACAGCCCCCCAGCTGGGGGGCACAGGGGGGACAGGAAGCAGCTGCTGAGGTTCCAAGTGGGAAAGGGCTCCAGCCCCTTTCCGTGTCCACGGCCCCTCTGCCCCCCCAGCCTTGTCCCCCCCTCCCCTCTGGCTGCAGCTAATCCTAAATTCTGGGAAGCAGAAGCCTGGGGCGGGGCCGCCCCGTGCAGGACGCGCTGGGGGTCCCTGGGGTCACTCACAGTTTGTCCCTGCAAGCAGCAGAGCGTCAGGGAGGGAAAACAAGAGCAGTTAATGCGCGGCCCGGGGGGTGGGGGGGGCCGGCCCAGAAGGGGCGGGCACGGGCAGGGCACCGGCGCGGGCATCCCGGCCCCGCCCCGCGGGAGCAGCTGAGGAGCACGGGCACGTCCCGAGCCAGGTCCCCTCCGCGGGACCCCCACCTCCTGGGACCCCTCTGAGTGACCCCCAGCTCCACCTGGACAGCAGGTGGGTCCTGCCCCACCCCTGGGGTCACAGAGAAGCTTGGGAGAGCTTTGGGGACACCCTGGGGGTCCGGCCACCCCTGCCTTGCCTCGGCGAGCGATTTTGGTTTGGAAAACCATCACGGTCATCGTGGGGGTCCCACCAAGGGGGGGTCAGCCCGGAGACTGGGGGTCTCTTCTCCAAGGGGTCTCTCTCCACCCTGAGCGCCCCTCAGGGTGTGCACCGTGCATCCTCAGCTGCCCCCAGCCCCGCGCTCCCCCCTGAGCCCCTCTGGGGAGCCCCCCCCGTACCTCTCGCAGACGCGGACGGTCCAGGCGGCGATGATCCAGGAGGAGATGCTGAACACCAGCAGGACGGTGCCGGGGCAGATGGTCATGAGGGTCTTCATGACGAAGCGGGTGTTGAAGTTGATCTTGTTGAGGGCCCCGATGCTGCGGGACGAGGCGTCGGTGAAGAGTTTGCTGTGCAGGAGCATCACGCGCCCGATCAGGTAGAGCCGCAGGAACATGGGGATGGACAGGATGATGTCCACGTCGGCGTCGGCCACGGAGGCGGCGTAGGTGAAGGCCAGGCGGGCGGTCCAGGTGAACAGGTACTGCCCGGGGATGGGGTGGATGGCGCACACGATGAGCTCCAGCGCGATGAAGAAGATGCGCTCGTAGGTCATGGCGATGCGCCAGTCGTCGGCGCCGTTGTCCACCATGAACAGCTGCGGGGGCACAGAGGGTGCTGGTGGGACCCCCGGGGTGGCAGAACCCCCCCCGGTGACCCCCACGGGTGGGTGCCCCTCACCTGGATCTCCCTGGCATGGTACATGACGATGAGCCCCAGGAGGATGAGGGTCGAGAGGCTGATAAGGCATTTCAGTGCAAACGAATACGATGACTCCTGCCAGGGGAGCGGGGCAGGGTGAGCCCGGACGGACCCCCTGGCAGACCCCCACCCGTCTCCCAGCGCCCCCACAACCTTGGTGTAGACCCCCCAGGACAGCTCCGTCTCCGTGACCATGACCACGATGCCGAACATGCCGAAGATCAGGGCGTAATCGCTGAGGCGCTTCCGCTTCTCGAAGAGGGCTCGCCGGTGGCCCAGCTTGTACCCGATGTTCTGGTTCCTCCGGGGTTCCCCTCCCCGCTCCTCGGCCGCATCCTGCCCCGGGGCCGCCGCTGGGCCGGGCTCAGGACCCCCGGGCTGCTCCGGCCGCGACACCACCACCTCGAGGCCGGGGGACGGGCAGGGCCGCAGGGGCTGCGTCTCCCCCTCGAGCGTGTGCAGGGAGCGGGCGGAGGCGCTCAGGGGGCCCCGGGGCCGTGTCACCCCCCCATTGTACCGGCAGCCGCTCATGGCTCTGGCGGGGAGGGGGCCGGGCGATCCCGCATGGCTCAGCGGCGCGGGGGAGACCTGCGGGACAGGGGACGGGGGGCTGCGTGGGTGGGGGAGCCACGGGGAGCCGGGATCAGCGTCTTCATCCCGCCCGGCACCAGGTGATGCTTCCCAGGGACACGTCCTGTCCGTGGGGACACGTCCTACCTACGGGGACATGCCCTGCCCAGGGGCGATGTGTCCTGCTGAGGCGGGACGTGTCCTACCCACCGGGGACCTGTCCTGCCCGTGGGGGACGCGTCCTGCTGTGGGGGGACACACCGTGCCCACAGGTGCGTGTCCTGCCCACGGGGGGACGTGTCGCGCTCACGGGGGACGTGCCCGCGTCCTGCCCACGGGGGACGCGCCGTGCCTACGGGGACATGTCCTGCCCGTCGGGGACGCGCCCGCGTCCTGCCCACGAGACCGTGTCCTGCCCCCGCCGCAGCCCCGCCGCACCCCCGGAGGGTGCGGACACCGAGCCCAGGCCGTGCCCGTGTCCCACGGTGCCCCCCCCCGGCCCCGCGCGGTTCGCCGTCGCTGCCCCGCGGCCCCGGGACGGCTCCGCTCCGGTGTACCGAGCCGCAGCTGCGCGTCCCCGCCGCCCCCGAACCTGCCGCGCGCCGCGCCCGGGGCTCCCGCTGCCCGGGGGCTCCCCGGTGGGCTCCGGCCCGGCCGCCCCCGGCTCGGCTCCCCCCGTGGCGTGCGCGGTACCTGCCGTGGCCGGGGCCGGGGGCCGGGCCGGGT
>JAYRBT010000120.1:0-11446 GCA_036023395.1 Myiotriccus ornatus
GGCAGACCTCTGTGCAACCTCTAGAACACAACGGGAGATGTTTCCTGTCCTGGCACAGTTTCTCCTTGCGAGACATAGTGGAAAAGCTTTTTGCTAAATGTAGGTGACAATAGCCGCTAAAGACGAAGATAGGGAACTCTCCGAAGCTAAGCGCCGGTGCCGGGCGTCTTTCGGCAGAAGCCGCGCTCCGGAGCGCACCGCCACCGGCGCCATGCTCTCAACGACCGGCACAGTGCTCTGCGCAAGCGACACAGCGCTCTGCGTTATCGGCACCATGCTCTGCGCCACCGGCACCATGCTCTGCACGCCAAGAAGCCCTTCCTTCCCGTCTGAGAGCCGGAGAGAGCGACAGCTTCCGAAAGGCGCAGAACGAAGCAGTACAGCACTGGCATTGTGTGCTCAGCTTGCAAAGTCATAGAAAACTCAGAAGTCAAACTCATGGAAAACTGTCCATGTCATGCGTATAGCTGACACATCATCTGCAGAGAAACTAGCTCCATTTGTAGATCGTTTTCTGTAAATGGCATTCCAATTATTTGTCCAAACACACAGATGGGATTTCTGCTGTCTTCTTCAGACCACTTCCTCCAGAGAGCTCTCCGTCAAATCTCTCTCTAGGACTACTCTTCTGGTGATCCAGAGTCAGCACTGGCATGGTCCAACTGCATGCAATTACTGTCTGCTAGTGGTGCACCCTTAGGCCTTCTGTGTGAAGCATCCCGTGAGCCCTACTACGTCACCCTGTTGGTATCAACTGAGCTAGTTGGACCTTAAGGGACATGATGGTGCACTGATTTTGTCATAGAAATTAGGTACTAAGAAGGAAGTTGGAGGATTTCAAGAGTTCTGCCTCCAGCTTAAGCAACACTAAATCTTGCTCTGAAAAACTAGGTGAATTAACCCATTCGGCATTCCTATGCCAAAAATGTCAGGAATACGGGAAGAACCATCAAAAGAGTAACAATTCCAATCATGACTTGAGCCAAAGAATTCATTGGAAGAAGTCGGGAAGAAGGATGAAACATGCCAATATCCTAGCCTGAGAATCATTCTGTGGATTTGCACAGCTTCCTTCTTCTATAGCCATCTAATGCATTGGACATGCGGGCTTGTGATGACACAAACACTTGCAAAGCTTACCAGATCAACCATGTTCTCTTCAGACAGCAAAACATTTCTTGATGCTTGCATTTGCTAATTCCATTTAGACTCAATGTTCTTCCAGGTCTTTTCCAAGCCAAGTGATTCCAGCATTCTCTACGGTGCGCATCCTGCTTGTCCTGCTTTAGGGCAAATTTGGCAGCAAACCTCCAGAAGGGGTGATTTCTTCAAACTATTGGTCTAGTACAGATATCCAACTGGGACGGACAAAGACTCTCTAAGAGTTGAAAGTGCGAAAGTGTATGTTTATTGCAAGGACCAGGCAGCGTGCAGGGTAGCTCCCAAATACACACTGGGATTTCCAGGTGATTCCGGAGTCCTTTTAGCTCTACAAGTATTGAACACCCAAAATACAACTACATCTTGGTCATTTTAGTACATCCCATTCCCCACTTGCTCTGGTAATAAGTCCAAAAGTTATTAAGCACGTGTAATTTGTTCCTCAAAAGGAGTCGGTGGTCCCTTTCATGGGGAGGGGTCAGATAATGAGGAAATAATTGAAGCCTTCCTCCTTCTGAACTTTCTACATTTTCAAGGGAAATATGAAAGCCAAATGAAGCCATTGGTAGAACTGCCATTCCCCATCTTGAATTGCTTGGGAACAGAGGAGGCCTACAATTGTCTTCTGTTCCTAAAAGCTATTGATCAGTTTCTATAGTCTTCATTAGAAAGCCAGCTAACCAAAGATGATGTTGACAAGCAATCAATTCAACTACTAACTCTTCACTTCATCAAGGCCTACCTATTTATTTGGATCAACTCTAAGAAGGCTTATCTCTAAGTAAAACCTCAGCTCCTCTAAAATTACTGAATTCCTTCAAGTTTATGTCTCAGCCCGCCCCCCCCCACCCCCGCCAGAAAGCCCACCCACACGGCCCCTCCCCTCAACTGCTTTGGGAAAAATTTCCTCTGAGGCAAGTGGAAAAAACCTGTTTCTTTAACAGGCAAAGCACTCCCCAGCACAAAACATCAGCACTACCAGATGACAAAACCCAATCGCCACTCTGAAGAGACCACAAATTCTCCAAGTCTCTCCTGTGCATGCTCGCTCTCTTAGCAATCCCTCTGGCACTGGCAAAGGCTGCTGCCCACACTAGGCCCCCATAGGCCACACTCCTCCCCAGCTCCCAGTCTGCAGCAGCTTTCAACACTTCCAAGAAAAGGGAAAGAAAAAAACACACTCCAGGCAAAACTCTGCCTCAGCCAGCTAAACCAACTGAAAAGCAAAGGAACACTCTCTTTGCTCCGTCAGTGCCCGCACAATACAGAGCACCACTGAATGTGGAGCACTGTTGCTTTTAGAAGAGTGAGTGCAGCCTCTGAGAACAAACTCCGTGCTTCTTCTTCTCCCCACCTTTGCTCTCAGAACCAGTCTTGAAGGCCGACAAGATCATAGCCAGCATTAACAAAACAGATGACTGGGGATACAAGCATCATCAAGTCACCCTAGGACACTGCTCTACTGACCTATGGCACCAGACTATGCTAAGACAAAGTTTTGCAGCTGCTCATTCAAATTCTACTAGCACAGTGAAGCTGAGCAGGAAACACAGCTGGAAACTCCAGTTACCTTGTGGCATGCCAGTATTTCCTTTCAATCCCAATGGTTTTCGTTTTGAAGGCCGTGACATCACAGGCATCATTCAGCATCTTTTGGGCAGGAAGGAAGATCTTCTTCTTCTCCTTCTACTGATGGGGAAGCTGAAATGCAAAGCAGTTCATTCCAAGTGAAACAGCGACCAAGTCAATAGTAAAACTCACCCCACTTTTGTTTACTAGCCTAAGTCCTTACTATCCCAAAAGACAAGAACAGCTGGAAAAGCCTTGTGGCTACTTCATTTTTTCCTAGACCTACATGGCAGGGTAAGGGATAAGTGATCCCAAACAATGGGAATCCACATCAAAGCATTCTTGACATCATCTTCAGCTTGGCATAGCCAACTCTTCACCGGATCAAGTTCTTCCATTGCAATCGTTCGGGGAGTAGCTTAGAGGGCTGGCTGTTGTTTGCTTTGAAACCATCTTGATCATTCAGGAACACAGCAGCAATGAGAAAGTTCAAAAGAAGCTAGCGCTACACATTGCTTTTCATCTAGGACAGACATATTTCTGCAAGACAGAAGGCCGACCTAATGCTTCCCTACAACATGGCTGAAGTGGCATCCTGCTCCCCGTAGGTTTTTCTCTTTCTTTTGAGCTGCTTTCTTACCAGATGAATGAGCTGAACCAGCTCAAAAAGGAATCAGATAAGTGTCAGAGCTTTAAAACAAAACAAAACAAAAAGGTGCAAAAGGGTGATTTGTAGATGCGTTTGAAAATAGAATTTTTAGTATTTTTCATAGATACATGGCATTCTCTAGAATGATATTGCTCCAGTGGTTTGAGTTTGGTTTTCTTTTTCCCTTCAATTCTACGTTCTGCATTCTTTTTGGCCATTTCAGTCAATAGATTTCTGATGGGTGTGAAAGACGGTCTGAAGTTCTCCTCACATGCCTCACGAGCATTCCCAGGACAGACATTGGGACCTTAAAGACCCTGATGGGAATTCTGGCCTGCCGGTGCTGGATAAACACCAAGAATCCTGAGGCCCCTGAGCAGAATTCTGGCCTGCCAAGTGATTCTTCCCAGCTGTGTCTACAGTGACTGCTTCTAGCAGGGCCTGCCAAAGGGCCACGGGGCCTAGATGCTTGCACCTGCTTGGCGACAATAGGCCAGGAACTTTCCCACCTCTTGGCCAGATCAACTTGCTGAGGCACCTTTGGTAACCCCCCGCCATGGAATATCCTTCATCTGCTCCACTACCACCGTCAGGGACAGAGATGGAAGCCCCCCTAGCAAGGACTGAGGCGGAGAGCCCCGTCATTCTGATGCAGGGCTGCTGGCCTGACTGAAGCAGGATGCCTGCTAAGTGTTGCCTACAGATGTGTTCACTGCACCTAGACTGCTTTCCCATCGAAAGCAGTCCTGAAGCAACGGCTCCCACTGACTGCTGATACTGACTTATCCTGCTGAGAACATCAAGTGTCTGTAGCCGTCTTCAATATCTTTTTCCCCCTCAGCAATTTCAATAGACTTCTTCTTCTTGATTGTATCTGTTCCCCCTGAGCCATTTCAAGATCTGTTTCCCCCCTCAGCAATGGACTAGAATAGATCCTTGAGTTAGCCAGGACTTGGAGATCTTCCCAACATGACTAGGCATACTCTGTCGGCTGGACTATGAGGACTTAGTCTCTCCACATTTAATAGCTAGACTCCTGTCCTGCTTCAGGGCAAATTTTGGAGAGAAGCCCCAGAGGGTCTCCTCTAGGAAAGCAGATTGATTTGGCCCCTCCCCCAGCCGGTCCAGGAGAAAAGAGCTCCTTGGAAAGAAGTGGAAAAAACCTGTTTCCTAAACAATAAAACCTAAACAATATGAAACAAGAAAACCCCTTGTTGCTCCAAAAGAGATGACAAACTGAGAAAGTCCCCTGCCCGGCTTGCAGTTCATCTCACAGCAGACACCAGGGAGGAGGTCTTTTTGTGGGGGCACTGGTATTGCGCCAGTGTCAAAGCATGACAAAATGTCACGGGCCAGGCCCGGCCTAGTGGGCCACAGGTGCTAGATGCCGCTGCTCTTCTGGCTGTTCAGTCCAGAGCAGGTTTCAAGAGGTCCAAAGAAAAGGGAAAAAAGAAACAAAAACCACGGTCCAGGGAACGTCCTTGCCTCAGCCAGCTAAAACAAACTCAAAGCAAAGGAGAGCTCTGTCCCGCTGTCTCTTCATCCACAGACAACACAGTCCAGGAGCAGCAATGTGGAGGGCTGAGTGCCGTGTCTAAAACAAGCTGCATGCTTCTTCTCTCCCCCCCTTCACTCTCTGCAACAAGTCTTCAAGGTGCAAGACTTCTGATTCAACATCAACAGAACAAGACGATTGGGGATAAAAGCATCATCTAGTCAACCAAGGACAACTGCCTCTCTCCTTCTCCCTCTCTTTTCTGTTCTTTTTCTCTCCCCAATTCCTTTCACACATTTGCTGGGGTCATTCTGGAAAGGTGCATTTCTTTTGATCCTGCAATCGCCTTTCCATCTTGTCTGTTGCACTCCGAGATCAGTTCACGAACCGTCACCACCCCCGTTGGTATCCGCCGATGGTGACAAGACCTTCTTTCAAGCTGAAATTGCTTCTAGTCCATAGAAACACACTGGTAGGTAAAAGGAGACTCGAAAAGAGTCTACATTCAGCATGTCTTTCCCTTGTCTTCCCATTCAAGCAAATGAAGAAAGCAGACAGGAGCTCTTCAGATAACATGCTATGCCAATTGAAAAGATTCTCTCCTTCTTTGAAGCAACTGAGAAACTCACACCATGAAATACAGTTCAGACAGATGGAAGGCTCACATATGATGTCAAATCTCTACTTGTCATGTTGGAATGAAACAAGATTTCTTGAAGTACAATCCTATCAAATGAAGGTGAATTTGCAGAAGCAATTGAACTGGCTCTGTTTTAGAAACACATTGTTTTCTAATTCAGCTGAGGATTCAGGAAGGCAACCTTGGAATTCAAAGGATTTAGAAACATACAAATACCAAGAGTAGCAGTTCATTAGCTTTAACAGTCTCTTTAAAAGAAGATTCACTTTTAACTTCTTCCTGTACTAGGTCCGAAGAAATTAGGAATGATGCAATTAAAAAAAAAAAACAAAAAACAAAACCAAAAAACAAACAAACAAACAAAACCAAAACAACTTTCTCAAAAAGCTTGGAGAAAGCAGAGAAATTCTGATTTTTAGGGGTTCAGTAGTCCTTTCAAAGTTGTCTCTGGGAAAAGAGATAAAAAACCACTCATTGAGTGTGGAGTAGATTCCAAACCTGTCATGAAGCATGGAAGGGGTAAGAGCCTGGAATAAAACTACTATGCTGGCTTCATCTGTTGAAAGCATTCCAGAATGCTTGAAATTATGAATCACATCATGTGGGATTCAAAAAAAAAAAGAAAAATTAAAAAAAAAATAAATAAAAAGACAAAAGAAGAAAACATAAGGAAAAGAATAGTTTGAACATGTTTTCCAATTCCAAGATGGTAGAAGGACTTGATTTCATTTTGTTCCTAAGACTGATTTCTAGCTTATGAAGTGTTTTACAATCGAGAGTGAGAGTGTTCACACTAAGCATACCATGTGGATGGATCTCTTTTCCTTTGCACAGCAGCAGCAGCTATGGTTTAGCACTGCACAATTCCGTCCCCGAAAGTGAATGGGTGTGGTAGATTTAACCTAAGTGCCCAGCCCACCAGAATGCTAATTCTCTTGAAAAATGCTTTGCTCTAGCTCATGATCTGGACATGTCTCTCTAGCTCCACTTGGAGCTCCTTGATCTTTCATCTACAGGATGAGATCCAATTGAGCTTAGCAAGGATATAGCCTTTCAAAACCACATCTTTTCTCTTCTCTATTCATACAAGTCCATTTCTACTGCAGGCAACCCTTTGGAAGATCCTAGTTGTTTGGTTTCTCAGCTATGTTGTTGCATCAACTAGCTCTTCTTTGAATTTTTTCCCTGCTAAAGTATAGGCTCTGTGCTGAAATGATTGTGATGCTAACTCATGATCATCTATTCTTCAGTTGTACAGAGTATGCAGCAAAGTTTTCTTCTGAGGACATTCGTTTGATGAGAAATGCTGAAGCTCTGACTCTAGTTGCAAAGGTCACTGATGGACAGGTTGCAAAATTATCAAGTCTAGGAACAGCAGGAAAAGTGTGCTGTTGCTGTGTCTGTAAATGTCGTGTCAGCTACTGTTGGGATAAAAAGCAGGAGCATAAGCAAAGATATCTGCGTGAAAAAAAAGAAACAAAGAAGACGTTTGTTGTGATTTCTGCACTAAGGAACAAGAAGAAGTAGGAAGCGCTAATTTCAGTGGCTAAGACAGTATCATCCTTGGGCCAGTTCTCTTCAAGATCTTTTGAACGAGCTGGACACAGCACTTGAAGGAATATGAAGCAAGTTTGCCAAAGACACTCAGTTGGGAGGAGCTGTCAACTAACTCCTTGGAGGGCACAGAGACCTTGCCGAGAGATCTTGCCAAATAGGAGAGATGGGCAATTTTGGCTGCCCGCAAGTCTATGCACAAATGACAGAAGGGGCGGGACTGCTGGCGACGGCATCTCAAGCTGTTGTATTTTCCAGCATCAGTCTGATGACATGCTGATGACAATGGGAAGCTGCCAGCAGCTCACGTCCCCAGCAGCAGACAAAGAAGGTCATGTTACAACTTCCTTTCCAAGTTTTTTCACCAATCCCACAAAGCAAAAGCATCTTGACGGTAGTTCTAGCCAATCACTAGAAGCACATGGACCTGTGCTTAAAACAATGCTTGCTTCTTTCGAAGAAAAGACCTGCTTGTGAGCCTTAAGATACCATGCACAGAGCTCCATGATTAAGCTTAGAACTTCCTAACATCTGGCTCGATCTACTTTGCTGTAGCTTAGGCAGTTCTTCTAGACAAGCCATAAATACACAGACCATTGTTCTCTTTGTCCTTCCTTTTCTACTTGTCATCTCGTTTTTCTGCTGCCAAACCTTAGGACTACTGCTTAGCTCCAACGACAGTTCTGCTGTCTCTGAGGCCTGCCTTTTGCAACTTCCCCAAAGCCCTCTGTTTTTGAGCATTCCCATAGGCAATCAGCAAGCAGATGGAGTTGAACAAGGGCAAGCGCTGGATTCAGCACCTGCCACAGGGCAGTCCTGCTGTGTGTATAGACTAGGGAGCAAGAGGCTGGAGAGAAGCAGTGCAGAAAGGGAGCCAGGCTCCTGGCCAATGGCAAGCTGAATGTGCATCAGCAGTGCCCTGGCAGCCAGGAGGGCCAAGGCTCTCCTGGGCTGCATCAGGCACAGCATGGCCAGCTGGGCAAGGGAGGGCATTGTCTTTGCTCTGCTCTGCTCTGCTCTGCTCTGCTCTGCTCTGCTCTAGGGCGGCCTCACCTTGGTATTAGAAAGTCCTCCAATGAGGTCTACAAGGACAGGACTCCAAGAAATGGCATGCAGCTGAGTCAGGGGAAGTTTAGGTCGGCTATCAGGAACAAGTTTTGAAGCAGAGGATGGCTGGGCACTGGAAGAGTCTCTGCAGGGAGTGGTCACAGCATCACGCCTGTCTGAGTTTTGGACATTGCTCTCAGGCATATGGTGTGATTCTCGAGGATGGTCCCATGCAGCGCCAGCAGCTGGACTTGATGATCCTGATGGGCCCCTTCCAATTCAACTGATTCGACCACTCGATGCTTCTGTCCTGGCCCCTCAAGGTATATTGCTTGCTCTCATCAGATCTTGATCTGCTCTTCTTGCTCAGACTTTGTCACTACTGGCTAATGCTATTGATCACAAAGTGCCTTTTCTCCATTTTCTCAAGACATTGGAACACGCAGCCTAGAATCCTCAAATAGTCTTTTCCTTGTAACAACACTGTCTCCTGCCCAGTAGTCTTTCCAGAGCTGAAGGAGAAAGAAGGCCAAATGAGGGGACGTATTACGAGGAAGCATTGCCAATTTTCTGCTTCTTTAGCACTAGATTTGGACTTCCACTATGCTTTGCTATCAAATCATGGTTTTGTAGAGCATCCCATTTTCTAGCAAGACACATTTCTTCAACTGGGCCCATCAGTCTCTGTGAAAATCTATTGTCAAAAGCACAAAACATATGAACAGGCAGCGACAAGCGAGGGGAAAAAAGAGGATGAGACGCAGCTCCGTGATACTAAAGTGAGACAAGAAGGAGGAGGAGGTGCTCCAGTTGACAGAGTAGAGAATCCCTCACAGGCCCTGGAGGACATCGTGGTGAAGCAGGTTGTCTCCCAGCAGTCCCTGGAGAACGCTGCCAGCAGTCCCTGGAGGAAGGCATAGCTCGTGCAGGGCTCCATGCCACAGCAGGTGAACGGGCCTTGAAGGAAGCTGCAGCTTGTGGAGGGAGGGCCAGAAAAGCATCCTTGACCTCCTCTTTAGTGGAAGAGTACGTGCAAATGTTCAACAACTGCTAACTCCAATCTATTCTCTTTCCACTTCTTATCTTAGCTAAGGAAGAAGACAATCCAAGAATTAGAAGCCTAAATTCTTTGCCTTGAGGCTCCCATGCTCTCTGCCATTGCCTTCAAATTGACTTTGATATGAAGTCAAAGTCATGATCAAGTTCTTAAGGCTTGATGTTCAGGCTTTTCAGAAAATAGGGTGTGCAAATAACTCTTGTCGCTGTCCTTTTTTTCCTAGAATGGTAAAAGTGAAATGACTGTTTTCGAAGGACTTCAGGAAATCAATTGGGAGAGGTGGTGAGACTGAAGAGTAGAATGAATCTGAAAAGAGAATCTCATGGAGCTACCTGAGCTGTGTACAAGTTTTTTACCAGCAACTCGAGACTTTTCAACAGACTTAGCACACAAGAGTTATCTCTGGCAATACTGGAGTATGTCTAGCACATTCATCTTTCAATTGTTCTATCTGTTTTACAGTTATGAGTTAGGCTTTCCATTTGATGGGAAAAGAAATAGTCGGGATTCAGATCATTTCCATTTCTGAAGCATTTCAGTTCTGGACAGTTTTTGCTGTCTCCTGAGGGCAGGAAAATAGTCTTTGGACCAAGACTGAAACAAACCAGATGGAAAAAATGGTTTTCCTCATTCTTTTCTCTCTAGTCTAACAGGCACAGCAGCAAGACCACTGCTAGGAGTCTGAGCGGCCTTACCACACCCGGATGACAAACTTGTCGTGGCTAGTAGTTGATTTGCACCCATTTCTGATGCCGGTTGTTAGGTGCTGTGCAGAAAGATCTGTCAACTCTTTTCACAGGAGGACACTCCTCAATTGCTTCACTTGTCTCTGAAGCAGAGAACTAAGCTGGCACTCCATTGCTGACATCTTGCTTTGCTAGCCCCCAAACCCATTTCCTTCAAATGCATTTCCTCTCAACCAAAGCACTTCATTCCTTCATGATGTCATCTCCTGCTCTTCATGTTCAGGGGATTGTTTTAGAACGTATTTCCGGAAGCAGGTAGAACATCTGTCTTAAGTAGTATCCATCACTTGCCTTTGGTTCATGCATCATAACATCTGCAAGGAACGTCTACAATCAAGAGATGGGCTGGGCTAATGGGCCACAGCTTTAGGAATCTTTCTCCAATGAATTTTGCTTTCAAATTTAGTTCTTATCATTTCAAGTGTGTCTTTATTCAAACAATCAACTCTTTCTTACCTGGACCGCAATGAAGAACAATCAAGAGTGGCTGAGCATCCTGCAACAATTGCAAGAAGAAGAATGGTCTGAGCCCCCAGTGCAGCGCATGGAGTCTGTCATCAAGGCAGAGTCCTGCAGGCGTTTTCTCAGCCTGGAGAAGAGCAGACTCTGGGCAAATTGTTTGAGCAGCTCTCCAGTAGCTGAAGACAGCCTAGCAGAAGGAGGCAGATTGTCGCCCTGGTTTTTGAAGATTTTCTAGGCCTTCTGATATGGACATTGTTGTGGTGAACTTTCTCAGACGCTTTCTGTAAAGAACTGATTGTTTTGTCTTCTTTTATGGAGGAGGAGAAAGTTGATGGACTGTTGGTTTGACCAGTGTCATTGGAGAGGTGTCACTATTACCCTCCAATCCACTGTCACTTTTGGAAAACTAGAAATGTTGGAGTCAGGAAAATAAACTTCCTCTTTCTTCCTTCACCTGGAGAACGGTGGTGTGCTTGCATTCTTTCGTGTCCGTTAGTGACAGCAGATGAGCTACAGAAGGGCACGGGGTGATAGGAAAAGTGTGGATGGCTTTCAAACCTCAAGAGAATAGGTTTCCTTTGGATTTGGGGAAGAAATTCCTTGCCAGGAGGCTTGTGAGACACTGGAACATGTTGTGGGTGACCCATTCCTGCAAGTGTTCAAGGCCAGCTTGAAGGGGTCTTTGAGCTGAAGGCGGTCTAGTGGAAGGTGTCCCTGCCAATGACAGGGGGGGTGAAATTAGGTGAATTGAAGGTGCCTTCCAAACCCAAACATTCTATTCTTCTATGGTAATATTCATTCTGTGCAGGAAGTAGTTGAAGCTAGAAAGAACAGACTATTCATTCTGAGAAACTGCTATCCAAGGAGTTGAACTCTTTGTGTCTCACATATACGTTCCACTGAGCAATACTAGATCTAGTATCTAGTCTTCGCTCTTTATCATACGCGCAAATATTTTATCATTTTTAACCTTTCTGACATTTGGGAATTTTCTTTCTTTCTTTCTTTCTTTCTTTCTTTCTTTCTTTCTTTCTTTCTTTCTTTCTTTCTTTCTCTCTCTCTTTCT
>JAYRBT010000127.1:0-14605 GCA_036023395.1 Myiotriccus ornatus
AGATGGGATGGTCTGGAACTGAGGTGGGATGGTCTGGAACTGAGGTGGGATGGTCTGGAATGAGGTGAGATAGTTTGGAATGAGGTGCTTTGCTCGGGGAAGGACTGGGAAGGGGGGCTGTGGGGCTGCTCCTGCGTGTTCCCAAGGGAGCAGAGATGCCGTGGGATGGGGATCCGGGGGCTGGGGGCGGAAAGGTGGAAGCTGGAGCGTCCTGGGAGCAGCAAAAGCCGCGGACGAGGCCGGAGCTGCCGGGTTGGGTTACCGGGAGGTGTCACCTGCCCCGGCCCCGGAATCTGATCCGGCCTGGATCCAGGAGGGCTCTGGGCTCCGCCTGCCTCCTGCTGCCGGGCTGCGGGGCGGGAATGGCAGCGGGGAAGGGTCCGGACGGAGACCCCGCAGAGCTGCCGGCCCGCGGGGCCGGGGCAGAGCTCCGGGAGTGGGGCAGGGAAAGCTTTTCCTTCCCCCACATCCCTCAGGATTGGGATTGGGAATCCCCCTGGCGGGGCTGGCTCTCCCTGGGAAGATCCCCAGTGTCCCGTGGCTAATCCAGCTCCTCCCTGTGTTCCCAGGAATACACCTGCCCCCGCTGCGAGTCCGGCTTCATCGAGGAGGTCACGGAGGATTCCAGGTAGGGGAGAATCCCGGGATATCCCGGAGCTGGGCACGTGGAGAGACCACAGGGGGATAAAGCGGCAAAAACGCCACTTTGGGGGCTTTTATTCCAATTTTTTTTTTTGCTCTTTTTTTGCACTTTGTGGTCTTTTTTTTTTCTCCTTTTTTTTTTTTTCCATATTTTTTTCTCTCTTTTTTCTCCCTCCTTTTGTTTTTCTTTTTTGTTGTTTTTACATCTCTTTTGGTATTTCTTTTTGTAAAAGAACATCCCTTTTGGGCCTCGATGTTTTTTTCCCCCTTTTTTTCCCCTTTCATTAAATAAAAAACCCACCTTTTTAATATTTTGGTTTTACTCATTTTGTGTTTTTTTTCTCTTTTTTCTGCTTTTTCTCACCCTTTTTAATACTTAAAAAAAAAAACCCAATCCCTTTTTGTTACTTTTGAACATTTTTTTAACCTTTTTTTTATTTTTTAACCTTTTTTCAAATTTTTTAACTTTTTTTTTTGTACTTTTTAGACCTTTTCGCTTGTATTTTTTAACCTTTTTATTTGCATTTTTTAATGTTTTGTTGGGTTTTTTTTTTACCTTTTTTGTACTTTTTGACCTTTCTTTACTTTTTTTTTTAGTGTTTGTATTTTTTAACCTTTTTTTGTGTTTTGTAACTTTTTTTTTTTTGGTATTTTTCAACCTTTTATTGTATTTTTTTGTATTTTTTTGGGGGGGGAGGGATTCTGGGAAACAAAATAGTGATTTGGGAGCATGGGAGGGAATTTTGGGAAGGGTCCCTGCCCTGACTCTCCCGCTTTTCCCAGTTTTTTCGACGGCAGTTCCCTGGATGGCGGCCCCTCCTCACAGTTCGCAGAGGTGAGTTCTCCTGCCCTCTCCCCTCCCCAGAATCCAGAGGGTTTTCCTGAGGTGGCAGCTCCTTTTCCTGGGAGTTTCCAGGGTTTTGGTGCGGGGGGAGGGAATTTTCAGGAGGGTTTTGGTGCCGAGACCCGCCAGGGACGGGCAGGGCGAGGGAAAGGGGGGATCAGGGAAGAGCCTGGGGGGGCTGCACCCCCCTGACCCCCCCGGGCTGTCCCTCCCCCCGCAGCTCTGGGACCACCTGGACCACACGATGTTCTTCCCGGATTTCCGGCCCTTCCTGGATGCCGAGGGCCGGGACGCCGAGAGGGGCCCCCCGGGCGAGCTCTGGGGGTCCGGCCGCCCCCCCCGGCTGCCCGCGGGCCGCCGGTACCGATCCCGGGGCAGCTCCCGCCCGGATCGCTCGCCCGCCATCGAGGGGTGAGTGGGAGTGGCAAAACCGGGATTTGGGGGGGATCCCTGGGGGGAAACGCGGGATCCCTGGACTGCCGCCTTCCCAGCGCTGGGGTGAGCTCCCAGCCCGGATTCCTTGGGTTGTTCTGCCGGTGTTGTTCTCCCTGTCCCGGTGCCGACCCTTTCTTTGGAACCCGAGGCGTTCCCGGTCCCCCCACCCTGGGATGAGCTCTCTTCCCTAATTCCCTCCCGCTGTCCCTCTGTTTTAGGGGCTTTATCCAGAGTTTTTCCTCCGGCCACGCATGCACGGGGCAGGAATTCCTCTGTTTCTTCTGCCCTCCCTTTCTCCCACCTTTCATTCCTAACTCACTCTTCCATATTTCCCCCCTTCCCTTTCCCTGCTTTGCTCTCCCAGGATAATCCAGCAGATCTTCGCGGGCTTCTTCGCCAACTCGGCGGTGCCTGGCTCCCAGCACCCCTTCTCCTGGTGAGTAAGCCCCCCTCGGCCGAGCGTGGATGGCGGTTTGGGATGGGGCGGGGGCTGGAATTCCCGGGCTGTCCCGCCGGCAGGAGCGGGATGCTGCACTCCAATCCCGGCGACTACGCGTGGGGACAGAGCGGCCTGGACGCCATCATCACCCAGGTGAGGGGCACCTCTGCCAGCCGGGGGGCTGAGGGGGGGGATCCAGGGGGGATCCCTGCTCCTGAGCCTGGAATTCCCATCCCGCACAGCTGCTGGGGCAGCTGGAGAACACGGGCCCGCCGCCCGCCGACAAGGAGAAGATCTCGTCGCTGCCGACGGTGCCGGTGACGCAGGAACAAGTCGGTGGGTCACTCCAGATCGCATTCCTGCTTTTTGCCCCCACTCTGGAAGCTGCCACATTCTGAGTTTTCCCGCTGCCGTAGGCAGGAATCCCGCAGCTCCTCCGGAGCGCTTCAGGAATCCTGGAAATCGCTTTTCCCGCCCCCCCGCCCCGGGGTGCCTTTTCCCATCCCAAATCCCCTGTTTGTGCTCTTCCCTGATGTATTCCAGCCTGAAAATGTAATGGAAAACTCAGCCAGCAGGGAGCTGGGGGTGCCTGGGAACAAATCCTGGCTTTGCAACTCAAAGCCTCGGGAATTTTTTCCCTCCCCTCCCCATCCCCTCCCAGCCGGAATCCGATCCCTCCATTATGGTTAAACGAGGCAATTCCACACGGGATATTTTTATCCCGTGGGTTTTTTTTTTAATTTTCCACACCCTTATGTCCTCCCCTTCCCCCGGGAAGCCAAGAAGGAGCGGCTGGAATTCCACGGAGCCTACGGAGGCCTCATTCCCTGTTTTCCCTGCAGACACGGGGCTGGAGTGCCCGGTGTGCAAGGAGGACTATTCCGTGGCAGAGCAGGTCCGGCAGCTCCCCTGCAACCACGTCTTCCACAGCAGCTGCATCGTGCCCTGGCTGGAGCTGGTGAGAGCCCTGGAGAGGGGGGTTCACCCTGGACAGGGGGGTTCACCCTGGAGAGGGGGGTTCACCCTGGACAGGGGGGTTCACCCTGGAGAGGGGGGTTCACCCTGGAGAGGGGGGGCTCGGGGGACCTCCCCACTCCCCAAAACCCCCTGACACGAGGGGGGACCGGGTGGGGTCGGGCTCTGCTCCCAGCGTAGGACAAGAGGGTCTCCAGCTGTGCCAGGGGAGGTTTGGGTGGGATATCAGGAATTCTTCCCAGAGAGGGGGATCAGGCCCTGGAATGGGCTGCCCAGGCAGGGGTGGAGTCGCCCCGCTCCGTTCCCTGGAGGTGCTGAAGGTGGCACTGGGTGTGGCCTCAGTGCCACGGGCCGGGAACCGCGGCGGGGTTGGAGCGAGGGCTGGGCTGGATGAGCTCCGGGGGCTTTTCCAGCCCGGCTGATCCTGTGATTCTGTGAATCCCTGACTGACTGATCCCCTGCTCCCCTGGTTCCCCGCAGCACGACACGTGTCCCGTCTGCAGGAAGAGCCTCAAGGGGGAAGATTCCACCCGGCAAACACCCAATCCCGACGCTTCCGACAGCCCCGTGCAGGAGCCATGGACTTTCTGACCCGTCTCCCGGAAGGTTCTGGAGCGTTCCAGACGTTTCCCGAGGCCGGAGCAGCCCCCGTTCCGGGTGTACGTTGTCCGAGAATTCCAAGAAACCCTCCTCCCCACCCCGAATAGCGGGAATTAGGGGGGCCCCATCCCTGCGGGAATTGCCGGCACCGAGCGCTCTCCTCCCGGGAATTCGTCCTCCCGCTCCCCGGAACCGCCTCCTCCCTCCTCATCTGGGGGGTTTCTGGGAGTGCATTTTGGAGTGAGGGTGGGATAGAGGGGTTTTTGGAGGGGGGGGATCTCCCCGCGCTCCGGGAAGCCGGAATTGCCGGGCAGGAGGGATTTTATTGCCCCGCTTGGGGATGGAACCCTCGGGGTCTCTCAAATCGTGGAGCCAGGAGAGGGTCTGGACCCTCAGGAACCAACCCCCCCTCCCCCACCCCGGGGCTCTGGGAATGCTCTGGGAACGCTCTGGGATCAGGAATTGCTCCGAGCAGGATTTTGGCAGCTCCAGAGTCCTGGACTGGTTGGGGTTTTTTGGTTTGTTTTGGGGGTTTTTTTGGGGGGTGGGGAGGGGGTTGTTTTGGGTTTTTCCAACCCCTTTTTTTTTCCACGTTGTGCCTGTGGCCCCAGGTGTGTCCAGACCTCCCCCCTCCTCGCCCCGAGTCATTCCAGGCGGGAATTATGGACCACGTTGCTCATCCCTTGGGAATTCCCCCACCTCCCACCCCGTAACTTAAGGAAAATGTTTATTTTTGCCGATTCTTTGGTTGTTTTGAGGGAGGGGTTTCCCCCCCCCCTCCATTTCTGTGGAGTTTCATTCAGGTCTTTAATCCTTGGAATTATCCTCGGAGTCCTGGAATCCACTGACCCCTTCACTGGGAAGGGGGTGGGATATTCCCAAACCCCTCGGGGTTGGTTGGTGGCTCCATGTCCACATGGATTTAATTCCCCCGTTTTCTTTGCTCTTCCGTCCAATAAAGGCCTTTCTCAAGGAATTCCCATTCCCAAGGGATCCTTGAAGCTGGGAAAGGGGGGAGGAGGGGTAGGAGCTCAGGGAAGGCTTTTTGGAGAAGGAAACCCCCGATTTGGGGAGTGGTCCTGCAGGATTTGGGAATGGTGTCCCTGTCCCCCCATCCCTGCTCCGCTGGGAGCTGTTCCTGGGGCTGTGGATCCACAGGGATCGGGAAAATCCAGGCAGATCCTGGGTTCATCCCAGTGCTTTTCCAGGGTGTTATCCAGCGTGTCCAGATCTCCTGATGGGAATTTTGGAGGTGGGGGGGGGTCACCTCCTCTCCCTTCCTGCTCCCTTTTCCTCCCTCTCCCACCTCGTGCCAGAAATTGGGCTGGGAATCCCAGGTCGGCGTGGGCTGGGATTTGGGATTTGAATCCCCCCCCATGTGGCATTTGGGGTCGTTCCAGAGGTTTTTCCCCACACCAGGGGGCGTTCCCGGGCACGCACAGGGATGTGGGATCCGACGGGACCACGGGGCTGGAATTTTATTGCTGGAGCTGCTCCTGTCCGTCCGTCCATCCCGACTCATCCCCTGCCTTTCCCTCCTCCACGCTCCGGCCTCGGCTGCTCATCCCCCGCCAGCCCAATCCTGCCGGGATGGAGCCCAGAGGGGGGGGCGGAATTCCCGAGCCTCTCCCTCCCCCCGGGATGGCCCTGGACACGTCCTGGGAATGTCCTGAGGGATCGGGAAGGGCCTCAGTGCTGCTGCTGCTGCTGCTGCTGCTCCTCCTCCTGGGGCGGCTTCGGGCGGGAGAAGAATCCCAGCTGGGGGGGGACAGGATGGATTGGGGGGGTGGCAAGAACCCCCTTGGGGGGAGGGGGGTCATTGGATCCCCCCAAAAACTCTGGGACCCCCCCAGGTGACAGTGACCCCCCCGGTGACACCATGACCCCCCCTGTGACACAGTGCCCCCCCAGGTGACACCATGACCCCCCAGGTGACAGTGCCCCCCTCACCCTCCAGAGGCCGAGGCTGAGCAGCGCCAGCAGCAGGAGCCCCCCCAGGGCGCTGCCCCCCAGGATCCAGAGGGACACGGGCACCCGCCGGCCCTGCAGCACCTCCAGCGCCAGCTGCGGGAAAACACGCATTGCAGGGGTGGGAAAACCGGGATGGGGGGTGGGGCTTGGGGGGAAACTGGGAATTTTGGGTGGGGAGAGGAGGGGGGGGGTCCTACCTCCCTGCGCTGCGCCCCCTCCCCCAGCACCAACAGGCCCCCCGAGACCCCCAGCCAGGCGCTGCCCACGATCCGCACGCTCCGGAATTTTGCCTGGAGGGGAGAAAAGGGGGGTGAGGGATGATGGGGGGGGTCCCCCGGGATCCTCCCTGGAGCAGGGGGGGTCCCCAATTCCCCCCCCTGCTTGGCTCACCCCGCTGAAGAAGCCGTTGTGGAGGGTGCGGAGGAGGCGGACGGAGACCCCCCCGCCCCTGTCCAGCCCCCCGAGACGGCAGCTCAGCTCCTGGCACCACGTGTTGGAACAGTCCTGGGGGGGCACAGAAAATCAGGGGGGAGCGGTGGGACCCCCCAAAAAAAATCCCTGCTTTGTTGGGGGGGAAGGACAGAGCGATGCCCACCAGCCTGTCCACACGCAGCAGGTCTTCGGGGGGCACCGGGACCACCCGTGTCCCCTCGGGGGGGGGGCGCAGCGTGCAGGTGGCCTGGGAGGGGAGAAGGGAGGGTCAGAGGGAGAGGGGAGGGCGCAGAGACCCCCCCCCGAGCCCCCCCAAATCAGCCTCACGTTGTCCTCAGCCAGGACGCGGGTGACGGACAGGATGGTGGCCCGGCCGTGGCCCAGCGCCGGCAGGGCCACGTGCAGGGTGACGTTCTGCACGGGGTAACACCCCAAATTCTGCACCTGGGGTGGGGGGGGAGGGAACGATGAGACAGGACCCCCCCAGGACTCCCCCACACCCCATCCCCCCACGTCTCACCTTGACCGTGGTGGTGAACTCGGGGCCGGGGGCGAAGGTGCCGAGGGGATGGACCTCGTAGCGGTGCAGGTTGGTGTCGCTGCCACCAGCGAGGGGAGGGGACACACGGGGGGGGGTCACATCGAGGGGGGGTGTCCCCCGTGACCCCCCTCTGCTCCACCCCACGTACCCCCCCCCAGCCCCACCTGGACAGGAACAGGTCGGGCTCGTAGCGGATGGGGACGGAGAGCTGGGCCACGTTGTCCTCTGGTGTGGCCTCGGTGCTGTCACTGGAGGGGGGGGACACAGTCAGTGGGACTCCAGACCCCCCCTGGGTGCAGCCACCCCCCCCCAACCCCCACCTTCTCCTGTCCTACCTGGTGGCCTCGAGCGTGACCTCGGCGCGGTCCAGGAGGACGGAGCAGCTGAACTCCAGCTCCAGGGTGAAGGACACCTGGGGAGGGAGAGGGGGGCTCAGGGGGGTGGGACGGGGGTTTGGGGGTCCCTCGGGGGATAAAGGGGGGGTGCCGGGGGTCCTACCTTGGCCTGAGAGCGGAACACGGGGTACCCGACGCTGCAGCGCCGCCGGTGCCCCCCCAGCGCCGAGCACTCCAACTTCACCGAGCCGGGATCCTGCCGGGACCGGGACACGGAGTTGGGGGGCACGGGAAGGGGGCAGGAGGGCGATGGACCCCCCACAGAGGGGAGCCTGGGGGGCTACCACAACGGACACAATGGATCTCCCCCCGGCCAGATCCCACAACAGACCCCCCTTCCCCTCATCCCACCTGGATGGGACAAGAACCACCCGGAGCTTCCCCGCAAGTCTTGAGTTCCCCATCTTTGTCCTGGTGGGACCAGGGAGTTTTTTGGGGGGGTTGGGGGTGTCTGCTCGGGGATTTGGGATCCCCCCCCAGGGCCGTACGTGGAGCACGAGGCTGGAGAAGTGCAGGTTCCCGGGCAGCTGCAGCCACAGGCTGGCGTTGTAGGCGTTCTCCTCCCGGTTTTCCAGCTCCACCCGCACCAGCATCCGCCTCCGGCCCTTCCGCAGGACGTGGGGGCTCTGCCTGCCACCCGTGGGGTCACAGCGGATCCCAGGGATGCCCAGGGTGGGGAGGGGGGACAGGGGGGACACAGCGGGGGTACCTGGAGCCCGCAATGTCCGCCGTGGCGCGGAGCACCAGGTCGGTGACGCACTCATCGTCCTCCCCACAGTCCTTGAAAAACGGGATCTGCCGGGAGCTGGGCGTGATCCCAACGTCTGGGGAGGATCCCAGGATCGGGTCACCCCCTCTTTCCCCCCCCAGCACCCACCAGTTTGTGAAGGGTGGTGGGAGACGCCTCGTCCAGCACCGGCCCCGCGGCTCCGTCCAGGGCCCAGGCCAGGCTGAGGCCGAGGGGCCGCAGGTAATCCGAGGTGTCCTGTGGGATCGGCGCGGCCCGTCAGCCCCCGGCAATTTCGGGGGTTGGAAACAGGTCGGGGAGGGGTCCCGGGGGCTGACCAGGACGTGGAAGGGGACGCGGACGCAGCTCTGCCTTCCCAGCCGGAGCTCGACCCGGCGCTGCAGCAGCCGGCGGGAGCCCGAGTCAAAGGCAGCGCGGGATCCCGGGATCTGCTCCTCCAGGGACACGTTGTACCGGACATCTGGGGGGCAGGGGGGGCTCAGCGACAAGGACACACCCGGGGGGGTGGGGGGCACCCGGGGATGCTCCAGCAGGACTCCAGAAAAGTCCTGGGATGCACCCCTGGGATGCTCTGGATGGGCATCCAGGGAAGTCCTGGGATGCTCCAGGATCACCCTGGGATGCTCTGGATGGGCTCCAGGGAAGGCTGAGATGCTTTCCCTGGGATGACGCCATGGGATGCTCCAGGGGGTTCCAGAGCCACCCTGGGATGCTCCAGGGATTCTCCCTGAGATACTCCAGGAACGTTCCAGGGACACCCTGGAATGCTCCAGGGACACCCCGGGATGCCCCTGGAACATTCCCGGAATGCTCCCGAATTCTCCAAGGCCAACCCGGGATGCTCCAGGACTCCCTGGGACGCCCCAGGGCCACCCAGGGATGCCACAAGGATGCTCCAGGAGCCTTTGCGGTGCTTCTGGGACTCTCCCGGGATGCTCCAAGGCCCCCCCGGTGCCAGCACTCACCCACGTCCGTGTCTCCGGCGCTCCGGGCGCGGCTCCCGGCTCGGAAGCAGATCCGGGCACGGAGGCAAACGGCGCCGGAGCCGCCGCGCTGGCAGTTCCTGCGGGTGACACTGATGGCCCCCGGCTCCACCGACACCCCCACGGACACGCGGACGATCCGGCGGGACCTGAGGGACAGGCGGGATGGGGCGGCGACAGGGACACGGCCCTGCCCGCCCCCCGGGATCCTGCTCCGGGGGGAACGGAGGCACGGGGGGGGGGTCCGGGAGGGTCACGGGAGCATCCCAGGGTCTCACGAGGGGACACTGAGCACGGAGTCCCTGTCCCCCCAATGTCCCTGTCCCCCCGAATGTCCCTGTCCCCTTCCACATCCCCTCCCCTGCCCCATCCCAGACTCACCGCAGCACCACGGCCGCCCCCTGCGCCCCCACGGCCACGTCCACGAGCCCGTCCCCATCCATGTCCATCCGTCCGTCCACGCTGATCCCGAAGTAGCGGAGGCTCCATCCCAGCGCCGCCGCCTCGATGCGCTGGGAACGAGAGTCGCGATCAGCGCTTTCCCCCCACGCCCCCCGAGGGCGGCACCCAGTCCCTCCCAGACCCTCCCAGTCCCTCCCAGCGCCGTCTCACCTGCTTGTACCGGGGCTCGAGGGTGCCCGGGGCGCCGTGGAAGATGTAGAGGGCCCCGCGGTGCCCGTCCTCCAGCGGGGCGCCCACCGCGACCCCCGCCAGCCCGTCCTGGCTCAGGTCCGGCACCGCGCCCAGGGCGGAGCCGAACCGCGAGTCCTGCGGCCTCGCCTCGGGGTGCAGCGACCCCGCGGGGCTCAGGCGGCCCTGGGGGGGCGCGGGGAGGGACCTCGGTACCCCCCCCGGCATCCCACCGTGCTCTCCCCTCGATCCCCTCCAACACCCCCAACCTGTCCATGCCCCGACCCGCTGCACCCCTGCAGTCCCTCTGCCTCCTGCTGATCCCCCCCGCAGTCCCCTGCACTCCCCCACAGCCCCCCGCATCCAGCTGTGTCCCCCGATCCCACCGCATCCCGCTGATCCCCCCACCCACCCCGCCCACCCTCCCCCCCAGCCCCTCCCGTGCCCCCCTCACCTGCCCCACGCGGTACAGGTAGACCTTCCCCACCTCCCTGCTCTGGCCCCCCAGGTAGGTGGGCGCTGCCACCAGCAGCAGGTCGGTGGCCCCGTCCCCCTCCAGGTCCAGGGCCAGGACCTCGCTGCCGAAGTAGGAGCCGATCTGGGGGTGCAGAAAGGCTGTGAGGCCACGGGGGAACCCCAAAACCTCCCCACCCCCCAAGGCCCCTCTGTGTCCCCCCCCACCTGCTCCCCCATCAGCGTCTGGGCCACTGTCACGGTCCCCTCGGGGTCCAGCTGGAAGAGGATGACTTTGCCCTTGTGCTGGAACCGGGGGGCTCCAGCCACGAACAGGCGCTGCCCCCCCGGCAGCCGCAGCGAGGACACCGAGTAACCTTGGGAGGGGTGGGAAACAGCGGGGTCAGCAGTGGGGACGGCCCTGGGCACGCGGGACCACCCCAAACATCCGGGGCGTGGAGCATCATCCCTGCGTCACAAGCGCCTCGGCATCCCGGATATCCACGAGGAGACGGAGCATCCCTGGCTCACCACCCCCCCCATCCCTCTGGATCCCCCATCCCCGGGGACCCCCCCCATACCGAGATAGGCCGCGTGGTTCTTCAGCTCCAGCGGGAATTCCCCCTGGAAGGCGTCGCGGGGCGGGATGATGCGCCCGCGCCTGCTCTCCTCCAGCACTCCCCCCTCCCAGTCGTAGGCTCCCACCATTCCGAAGAGGATCCCGTCCTGCCGGGATGGGAGGGACGCGTCACCCCAGTGCCCAAGCCCCCCCGCCAAGGTCACCATCCCACCCCGGGACACTCAGCGGGGCCGGGATGGGCTTCCCAGTGGGATCACCTCGAGGAGGTGGATGGAGAAGCCGATCTGGGACATCTCCAGCTCGAAGGCGCTCTCGTTGTCCTCGCGGGTGCCTGATGGCGGGAGGGAGGAGATGCTGCTCCTCCAGCTGCTGTCCCTGTCGCCAGGGACAATTCCAGCCGGAATTCCCATCCCCTTCCCCAGGCCCTTCCCGAGATGTGGCACCTTCGAGGCTGAAGATCCGATCTCCCAGCGCATCCACGATGTCGTTGAGGGCAGCCTCGTCGGTGACGTTGAAGAAATACTTCTCGTCGGGGTCGCTGGCGATGAACTTGATCTCCCGGATGAAATCCTCGGGGTCCTGCTGCCGCCGCAGGTAGTGCCCCAGGACCTGGGGGAGGGAGGGCCGGGGGGTCAGGGGGGACAATCCCACAAACACACACTCCCCGGGGCGGAGGGGGACGCGGGGCCGGCGCTCACGGCGATGGCGTAGCGGGTGATGTTGCGCCGGTCACACTCGGCCAGCGCCGCCGGCAGCTCCTCCCCGTCGTGGGACTCCCCGTCGGTCACCACCAGCAGCAGCCGCGCGGCCCCCGAGCGCCCGCCCCGCTCCGCGCTGAACGACTCGGCACTGCCGGGACGGGCCGTCAGCACGAGCCCCGTCCTGACCCTGCGCCCAGCCCCGACCCCAACCTCAACCCCAACCCCGATCCAGATCCCCCTCCCGACCCTGACCCCAACCCCAACCCTGATCCAGATCCCTGTCCCGACCCTGACCCCTGTCCTGACCCTGACCCCAACCCCAACCCTGATCCAGATCCCTGTCCCGACCCTGACCCCAATCCCGACCCTGACCCCAATCCCAACCCGGATCCAGATCCCCGTCCCGACCCTGACCCCAGTCCCAACCCTGAGTCGACCCTAACCCTGGTACCTATTCCAATCCTGATCCCAATCCCAAATTAACCCTGACCCCAATCGTGACCTCAGTCCTGATCCAAACCCCAGTCCCTGTTGTGATCCAAATCGCGACACCAATCCATCCCCGATCTCAATCCCAACCCTGACCCCAATCCCAACCCTGACCCCAATCCCAACCCTGACCCGACCTCGTCCTGACCCCAATCCCTCCGCCATTCCCGCTCCCGTTCCCGCCCGGAGCCCACCAGGCCTGCCGGATGGCCATGGCCGTGCGCGTCTCCCTCCCCTCCTGCCGCGTCAGGTTCCGGGCGGCCTCCAGCAGGCTCTGGGCCGTGGGGTGCTGCCCCAGCGCCCACTCCTGCACCACCTGCTCCCCGTACTGCAGCACCCCCACCTGAAACGGGGGGGTCAGAGCCAGCGGGACCCCCAAATCCACAGGGGACCCCGCCCCAAATCCCCGGGGACCCCCCAAATCCACAGGGAATCCCCAAATCCCATAGGACTCCCTAATCCCTGGCAAAGGGAACCCTTGCGCCCCCCCCTCCCAAACCACCTCCAGCCAGCACCGCCCCGGGGGTGGCATCACCCTGGGGACAATGACATCCCCCCAGGGCGGCACCTCCACAGGGGTGGCGTCACCCTGGGGACAATGGCGTCGCTCTAGGGGTGGCATCACCCCGAGGGTGGTACCACCCCAGGGACAAGGAGCATGGACCTGGGGACAATCACCTTGCCCTGGGCGTAACAATGCCCTTATAGCCCCCGGGGACACTGTCCCCGCCTTGGGGACAGCCACGGTGGCCGCCGGTGCCACACCCTGACCTGGGTCTGCCCGGGCCCGATGAAGAAGCGCCCCAGGATGTTCCCGAGGAATTGCTGCACCTCCTCCCAGGGGTAGATGCTGTTGGAGCCGTCCAGGACCAGGACGATGTCCATGTAGGTGGAGCAGCCTGGAAGGGGGACACAGTGACAAGGGGGGTGGCACCTCCCAGACCGTCCCAGCACGTTCCCCACCCCCATAGCCCCACTCACGCTGTGCCGTGGGCGCCACGGTCCCCACGAGCCGGAGCTCCTCGTCCAGCCGGACGCAGCGGCCGGAGCTGAACACGGAGGTGCCGCATTCCTGGGACCAGAGCGGGGCACACGCCTGGGAAGGACGGGGGGCGGGAGGGTGGGGGGTGTGTGACACGGGGTGGGGGGTGACACGGCAGCGGGTGACATCCCCCCACCCCGGCCCCTCTTCGCCCTGCGCGGCCGCTCCGCTCACCACGAACCCGCCGTCCTCGGAGCCCACCAGCGTCATGCCGAGGTGTCCGGCGCTGCCGCGGAGCCACGGCGCTGTGGCCCCTCGGGGACACACGCGGGGACAGAGATGGGGGTCAGCAGCTTGGGGACAGCCCCCCCCGGCCCCCGGTCACGGCCGCGCCCCCGCCCCCTCCGCAGTACCGAGGTTGGCCTTGGCGCAGGAGGAGTTTTGGGGTCCCCCGCCGCACTTGTAGACGTCGCCTTGACCGTCCCCGTCCCACGGGGCCCCCACCAGCAGCCTGGGGGGGGGGGGGGGGAAAGGTGGGGAGGACACGGGTGGGGTGGGGGGGGTCGGACAGGCCGCCGCCCCGCTCTGACCCCGCCACCGCGTTCTGGGGGCACCGCGCCAGGTCCTGCCGCCCCCGCGGCCGCTCCCGTCTGTCTGTCTGTCTGTCTGTCTGTCTGTCTGTCCGTCCGGCCGTCCCTCCGGCCGCGGCCGCTCCGGCCCCTGCCCGCCCCTCAGCCCCCCCCCCCACCTCGCTTTCCCCCCTCCCCTCCCTCAGTTCCCCCCTTTCCTGCCTCAGTTTCCCCTTCCTTGGGGGGCTGGGAACTGAGCCCCCCTGCCCGTGTGCGGGTCCCACTCACGCCACCCCCCCCCCCCGCTGCAGCACCCGGTACCCGAACTGCGACTCGGGGGGCCCGCGGAAGACCCGCGGGTGCTCCACGTCGATGTTGAACCCCGCGCAGAGCCCTGCAGGGGGTGACGGGGGGGGTCAAAAAGGGTCCTGAGGGTGGGGAGGGGACACGCACGGACCTCCCCCACTCCGCACCCACCCAGCGGCACCCGCGGGGGGGGGGGGATGGCGGGGAAAGGGACTGGGGAGACCCCACGGAGAGCCCCCCAAATTAAGCCCCCAGTCTCCCTCCCCCCCCCCGAAGCCCCGCGGTGCCCCCCGTGCCTCAGTTCCCCTCCTTCCCCCGCAAGGTGGAAACCCCCTTTCTTTTTCTTTTTTCCTTAGAAATGTAAAGATTTTCCATTAAAGTCGGCTTTTAGTTCCTCTTGCAGGTTCTGCCTTCCCAACCCTCACCCGCCCCAAAACCCAGGGCGAATTTTGGGGGTACCCTCCCTCCAAAAAAAAACCCCAAACCCCAAACATATCGGGATGACTAAAACCCGCCGGTTTCACCCCAAATTTTGCCCCCCCCGGGACACTGAGCGCGGGGGGCGAAGCACGCCTGGCTGCCCTCGGGTTAATGAGCAGCCGGCTCCGCGCCCTCCCCCCCCGCCTCCAGCAGCCCCCAAACCCCCCGATTTCACCCCAAAACACCCCGAAAGTGCACGGACCCGGGAGATTTTGGGGAGGGGGGGGTATCTGTTACCTGGGAGCAGGAGCAGCGCCGGGAGCACCCCCCGGCCCCCCACCCCCCACATGGCCGTGCTGCAGCTCAAAGGTGACTCCGGCTCCAGCCGGGACAAAATCCCGGGTTTTTTTCCTTTTTTTTTTTCCCCCCTCTTTTTTTTTTTTTTTATTTTTTTTTTTGTTTTTTGCCAC
>JAYRBT010000130.1:0-16483 GCA_036023395.1 Myiotriccus ornatus
CCCCAGCACGCCCCGCGGGCCGGGACACCCCCCCGCCCCCCCCGGGAATCCCCCCCGGATGGGCATTTCCCGGGATGCCCCCTCCCCCCCTCCACGGCCTGCCCCGGTTGGGACCCCCGGCCCTTCTTTGGGGGGGGTTCCCCGGCGGCACGTGCGCGGTGTCCCCCCCCATCACCGGTCCGTGACGTCACGGGCGGGGCCGGACCGGGAGTTCCCGGACCAGGTACGGACCGAGCCGGGGAGCCGCGGGGGTCGGACCGGGGTCCCGGGGCGTTACCTGGCTGAGCCGGGGCGGTGCGAGGTCCTACTGGTTTGTACGGGGGCTGTTTCGGGCACTACCGGGATGGACCGGGGCGGGACCGGGCGGAACCGGCGCCTTACCGGGTGTAACGGGCTCTAACGGGCCGGACCGGGCGCTGATGGGGCACTATCGGGCTCTACCGGCGGTACTGGGGCAGTGCCGGGTTGAACCGGTCCGTACCGGGGCTGTTCCAGGCACTACCGGGACTCCACCGGGCTATACCCGCGTGGTACCGGCCACTACCGGGATGTACCGGGGCCGTCCCGGGCGCTACCGGGATGTACCGGGGCCGTCCCGGGCGCTACCGGGATGTACCGGGACCGTCCCGGGCGCTACCGGGATGTACCGGGGCCGTCCCGGGCGCTACCGGGGCAGTACCGCGTTCTACGGGCGGTACTGGGGGAGTCCCGGGCCGTACTGGTCTGTACCGGGGCCGTACTGGGCGGCACTGGGGACTCCCTGTCACCGGGAGACCCCCGGGGGTCCGTTCCCTGCTCCCTCCGGTGCCCCCGGGGTTGGGCGGGTCCCGCTCCAGTCGGGCACCGCCCGCTGGGGGTCAAAGCTCAGCTGGGGCCTCACACGCGTGTTCAGGCGTGTTCGGGGGGTGCTCACATGTGTCAGGGCGAGGCCATGCGTGGGCAGGGGCTGCACGGCCACCCCCAACGATCCCTTTTCCACCCCCGTCACAGACCTGCATGTGGATCCCGTGCGATCCCGTGTAGATCCTGTGCTGCTTCCATGTGATCCCATGCAGATCCCGTGTGATCCAGTGCAGGTCCCGTGCTGATCCCGTGCAGATCCCGTGTGATCCAGTGCAGGTCCCGTGCTGATCCCGTGCAGGTCCCGTGTGATCCAGTGCAGGTCCCGTGCTGATCCCGTGCAGATCCCGTGTGATCCAGTGCAGGTCCCGTGTGATCCCGTGCAGATCCCGTGTGATCCAGTGCAGGTCCCATGCTGATCCCGTGCAGATCCCGTGCTGATCCGTGCTTTTCCCGTGTGGATCCCGTGTCTCAGCCATGGAGCAGACCCGGCACTGGGCCCCCCTGAGCCCCGCGGACTTTGCGCAGCTGCAGAAGTACCTGGACTGTGAGTGGGGCCCTGCACACGCGTGTGCCGGGGGGACTCGCACATGTGGGAGGGGGGCTGCACACGTGTGGGGGCTCTGCACACGAGTGGACACACCGGGGGCAGCTCCACATGCACACACAGTGGCTCCACACGCTTGTGTGTGTGTGTGTGTGTCCCACAGCAGCCTTGCACGTGTATGTGACCTCTCTTGTGTGCCAGATGTGTTGTTCCCATGTGCAGACATGTCAGGGCACACATGTGTGCCAGGTGCAGATGTGTCGGGGCACACACGTGTGTGGTCTCTCCCACATCAGGACACACGTGTGCCCAGCACACACATGTCAGCACACACACGTCAACACACACATGTCAGAGCACACGCACACGTCAGAGCACATGCATCCATCAGCGCACACACATCAGAGCACACGCATGTCCCTGCCCTCAGACAGCAGCCGGAGGGTGCAGGATGTGCTGCAGGATTTCGGCGGCGGGGGGGCCCTGGCTCAGCCCCACCAGGGCAAGGTGAGACCTGGAGGACCCCCGTGGGGTGGGGGGGGGTCAGGGGATCACCCCCAACCCCCAACCCGGCTGTGCCCCTCAGAGCCTCGACCTCGAGGGGTTCTCGCGGTTCCTGCGGAGGTACCTGGAGAGCGACGATGTCCCGGAGCAGCTTTGCCAGCGGCTCTTCGCCTCCTTCCAGAGTCAGGACGGTGAGGGAGGGCTCGTGGGGGTGGGGTGGGGGGTCCTGGAAGGGCTTTTGGGATCCCTGGGGGGCTCACAGGGTCCGTCCCCACAGGCAGTGACTGCGTCTCCCTGAGCGACGTCTCCTGCTACTTCTCCCTTCTGGAGGGGGGACGCCCCCAGGACAAGCTGGAATGTGAGTGGGGGGTCCCAGAGGGTCTGGGGGGGCCTCAAGGACAAGGAAGTCCAGATTTGGGGTCACCTCACCCGCTGTCTCCCCACAGTCTCCTTCAAGCTGTATGACAAGGATGGGAACGGGGTTCTGGACAGCTCGGTGAGCACTTGGGGGGGCTTGAGGGGGAGTGGGGGGCTCTTGGGGAGCTGGTGAGCGGACTGGAGGGGCTGTGTGGGGCCTGGGGCGAGGGAGGGCTGCAAGGATTAGGATGCTCTTGAGTGGCTGTGGGAACTGGGGGGGCTGCGAGGGGGGTCTGTGGACGTTGGGGGGCTGAGGGACCTCCCCAGCTGTCATTCCATCCCCCCCCAGGAGGTGGATCGGATCATCACCCAGATGATGAGGGTGGCCCAGTACTTGGACTGGGATGTGACAGAGCTGAAGCCGGTGAGCGGGGGCAGGGGGGCTGTGTGAGATTGGGGGTCCATCCCCCATCCCCGTGCCCCCCCTCTGAGCGCCGTGTCCCCCCCAGATCCTGCAGGAGATGATGCGGGAGATCGACTACGACGGCAGCGGGACGGTGTCTCTGGGCGAGTGGCTGCGCGGGGGGGTCACCAACATCCCGCTGCTGGTGCTGCTGGGGCTCGAGGGGGTGAGTCTGGGGGCACTGGGGGGGCCCCCCCGGCCCAGAACCTCCCCCGAGTGCCCCCCGTGTGCCCCCTAGGACATGAAGGACGACGGGCAGCACCTCTGGCGCCTGAAGCAGTTCTCGCGTCCCGCCTTCTGCAACGTGTGCGAGGGGCTGCTGGTGGGGCTGCGGAAACAGGGGCTGCGCTGCTCCCGTGAGCGGGGACGGGATGGGTAGGATGGGTGGGATGGAGGTGTGGGTTGGGATGGTCCCATGGCTGGTGGGGCTGCGGAAACAGGGGCTGCGCTGCTCCCGTGAGCGGGGATGGCTGGGATGGGGACAGGGATGGGACAGGACAGGGCAGGGATGGGATGGCTACAGGGACGGGATGGGACAGGGATGAGGATGGGATGGGAATGGGATGGAGGGGCCAGCTCTGAGCCCCTGTTCCCGCAGTGTGCCGGTTCACGGTGCACGAGCGCTGCGCCCGCCGCGCCCCCCACAACTGCATCAGCACCTACGCCAAGAACCGCAGGGAGGCCGAGGTGAGTCCACCTGTCCGTCCGTCCGTCTGTCCGGCTGGGCATCCATCCACTCACCTGGGCGTCCACCCATCCACCCACCTGTCTGTCCACCTGCCCCTCTGTGCTTCTGCTCGTCCATCCAGGATGGGGGTGCTGCGGGTTGGTGGGGGGTGACGTGGGCTGCTGGGGGTGACCCTGGCAGTGGGGTGGGGGAGGGTGCAGGGGGTGACCCCAGGGGTGACCTGGGGGGGGTCACCTGCAGGTCCAGGCCCACGTGTGGGTGAAGGGCGGTTGTGACGGTGCCAAGTGCAGCGGGTGCCAGAGGAAGATCCGGAGCTTCCAGAGCCTGACGGGGCTGCACTGCGTGTGGTGCCACCGCAAGGTGGGGGGGCCCAGGGTCCCCAGTTTCCCCCGGCCACCCTGACCCCCCTTGTTCCCAGATCCGTGACGAGTGCCAGCCCCATCCCCATGTTGTCCCTGTGGTGTCCCCATCCCTTTGGTGTCCCCATCCCTGTCCCCACGGTGTCCCTGACCCCACGCTGTCCCTATCACTGCCCCTGTGGCCCCCCTGCTCCCTCTGTCCCCAGATCCACGAGGAGTGCCAGCCTCTCGTGCCCCCAGCCTGCGACTGTGGGGCCCTGCGGGACCACGTCCTGCCTCCTGCTGCCATCTACCCTGTCCTGCTGGTGAGTGGGGTCCTGGGGGGGGCTCCCGGGGCAGGGGTGTGCCCCCCACTCCCCACCCGGCCTCCCCTGAGCTGCTGTGGGGGTCCCAGGAGAGGCAGGACAGCCAGAGGGACAACAATGGGACCCCAGTGGAGGAGACCCCCCAAGTGTTCACCACCCCCGAGGGGCAGGCGCTGCGGGTGAGCCATGACCCCCCTGAATGTCTGGGACCCCCCTGGGGCCCCTCGAGTCCCCCCTGGGGCCAGGCTGACATCCCCTCTCCCCCCAGGTCAGCCCCCCCCCCGAGACCCACCCACTCCTTGTCTTCGTCAATCCGAAGAGTGGAGGGAAACAGGGGGAGAGGTAAAGGGGAGCTGGGGGGTCCTGGGGCTGCTCTGCACCCGGGGTGGGGGGGGGACAGGATGGGGTGGGATGGGATGGTTTGTGGGGGCCAGGGTGATGGTCAGACAGTATTTCGTTATGGTGGGGAGGGGGTGGCCACCAGTCCCCCCAGCCCCCCTCTCCTCCCCAAGCCCCCCCAGCTCCCCCTCTCCCCTCAGGGTGCTCCGGAAGTTCCAGTACCTGCTCAACCCCCGGCAGGTTTATAACCTGCAGCAGGGAGGCCCCATGCCTGGGTGAGTGGGGGACGGGGCGGGGGGGGGCACTGGGGTACCCGGGGGGGCCCAACCCAGCCCTGACCTCCCCTCCCTCCCAGGCTCGATTTCTTTCGGGATGTGCCAGATTTTCGCGTCCTGGTGTGCGGCGGGGACGGCACCGTGGGCTGGATCCTGGACGCCATCGGTGGGTGCTGCGCCCCACCCAAAATGGGTGCTGCCCCCTCCGGCCCCCCTGGCTCTGCCTCACCCCCTTTTCCTTGCAGACAAAGCCAACCTGCCCCACCGGCCGCCCGTGGCCGTGCTGCCCCTGGGCACTGGGAACGACCTGGCCCGCTGCCTGCGCTGGGGGGGAGGTGAGAGGGGCAGGGCAGCCTGGGGACACCCCCACGCCCCCAGCCCCTCTCCCCCCATCCCGGTTTCCCCCCTCCGCCGCAGGGTATGCAGGGGAGGACCTGGGCAGGATCCTGCGGGAGCTGGAGAGCGGCACCGTGGTGCAGATGGACCGGTGGAGGCTGGAGGTGCTGCCCCAGGACCCGGCGGCCGAGGGGGACCCGGTGCCCCAGGGGATCATCAACAACTACTTCTCCGTCGGGGTGGTGCGTGGGGAGGGCAGTGGCCACCGGTGGGGCCGTGTGTCCCCCCCAGGGCCTCACTGTCCCCCCTGGGTCCCCCCCAGGACGCCTCCATCGCCCACCGGTTCCACGTCATGCGGGAGAAGCACCCGGAGAAATTCAACAGCAGGTGGGGGGTGGGGACAGGGCCCCTCCCGTGGTGTCCCTACGGTGTCCCCATCCCTGTCCCCTGTGGCATCCCTGCCCCCTTGGCATCCCCATCCCTATGGTATTCTTATCCCCATCACATCCCCGTGATGTCCCACATCCCCATGGTATCCCTGTCCCCATCATCTCCATGGTGTCCCCAACCCTGTCCCCAGCCCCATTCCCACAGTGTCCCTGTCCCCATCCCTGCCCTCCCAGGATGAAGAACAAGCTCTGGTACCTGGAATTTGCCACCTCCGAGACCCTTTTCTCCACCTGCAAGAGGCTCAAGGAGCACCTGAGTGTGGAGGTGGGAGGAATCCCTGCCTCAGGATGGGGTGGGGAGTTCAGGGGGCTCTGCCTGGCCTGACGTGCCCCCCCCCAGGTCGGCGGGACCCCCCTGGAGCTGGGGGGAGCCCTGGAGGGGCTGGCAGTGCTCAACATCCCCAGCACTCATGGGGGGTCCAACCTGTGGGGCGAGACCCGGCGGGCACTGGGGCCCAGCGCGGCGCAGCCCCCCAACATCACCGACAGCGAGACCCTCCGGAGCTGCGTGCAGGGTGGGTGGGGAGACCCCCTCCCCAGAGCCGGGGGGGTCACCACGGGGACAGAGGAGCCATGGGGATGGGGGGGACACCATGGGACGGGGGGGCATGGGGATGGGGACACCACAGGGACAGGGACAGGGATGGGACACCACAGCGATTGGGACAGGGATGCCATGGGTATGAGGATGGGGATGACACGGGGATGGGACACCACAGGGATGGGGACAGGTGTCATAGGGACAGGGGACACTACAGGGACATCATGGGGATGGGAATGAGGACGCCACAGTAATGGGGCCAAGGACGTCATAGGGATGGGGATGCCAAGAATCTGCCCCCACCGCCCTGACCCCCCTCTGCCCCCCCAGACCTGGGTGACAGGCGGCTGGAGGTGGTGGGGCTGGAGGGGGTTCTGGAGATGGGGCAGATCTACACCGGGCTGAAGAGCGCGGGGACACGGCTGGCGACCTGCTCCGAGCTCACCCTGAGGTGAGGGGGGACTGGGGGGGTCTTGGGGGGCTCTGGGGGGTCCCAGGACAGGCCAGGCCCCGGCAGTGATTGACCCAAGGGGAGTTTGCAGGACACTGAAGGCCCTGCCCATGCAGGTCGATGGGGAGCCTTGGATGCAGCCACCCTGCACAGTACGTGGACACCCCCCCATCCTCACTGAGCCCCCCAGGGACCCCCCGAGTGTGGGGGGTACCCCCAGCCCCCCAGCCCCCCGCCCCAGCCTTTGTCTTGCAGATCAGGATCACCCACAAGAACCAGGTGCCGATGCTCGTGGCTGCCCCGCCCCGTTCCTGTGGCTTCTTCGGCACCAAGAGGGGTTCCCTCGAGGCCTGAGGGGGCCGGGGGGGCCGGGGGAGCCCCCCCCGAGCTGTGCCTGGGCAGGCAACACAGGCCAGTCCTCTCTACACCCCCTGTCCCCAGCAGGAGCAAGGGGGGGGCTGTGCCCCTCCCCTGCACCCAGGGGTGTCAGAGCCTGGGGGTGCCGGGGGGGGACAGGGGGGGCTGCACGGAGCCCCCCAGGGTACAGGGCAGTGGCCAGAGCCCCCCACCCTGTCTGGCCCCCCCACTATTTATTACCCCCCCCAATTTCAAGTGCCTCTCGTAGTAATAAAGCTGGTGTTGTAATAAATATTGGGGCTGGTTGTGCCCCCCGCCAGGCCCCCCCAGACACACAACGAGGTGGAGGCACCGGCGCAGCTGAGCCTTTAATCTTGGTGGCACCAAGGCCACGCGACCCCCCCACGGCCCGCAGCCCCCCCTGGGTCTGGGGGCTCGGGCCAGGCAGGGGCGGCGCGGAGCGGGCTGGGTCCCTAGACGGTGTTCCCACGGAGGAGGGGGCTGCTCTCGCCGCTCGGAGCCCCCCCGAAGGCCCGGTGCAGCAGGAGGCGGAGGGCAGGGCCGGGGGGCAGCCACCCCCTGGGCCGGGGGGCCGGAGGGGCCATGGCCAGCAGGGGGGTGTACTTGACTCGTCTGGGGGGACATGGAGGGGGTCAGTGTTGGGGGGGCAGGTTGTGCCAGGGTGCCCCCACCACCCCACAGTGTATGTGTGTTCCCCCAGTGTCCCCCCCACCCCACAGAGCCCCCCACCCCACAGTGTGTGTCCCCAAGTGTTTCCTCCATCCCACAGAGTCCCCTACCCTACATGGTGCGTCCCCCCAGTGTCCCCCCATCCCACAAAGCCCCCAGCCCCATGGTGTGTGTGTGTCCCCCCTGCTGTGTGACCCCCCGATGTCCCCGAGCCCCCTCAGCCCCCCTGACCTGTAGGTGTAGGCAGCTGTGCCCAGGGCAGCAGCGACAAGCACCAGCCCCACAAAAATCGTGGGGCTTCCAGAGGCCGGGGCAGCGCCTGCGGGCAGGGACAGCTCAGCACCCCCGGCCCCCCAGAACCCCCCCATCCCCCAGGGCCCCCCCGGCCCGTTCCCACCTCCGACAGCCACGCGGGTGCTGGCCACGGCCAGGCCGTTCCCGTTGGCCAGGGACACGTTGAGGCAGTAGAGGCCGGACTGGTTGAAGTCCTGGCGCAGCACGAGTTGGCAGCCGGGCGCGGGTGCCACGGCCGAGCACGTCTCCGTCTGCACCGTCTGGCACTCGGGGTCTGCCACCACCGTGCACACCTCCTGGGGGAGGCTGCGGGGGGCATCGGGGTGAGCTGATGTGAACCTCCCACCCCAGCGTGGGGTCCCGGCCCCAGCCCCCTCCCCATCCTCACCTCCCCTCGCATGTCACCGTCAGCTCCACGCTGCTCCCGCTGCCCTGGGGCACCACCGGCACCACCTGCACGATGGCCACGCTCTCGATGCCCTCTGCAATCAAGGGGTCAAGGTGGGCTCAAGTTCCCCCGCCCAGAGCCCCCCCCGAGTCCCCCAGCCTGGTACTCACGGACAATGTTGAGCTGTGTGGAGAAGGTGCCGTAGCGGTACAGGATGCAGCCAGTGGAGTCTGCGGCCGGTGCCTGGCGCTTCACCAGCACCAGTGGCTCAGCAGTGGCTCCAGCAGTGGCAGGAGCAAGGGACAGAGCCGTGGCTCCCACGGTTGCTCCCACTGTTGCTCCCACAACTGTGGCATCAACCGTGGCTCCAGCTGTGGCATCAGCTGTTGCTCCAGCTGTGGCATCAACTATAGCATCAACTGTGGCTCCAGCTGTGGCATCAACCATAGCATCAACTGTGGCTCCAGCTGTGGCATCAACTGTGGCTTCAGCTGCAGGTCCAACTGTGACTCCAGCTGTGGTATCATCCGTGGCTCCGTCTGTCACTGCATCTGCAGGAGAAGAGGCTGGGAATGGCCGAGGGGACACGGAGCCCTTGGGACCACCCCTCAGACATGTCCTGCCACCCCCTGCCCAGGGCAGCACCCACCTGCAGCCATCGTTCCCTCCGAGGGTGCGAGGGCCACCGTGACCAGGGTGTCCCCAGCCGGGGCCACCGAGGTGGGGAGCAGGGGGGCCCCGGACACGGCGGCAGAGCCGGCCCCGGTGCCGCTCACCGCGGTGCTGAATGCCAGGAGGGTGGGCTCGGTGACAGCGGGAGCCGAGGGCTCGGTGACAGCGGGGTCTGAGGGCTCGGTGACAGAGGGGGCCGAGGGCTCGGTGACAGCGGGATCCGAGGGCTCAGCCGCCGATCCCCCCGTGGGCTCCGCCGGCTCGATGCGGGGTGTGGGAGCTGCGGGCAGAGCAAGGGCCGGAGGTCGCTCCTGTCGGGGAACACGCGTGGGGAACCCCAGACCCGCTGTGCCCCCTTACCGGTGCTGGGCATCCCGGTGGTGCCCTGCCCGCCCGGCGTGGTGCCTGCGGGCTGCGTGGGCGTGGGGCGCACCGAGGGCGGGGGGCCCGTGGTGGGGTTCACAGTGGGGGCAGCGGAGGTGCCGCAGGGGCTGAGGGGGATGGCGGCCTGCAGGGTCAGGCGGGCGGTGAAGGACCCAGCCTCCAGGTAGGTGTGGGTGACGGTGGGGCTGCGCGAGATGAGGGTCCCGCTCTGGTCGCCGAAGTCCCAGGAGTAGGCGACGTCGGCGTCGCGCAGGTACCGGCTGGGGTCGTGCAGCCGCACGGTGAAGGCCACGGCGCGGTTCCGCACGAAGCGCCCGTCGCCCGCAGCCACGTCCTGCACCTGCTTCACGTCCACCGCAAAGGGAACCTGGTCTGGAGGGGGCAGGAGGGGCTGTCGGTGAGGCCATCGTCATCGCTGGTTCTAGTCCCGCCGCCCCGGTATCCATCACCCTGACACCCACCGCCCTGGCACCCACAACTCCATTGCCCGCAACCCCCCAGCACTCACCAGTGATGCTGAACTGGGTGCTGGCACGGCCGATGGGGATGAACTTCTGACGGCCACGGTAATGGTAGACAACGACCTCCATGGTGTAGGAGCCGAGGGGAACCCCGGCCGTGCCCACCGTGAGCCGCGACACTGCCCCATCCACCACCTGCCAGTAGCGCCCTGTGGGGTGGGACGGGGGGATCAGCACCTCCTCAGGGCTTCCCCAGACCCAGGGGAGGGGGTCGGAGCCTCACCCCAGGTCCACCAGACATAGACGAATTTGCCCCTCTTGCCCCTGGGGAAGGGCTGCCCGTCAGGGAAGATGCCGCCCACATCCTCTTCTGGCTGCTCTGGAAAGACAGGATCGCCCTGGGCCACGCGGGTGCCTGTGGGGAGCAGAGAGTGAGGGGCGCAGGGCAGGGGTCCCGGGACAGGGGTGGGGGGTTTGGGGTGGCCCCTGACCGTTGACGGTGCAGTTCTGGCTCCAGACGACGCGGCCGTCGGGAAGCACCGCCTGGGTGCCGGGGAAGCGCAGGGCGATGGAGAACGTGGCGTCGGCGCCCGCCATGGTGGGAGCGTCGTTGCTGATGTCGAAGGTGACTTCGCCGCCTGCCCGGCACAGGGATGGGGGGCTCAGCAACATGCCCAGGCCCCCGCAGCCCCCATGGCCCCCCCAGGACACCCACCTCGCCAGCAGTCGTGCATCCCCTCCTGCCATGGCCGGTACAGCCCCGCGTCCCAGCTCCGGAACGCCGCTGGCCGCCCGCTCCAGGCCTGGCTCCGGCCACGGCTCCGGCCACCAGATCCTGGGGGACATCCAAGGGCACTGTGGCACCCAGACCCCAGCCCAGCACCCTCGACCTGCCGGGCAGCCCCCCCGGGACGTGCTGGCCCCTCGGTGGGGTGTCCTCTGGGACCCCGGGCCATGTGACGGGGCTCGGGCCAAGCCCCACGCGGGGCAAAGCCCATCACATGCGCCCGGTGCCGCCCCCAAAGCCCTTTCATGTGATGCTCAGCTGAGCCGGCGCCGGCAGCCCCGGGCAGGGTGGGGTGGGCGCCCCCCTCACGGCCCCCCAGTCCCGGGGGGCTGCCGGGTCCCCCACGGTCAGGGGTCTGCCAGGTCTCCCCATATGACCCCATTTGTAGGGGGCTTAAGGACGCCCCATGTCCCCCACTCACAGAAGTCTGCCAGGTCCCACACGTCCCCCACTCTCAAGGGTCCAAAGAGCCCCCCCATGTCCCCCTACTCTCAGGGGCTGCTGGATTCCCCTCACAGACAAAGTGGGGGTCCCCCATTTGTGGGCAGCACAGGGTCGTGTGTCCCCCGTTTACAGAGGGATGGGGACCCCTCTGTCCCACCCCACTCCTGAAGGGCTGGAGGTCCCCCCTACATCTTGGAGAAGGATGAGGACCCCAAAGCAAGCTCCCCAAGGCCTCCATGGGGAGATTATTGGTGTGTAATCAGGATTTGGCTTTGGAGGGTTCTGCTCCCATCGGTGCCCCCTGTAGCCCTCAGAGCACTGGGATGGTCCCGTGTCAGGCTCTGGGTGCTCCCCAGACCCCCCCAAGCCCCCACTTACGACGCTGAGCTGCAGCCAAGGCCAGGAGGGTCCCCAGGACGGCGATCACTCTGAGCACCCGCATGGTCCCTCTGTGTCGTCTCCCCCCACGCTCGGGCACCGCCGGGGTAGAGGCAAAGGGGTTGGGAACAGGGGGATTTGAAGGGGTTCTCATTTGCATAACCCCACCCCAAAAAAGGGGGGTCCCAGCCCCTCCCCCGTGTGCTGCGTGGGGACACGTGTGTCCATGTGTGTGCGGCCCCGGTCACACGCTCCGGCCCTTCTCCGGGTGGGGGAGGACATGCGGGGGCACACAGACACACTCCCCCCAGCCCGGGGAGGGGCTCTGGAGGTGCTGCCCCCCTGCTCTCAGCACCTGGTGGCCCCAAGGACGCGGATTTGGGGTCCATGGGGACCCTCCACCCACCGAGCTTGGGAGGGCCCCTGCTGTGCATGGTGGGGGCACACATGAGGGGACCCCCGATCTGACACACACAGAGGGGTCCCCGATCGCACCGACATGGGAGGACCCCCACCCTGCACAAGCGGGGGGACCCCCAATTCGACACCCGTGGAGGGACCCCCATCCCACCCACACGGAAGGACCCTGGCATTGCACGTGCAGGGGGACCCCCGCCGGTGACAAGAGGGAACGCCGATCTTTTCTGCTGGGGGTGTTTCCAGCGCCCACCCGGGACTCGCACCCCGGGGGAGTCCAACCCGCGCCCGTGGAGGTCCGTGTGCTTGGTGTGGCTGCTCGTGCGGGACGGTGCCCGCGGGGCCGCGTGTGCGGGACAGAGCCGGGACCCCGGAGAGCCGGTCCCGGTCCGTGTCACGGTCCCACTCCTGATCCCGCTCCCGGCGTCCCCCCCGCGCGCGCCCTCCGGGTCGGTATCGCTTTAAGGGATCTCCCGCGTCGCCGGTGACGTCACGCGGCCCCGGCCAATGGGGCGGCGCGGAGGGCGTGGCCGGCGGAAGGCGGGAAGGGCGGGGGGCGGGGCTCCCGCGACAATTGTCGCGCGCGCGGGGGGGACGCGGCGGCCGCGCTCGGGAACCCGCGACTCCCACGGACCCCCCCGGGACCCCCCCGGGACCCCCCCGGGACCCCCCGCCCCCGGGACACCCCTCAGTCCCGGGAGACCCCCCCACTCCCGGGACATCCCGCAGGACACCCCCTCCGCCCCGGCGTACCCACCCCACCCATCCCAGGGACCCCCCCGGGACATCCGCCCAGCGCCGGGACACACCCCCCACCCCCCGGTGACAGCCTCCTTCCCCGCCAGGGACACCCACCTGGGACCGCCCCCCGTACCCCCCTCCCCTCCACTCCCCTCTCTCCGTACTCCCCCCTCGGTGTTTTCCCGGTTCCTCCAGGACAGGAACACCCCCTCCCTCCCCTAGACTCTCCTTTACACCCCCCCCGGTGTCCCCCCGGGCCGCCCCTCCCGCGACCCCCCCATGGAGAACTTCCAGAAGGTGGAGAAGATCGGGGAGGGCACCTACGGCGTCGTGTACAAGGCCCGGAACAAGGTGACAGGGGAGGTGGTGGCACTCAAGAAGATCCGCCTGGACACGTGAGTGGGGGGTCCCGGGGGGCCTGGGGGGTGCGGGGGTCCCGGGACTCACCCCCTACATCCCACAGGGAGACCGAGGGCGTCCCCAGCACGGCCATCCGGGAGATCTCCCTGCTCAAAGAGCTCAACCACCCCAACATCGTCAAGTAAGTGGGGGGCTCTGCTCCGGGGCTGGGGGTCGCGGCGAGGCCTGTGACCGTGTAAAGACCAGTGGCTGTGGGGAGTCGTGGCTGTGAGGACCCCCACGGCCGTGGGGAGGCCCCGTGGAGAACTGAGGCCGTGGCATGCCCAAGCCTCTGGCTGTGCCAGCCCCATGGCCATGCTGAGCCCCTGGGGCTGTGGCGGGTGCCCTGTGGCCCAGGCTCTGCCCACCCCCACCCCTCCCTCAGGCTCCTGGACGTGATCCACACGGAGAACAAGCTCTACCTGGTCTTCGAGTTCCTGCACCAGGACCTGAAGAAGTTCATGGACTCGTCGTCCCTCAGCGGCATCGCGCTGCCCCTCATCAAGGTGGGAGCGGGGGCCATGGTGTGGGGCCCTAACCCCCCCCGAGGTGACTCTGGGGTCTCTTGGTGTCCCCCAGGATGTGCCCAGGGAGTCCCTACCCCCCCCCCGGGTGACACTGGAGTGCCCCACGGCACATCCTGGGGCATCCCATCCCCCACACCCTGGGGGGCTCTGGGGACCCCCGGGCACAGCCCAGAGTCACCCTGAGTGAGGGTCCCGGCCCCGCTGACCCCCCCGGCCCCGCAGAGTTACCTGTTCCAGCTGCTGCAGGGCCTGGCGTTCTGCCATGCCCACCGGGTGCTGCACCGCGACCTCAAACCGCAGAACCTGCTCATCAACGCCGACGGCGCCATCAAACTGGCCGACTTCGGGCTGGCCCGCGCCTTCGGGGTGCCCGTGCGCACCTACACCCACGAGGTGGGCACTGGGGGGGCCCAGGGGGGCGCTGGGTGGGTCGGGGTGCTCACGGTGTCCCCCTGCGCGTGGCAGGTGGTGACCCTGTGGTACCGAGCCCCCGAGATCCTGCTGGGCTGCAAGTACTACTCGACGGCCGTGGACATCTGGAGCCTGGGCTGCATTTTCGCTGAGATGGTGGGTGACAGGGGGTCCCCCCGGGGTGACACTGGGGTCCCTGGGAGTGTGCCCTGGGGGTCCCCAGATCCCCCCCTCCAGGGCGATGCTGAGGTCCCCTGGGATGTGCCCACGAGTGACTGTGGGGTCCCCCGGGGTGCTCAGACCACCCAGAGTGGTTCCCCAGGGGTGTGTCCTGGGGGTCCCCAGACCCCCCTTGGGGTCACGCTGTGGACCCTGGGCTGTGCTAACCCCATCCTGGGGGTCAGCCCAGCGGCTCCCGGGGTGCAGCCCTGACGTCAGCGGGGTGTGGGGTGACAAAGGGTCTTTGTGAGGATCCGGGGGGGACATCATGTGAGCCCCCCCCGTGCCCACGTCACGCGGGCGACCACAGGGCCCGGAAAACCAGGACCGGGGGGTCACGCGGGGCTGGTGTGAGAGCTCACGGGGTGGGGGCTGCGTGTGACCCCCCCGGCCAAGGGGTCAGACCCCCCCAGTGCTGCGCTGGAAGACAGCGGGGAGGAGGAGGGGGATGAACGTGCTCAGCCCGGTCCCAGGGACCCCCAGGAGGGGCCGTGGCCATTCTGGGGGTGAAGCAGGGCCCGACATGAGACCCCCTGTCCCTCTGGGGGTCCAGCTCTGCACCGGGGGGGCCCCTGGGGGGGGCTCAGAAGTGTGTGGGGGGGGTGGGGGGTGGGAGAAGGGACGTCCCTGGGATGAGATCAAGGGTAAGGTGCCCAGGGGGTCCCCAGACCCCCCCAGCGTGACTCCGCAGTCCCTTGGATGTGTCCCGAGAGTCCCCAGACCCTCCCCGGGTGATTCTGGGGTTCCCCAGGGTGCTCAGGCCCCCCCAGGTGACTCTGGGGTCCTCCCCCACCCCCTGCCCAGATCACCCGCCGTGCCCTGTTCCCGGGGGACTCGGAGATCGACCAACTCTTCCGAATTTTCCGAACCCTGGGGACCCCCGACGAGGCTGCCTGGCCAGGGGTCTCAGCCATGCCCGACTACAAGCCCAGCTTCCCGAAATGGGCCCGGCAGGACTTTGGCAAAGTGGTGCCTCCACTGGACGAGGAGGGGCGGAAGCTGCTGGCGGTGAGTGAGGGGCTCAGGGGGTTCGTGGGGGGCACCTGGAACCCCCCAACCTCCCCCTCACCCCCTTTTCTCCCCCAGCAAATGCTGCACTATGACCCCAACAAGAGGATCTCGGCCAAGGCGGCGCTGGGACACCCCTTTTTCCAGGATGTCACCCGAGCAGTCCCCCACCTGCGCCTCTGAGACGCCCCCCACCCCAGGGGTTCCCCCGGAGCAGAGCCAGACCCCCCCACCGGGACAGGAGGGGGGTCCCACAGCCTGTCCTGCTCTGCCCCCCAGCACCCAGGGGCCCCTCCCCCCAGACTCTTGGCACTTAATGGCCCATCTGGGGGGTCTCTGGGACCAGCACGGGGAGGGGGGGCTGGGCACCTTTGTGTCCCCCCCGCCCTCCTCCCCCTTCTTGCTGTCCCCCAGCTTGGTGCTATGGGGGGGCTGTCCCCCCCTCGTCTCAGCCCTGCAGGGCTGGGACAGTGGTTTCAGCCCGGGGGACTCCCCCTGATGGGGACTCCCCTTGTGCCCCTCCCGGCCCCTCGCCCCCACCTCGGGGGCCCTGCTGCCCCTCCCCCATCGTGGGATTTTTTTTGTAACTTTGCAAATTTTGTAGCAGATGTCGAACTTAGCGTGTGGTGCCTGCAAGGGGGGGCAGTGGGGGATGTGGGGGGGGCCGTGTCGCCATCACCCCCTGGTCTGTCAAATCACCTCCCACATCGCCTCCTCTGCCCGCGGGGCCCCCAAAATGGCACCCAGGCCTCCCCCTTTGGTTCCCCTGTCTGTCCCCCCCGTCCCCACCGTGTGTCCCTGCAGGGCCTCCCCGTGGCCCCCCGTGTCCCCCCCGTGTCCCTTCGCCCCCCAACGCCCCCCGTGCCCCCCCAGCCCCGGGGGCGCCTCAGGCCACGCCCACCCCGGGCTCAGGCCACGCCCCATGCGCTCTGGAGCGCCATGATTGGCCAGCCGTGGCACCGCCCTCCGGGCAGCGGGCGGGGCGGTCACAGGTCGCGGCTCCCGGCGGCCCCTCCTGTCAGTCACGTGAAGCGCCTCCTGTGATTGGGCGAGGCTGAGCTCGCCCCGTTCCCATTGCCTGCTGCGGCTCCTGGGTCCCGCCCCCTTAGCTCACCTCGTTTGTTGTCGGTTCCGCGCCCCCCGCTCGGCTCCATTGGTTCCCTGCCGTGTCACTCACCCAGGCCCCGCCTCTTCATGACGCTCCCTCCCTTCCTATTGGCCGTTTCTCTGCCCATTTCCCCGCTCGCGGCCGCCCATTTGCCAAGCCTCGCGGGGGCGGGGCGCCGTGCCCTGGCCCGTCCCGCCATTGGCGCGGCGGGGAGGCGGGCGTGGCGCTGATTGGCTGTGGCGCCGCTCGGTCCCGCCCGCGGCAGCAGGGTTTGGTTGAGCGCTGTTTGTGCGCTCGGGGCCGCGCCGGGAGCGACCGGAGGTACCGGGGGGCACGGGGGGACA
>JAYRBT010000131.1:0-12017 GCA_036023395.1 Myiotriccus ornatus
TCTGAAGGACTCTGACAGACCTCTGGTATCAATTCAACCTGTCTGTCTGGTCTTTTTTTCGTCGCACTGCCCAACAACAACCCCTCCAAGGGTGGAGGGAAACCTGAGCACACAGCCGTGGACATCCCACCCCCCTTCCCGCCGCCCCCCAGCAACGCCCTGGTCCAAGGTAGGGGCGTTTGGGGGACCGAGGGGGGGGCCAGGGGGTCTGGAGGAACTGGAAGGTCCAGGGTATATGAGGGATCTGGGGAGTTCAGGGTGTCCGGGGGGGTCCAGGGGATATGAGGAGGTCTGCGGAGTCCAGGTGGTCTGGGAGGTTCTGATTGTCCAGTTTGGGCAGTGCAGGGAATTCAGAGAGTCCAGGAAGTTCCAGGCGATTTGGGGGTGGTCGGGGAGGGTCCTGATGCCGCTGTCCACCCCTTCCTGCAGTGAACAAGAACGCCAACCCCGAGCCACTGCCCCACAAGGAGGGGGAGGAAGAGAAGAAGGAGGAAGATGACGGGCAGGACGAGAACGGCCCCAAGCCCATGGTGCCCTACAGCTCCATGTTCATCCTTTCCACCACCAACCCGTGAGTGCCGGTGGGGGGGGTCAGGGGGGTCGGGGGGGACTCTGAGGGTGTCAGGGGTCCCCCTACACTGTCCCTCCCCCGGCAGGTTCCGCCGGCTGTGTCACTACATCGTGAACCTGCGGTACTTCGAGATGTGCATCCTCATGGTCATTGCCATGAGCAGCATCGCCTTGGCCGCTGAGGACCCTGTGCAGCCCAACGCCCCCCGGAACAATGTGAGACCCCCACCCCCGACATCCACCGGGACCCCCTGGGCAGGGGGGGCTGAGCCCACTCTTCATGGGGCTGATCTGCAAAAGTGGGGGGACCCCAAGACAGAGCCCAAAGCCGGGTGGGCATCTCACAGGCTCTGTGCTGGGTCTGAGAGCCAGAGAGCAGCGAGGGGGTGACAGGTGGTCCCAGGGGGGTCCTGGGGGGATGATGAGGGGGCCCAGGGGTGCTGAGGGCTGCTGAGGGGTTCCTGGAGGGGGTCCCCATCCACGTCCCCTCACCCCACCTCCAGGTGTTGCGCTACTTCGACTACGTCTTCACGGGGGTCTTCACCTTTGAGATGGTGATCAAGGTGAGTGCAGGACTGGGGTCCTGCAGGGTGGGAGGGTCCCCCCAGCACCCCCTGACCACCCCCTACCCCGTTTCCCCCCTTCCCCCCCCCCAGATGGTGGATCTGGGGCTGGTGCTTCACCAAGGTGCCTATTTCCGGGACCTGTGGAACATTCTGGATTTCATTGTGGTCAGCGGGGCCCTGGTGGCCTTTGCCTTCACGTGAGTTTGAGGAGGGGATGGGCAGGGGAGGTATGAGGGGGGTGATGGGTGGGGGACATCTCTCCCAGTGCCCCCCAGTGCCCCTGGGGGGGCTGTGCCACCGCCCGCTCTCTCTCTGTGTTGCTTTGACGTACGTCCGTCCTTGGCCGTTTGTCACCACGTTGTGTCGTCCTGTCACTGTCCCCGTGTGGGGGGAGAGGGAGGAGTAACCTGTGAGTAAGGTGGGAGAAAGGGCCTAGGGAGGGGTGAGAGAGCCTTGAGGGGCTGAGAATGCCCTGAGTAAAGGGTGAGCATCCTCTGAGTCACCCAGCATCCTTAAAGGGTGAGCATCCCTTGAGTAAAGAAAGAGCATCCCCTTAGTAAAGGATGTCAATCCCCTGAGTGACTGAGCACCCCCCAAGCAAAGCCTGAGCATCCTTTGAGTAACTGAGCATCCCCCAAGTAACCTGAGCACTGCGCATGTAACTGAGTGACCCCAAAGCACAGGCTGAGCACCTCCTACTCCCTAAGTGAGGTGTGAGCGAGCCTGGAGAAGACCCCGAGCAACTCTCAGGAGGTCGGGATGCCCCATGGCTCCCACGTGGGTCCCGGGGGATGGGTCCTGGGGGGTGGTCTGGGCTCTCACCGTGCCTTGTCTCTCCCCTTCCTCTGCCACCGCCGCAGGAGCAGCTCACGGTAAATCCTTCTGCCTTCGTCTCTGTCCTTGTCCTCTCCTCGTGCTCTTGGTCGTGCCTCGCTCCCCCCTCCTCCCCTCCCCCTTCCCCAAAAGACGGCTCCCCCACCCTACAAAAACTACCTCAGGATGGGATGGAAGCGGAGGGATCAGCCTCGAGGGAGGGGAGGGACCGTGTGGGGGGAGGAGGGGGTGGGACCACCCATGGTCCTGCTGGGGCAGATTCTGGGGGTGCCTCGGCCACTCGGGGGGTCCCACATCCCCCTGTGTGCCCCCCCACAGTGGCAGCAGCAAAGGGAAGGACATCAACACCATTAAGTCCCTCCGTGTCCTCCGCGTCCTCCGGCCCCTCAAGACCATCAAGAGGCTGCCCAAGCTCAAGGTGGGCTCGGGGGGAGAGTTTGCTGCCCACCAAGAAGGGTTTGGGTGGTCCTAGCCCATGCTGAGCCCCCCCCGCTGTGCCCCCTCCCCAGGCTGTTTTTGACTGCGTGGTGAACTCGCTGAAGAACGTCCTCAACATTCTCATCGTCTACATGCTCTTCATGTTCATCTTCGCCGTGGTGGCTGTGCAGCTTTTCAAGGGCAAGTTCTTCTACTGCACCGATGAATCCAAGGAGTTTGAGAAGGACTGCAGGTACGGCCCGGCCGGGCGGGGCTCTGTGGGGCCCCCCTGAGCCCCCTGCCCACCCCCCCCAACCCCGCAGGGGCGAGTACCTGGTGTACGAGAAGGACAACGAGGTGAAGGCGCAGAAGCGGGAGTGGAAGAAGTACGAGTTCCACTATGACAACGTGCTCTGGGCGCTGCTCACCCTCTTCACCGTCTCCACTGGCGAGGGGTGGCCGCAGTAAGGGCGGATCTGGGGAGACACAAGGGTTCATGGGGTGCTGGGGGGTGCGGGTGTGAGGGACAGAGGGACCCCCACCCTGTCCCTGCCCTCCACAGGGTCCTCAAGCACTCGGTGGATGCCACGTATGAGAATCAAGGGCCGAGCCCCGGGTACCGGATGGAGATGTCCATCTTCTACGTCGTCTACTTCGTTGTCTTCCCCTTCTTCTTTGTCAACATCTTTGTGGCCTTGATCATCATCACCTTCCAGGAGCAGGGGGACAAGATGATGGAGGAGTACAGCCTGGAGAAGAACGAGGTGCCTCCTTTGGGGGGCTTTTGGGGAGCAGTGGGAGCCTTAGAAGTCATTAAAGAAGCCTCACCATGGAGTCACGAGGTGCAGAAAGGACCCCCTTGCTCTCTCAGCTCAGAGGGGAGCCTGAGGGTGGCTTTGAATTCAGTCTTGGCCTGGGGTTATGCCAGTCCTTTAAATTTAAGGAATTACAGAGGTGGGGTTGAGCCATCTTTGTCCCGCGGGTTTGAGTGGTGGCAAATCAGAGATATTTGTGTAAAGTGAATTATTTATTAGGCCAGATGAGCAGACAAAAGATCTCGATCAGAGTTATCTACTACATAGCTAAAAACCTCCTAGGAGGGTGTAATACGGCATAGAATAGTGTAGGGCACTGTATCAAAGCAATTATATTAAAACAATTACGTGTAAAGTCTGTGGAAGAACCTGCCCTGGGAAAGTCAAGGCTGGGCTTTTATACTTAGAACAGGTTCCCAGGCCTGGCAGCAGCTCATCCATCAAATTCTGCCTCAGAAAGCAGGATGTGGTTGAGGTTTTGGAACCAGGCTGGGTTTAGCAAAATCCAACACCAAAACCAGCCAGAGCGGTGACTCACCACGGAGAGAATGGATTGTCTGGGGTCTCTGGATACATTTTAGGTCTTATCAGAGTTAGACCCTCCTGCCAGAGGCCTCTCCGGGATGGGTGATACCCATGTCCCCCCCTCCCCAGAGGGCCTGCATCGACTTTGCCATCAGTGCCAAGCCGCTGACTCGGCACATGCCCCAGAACCGCCAGAGCTTCCAGTACCGCATGTGGCAGTTCGTGGTGTCCCCCCCCTTCGAGTACACCATCATGGCCATGATCGCCCTCAACACCATCGTCCTCATGATGAAGGTGGGTGGGGAGTGGGTTGGGGGGGCCCAGAGAGCCCCTCGGGGATTGTTCTCAATCCCTGTGAGCCCCCAGGATCCCCTCAGGCCTGGCCCTGCTGGGGTTGGTACTCTTGTCCCCTGGGAGGTGTCACTGTCCCCTGGAGCTGGACCGGGACTGCGCTCCTGGATCCATCCCTGGATATGTCCCTGTCCCCCAGGGCCTGTCCCAGTCCCCCTGAATCCATCCCCCTCCTGGGATCCCCCCTGCCCTCACATCCCCACCATCCTCCGTTGTCCCCCCAGTTCTACGACGCCTCTGACACCTACGAGAACGTCCTCAAGATGTTCAACAACGTCTTCACCTCCCTCTTCTCCCTCGAGTGTCTTCTCAAGATCATGGCGTTCGGCGTCCTGGTACGTCCCAGGGACCCCAGGAATGTGGGGGACCCCCAATCTCAGGGAACCCCAGGACCCCACAGAGCCCCAGGATTTCAGGGGACCCTGGGACACAGGAGAACCCCAGCAACTCAGGGGACCCAGGGACCACCTGCCATGGATCTGGCACCGGGCATCCTGTACACCCAGGATTTGGGGAGCTGGTGAAGGGGTACCTTTGGGATTTGGGAACCCAGGATCCCCACATCCCTCCTCCCTTCCCAGAACTACTTCCGTGATGCCTGGAACATCTTCGACTTTGTGACGGTCCTGGGGAGCATCACGGACATCCTGGTGACAGAGTTCGGGGTACGTGGGAACCGCCCCCACCCTCCAATGTCATGGCCTCAGTTCCGGGGTCCCCACACCCCCTTTACCCCCACCGTGTCCCCCCAGAACAACTTCATCAACCTGAGCTTCCTGCGGCTGTTCCGCGCCGCACGGCTCATCAAACTGCTGCGCCAGGGCTACACCATCCGCATCCTGCTGTGGACCTTCGTCCAGTCCTTCAAGGTGCCCTCCCAGACCCCCAGAATCCACCTGTGCCCCCCCCCCGGGGGTTTTCTCTGCCTCCTGGCCCCCCATGACTAGCCCTGCTGTACCCCCCAGGCCCTGCCCTACGTGTGCCTCCTCATCGCCATGCTCTTCTTCATCTACGCCATCATTGGGATGCAGGTGAGACCCCCAGGGTGCAGATGAGACCCCCTGGCTGCAGGTGAGACTCCCGACCCCCCTGAGCCTGCCCGGCCCCTCCCAGGTGTTCGGGAACATTGGGATCGAGGAGGAGGACGATGAATCTGCCATCACCCAACACAACAACTTCCGCACCTTCTTCCAGGCGCTGATGCTGCTCTTCAGGTGAGAGCGGGGTCACCTGGGCACCTGTGCCACTCCAGCATCGCCTGAGTGCCATCTGGGTGTCATCTGTGTGCCCGGTGTGCCCCCGCAAATTGTCCCAGTGTCACCTGGGGTACTCACTGTGAGGCCAGTGTGTCTTCAGTCACAGTTCCAATGTCACCCAGTGTCACCCACTGCGTTCTGGTGCCCCCCACTGCGTTCTGGTGCCCCCCACGCTACCAAGAGCCACTTTGCTGTGCCCCACCACCACCCATCCCCCTCCCCAGTCCCCATTGTGCCCCCTGTCCCCAGGAGTGCCACCAGGGAGGGCCTGGCATGAGATCATGCTGTCCCCTGTCCCCAGGAGTGCCACCGGGGAGGCCTGGCACGAGATCATGCTGTCGTGCCTCAGCGGGAAGCCGTGTGACCAGAACTCGGGCATCAAGGAGGACGAGTGTGGCAACGAGTTTGCCTACTTCTACTTCGTGTCCTTCATTTTCCTCTGTTCCTTCCTGGTGAGCACAGGGGGCTCCAGGATGAGGGGGGCCCGGGGGTCCTAAATGGTCCCCCCAACCCTGACAGCCCCGTCCCGCCCCCCCGAATCCTGAACCTCTGCCCCTTCGTCTTCCTGTGCTCCTTCCTGCCGAGCCCCAGGGGGGCTGCAGAGGGGTCCTCAAACTGCCCCCACCACCCCAGACCCCCAGACAACCCCCTCTCCCCCAGGAGGTGGTCACAGACACCCCCCACACACACACACCAAATCCTGAACCTCTGTTCCTCCTCCTTCACCTCCCTCATCCTCCTCTGCTGAGACCCAGGGGGGCTTTTGGGGGACCCCAGGAGGGGCCACGACCCCTCCACCCTGGCTCACCCTTCCACCCCCCTCCTTAGATGCTGAACCTGTTTGTCGCCGTCATCATGGACAATTTTGAGTACCTGACGCGGGACTCGTCGATCCTGGGTCCCCATCACCTGGACGAGTACGTGAGGGTCTGGGCTGAGTACGACCCCGCCGCCTGGTAAGGACCCCCGGGGGGCACGGAGGGACAGGGGGTGTTTGGGGCACCCCCGAACCCCCAGGGGTTGGGGTGGTAGGGGGGCTGAAAGGTGGCTGAGACCCTCCCCATAGGTCCACTGGGACCCTCCCAGGATGGAGCATCCTCCACAAGGGAGTCCCCGAGGCTTTCCCCCCCCACCCCAAGGGGTGTCTCCCTGGTCCTCTGGGGCTCCCCCAGGAGGGGGTGTCCCCCCCATGGGGGTTCTCCAGGGGCTGCCCTCCCCTCACAGAGTGTCCCGGGGGTCCCCAGCACCTGAACTGTCCTCTTGGGAGTCCTAAGTGGTCCCTGGAGCCCAAATCACCCCTGGGGGGTGGTCCAGGAAGGGTCTCTGGTGCCCAAACCAATTCGGGGGGATGTTCTGGGCATGTCCTGGGGGTGCCCTGGGGGTGTCCCCTGGGTCCCTATCATCCCAGAGGGGCCTAGGGCCACCTCAGGGGGATCTTGGCGGGGCGTTGCAGCCCCTACTAACGGGTGTCTCTTGCAGCGGGCTCTGCCCCCCCTCATCGTGGGGGTTGTCCTGGGCATCCTGGGGGTGTCCAGGACAGCTGGAGGGAGGTCCGGGGGGGATCCCAGCCCCTACTGATGGGTGTCTCTCTCAGCGGACGCTGCCCCCACTCACCCCACAGGGGTCCCAGGGATCCCCCTTGCCCCTGGCCCGCCCCGGGGTCCCGGGGGGGGTCACAGCCCCCACTAACGTGTGTCTCTTGCAGCGGGCGCATCCACTACCGGGACATGTACAGTTTGTTGCGCGTGATCTCCCCCCCCCTGGGGCTGGGCAAGAAATGCCCCCATAGGGTGGCCTGCAAGGTTCGCGCCCCCCCCGTCCCCCCCCGCGCCCCCCTCGGGGCTGGAATGTGCTTCCCGGCGCCGTCTATATATAAAATATCGCAGTATATTTATATATAAACCCCCCGCGCCCCCCCCGGGCCGGCCCAGCCCCCCCGGCATGGAGCCCACTCTCCTTTCACCCCCGGCATGGGGCACCCAGCGCCTCCCCCCGCCCATCATCCCTTCCCCGCCCCAAGGGGCCGCGCTGAGACGGGAAATCCTGATTTCTTGCTTTGGATTCGCAATTCTTTTAATTTTTTTTTATTTATTTCTTTGAGTTTCATTATTTAATTAAGTTTTTTTTATTGCGTTATTTTTATTATTGAGTTATTATTTCATTATTTTTATTAAGTTATTTTTATTATTATTTGTGTTATTGAGTCATTTTCATTATTTATTTTCATTATGTAATTATTTTGTTCTTTTAATTCTCTTTCCTCGTTATTCTTTTATTTTTTACTTTTTAACTATCGCCAACGACTTAAAAACTTTCATCGTCCTCCCCATTTATTGCTTACAATTCTTGTTGGTTTCCGAAAATCTTTATTATTTGTCGTTGGGTTTAAAAATGTCATCCGTGATTTTTTTTTTCTTGTTAGTTATTTTATTTCCTCTTTACTTTTTCCTGTTCTCTCCCCCCTCCTCCTTCCCCCCCCGCCCGGTGTAACCCCCCCTCCCGGTGTGTTCCCCCCCCTCTCTCGCCCCCAGGGGCCGCCTGACCCTCGCCGACATGTACGAAATGCTGCGACAAATGTCGCCGCCGCTGGGGCTGGGCACGAGCTGCCCCCCCCGCGTGGCCTATAAGGTAGAATATCCCCCCCGGGGGCATCCCCCCAGCCCCGGCCCCCCCAAGGCCTCACTTTTAGGGGGGATTTGGGGGGATTTGGGGGCTTTTTTTTTTTCCCCTCCCGTGTTTTTCTCCTCCTGCGGCCGCCGGCCCCCGCTGAGCCCCCCCCGGACGGGCTGGGTAAGATGCGTCACCATGGGGGTCTGGACACCCTGCCCACCCCCCACCCCAAAGAGGTTTTGGGGTCCCCCTGGGGGCTCAGCCGGACCCCCCAAAGATCCCCTATTGGGGTCCCTCGAAGTCCCTTCTGGGACTCAACCTCTCCCAGAAGATCTCCTATTTGGGGTCTCCATGGGGCTTCCCCCCCCAGCCTCTATTTGGGGTCCCCTAAAAGCCCCTAATTAGGGTCCCCCCCATAGGGCTCAATCAGCCCACCCAGAGCTCCTATTTGGGGTCCCCTAAAAGCCCCTAATTAGGGTTCTCCTATGAGGCTCAGCCAGTCCCCTGAGCCCGTGTTTAGGGTCACCCCCAGGGCTCAACAAGTTCTCCCAGAGTCCCTAATTGGGAAGCCATGTGGGGCCCAACCAGCCCCCCCTTGAGCCCCTATTTGGGACCCCCCAGAATCCCTATTGGGGTCCCCCTTGGGGTTCAACCAGGCCCCCCAAAGCCTCTAATTGAGGTCCCTTGTGGGGCTCATCCCCCTCTCCCCCACAGCCCCTATTTGGGCTCCCATGTGGGGCTCAACAATGTCCCCCACACAGCCCCTATTTGGGGTCGCCTCTGGGGCCCAACCAGCCCCTCCCAGTTCCCTATTTGGGGTCTCCCATAGGCCTCACCCCCCCCCAGTATGGGGGATCCCCTGCAGGGCTCGAGGCTGCCCCCCCCGATCACTCCATTTTTAGGGACACCCCTGGGGGCTCGCCCCCCTCTCCCCATCCCCCCACCACTCCTGCAGCCCCCCCCTCCATCCCACCGCAGTGAGACCCCCCCAGCCCCACCCCGGCTGCTGCACGGCCCTGCTCCCCCTTTCCCCCTAACCACGGGGGCCCTGGAGCTGCATCGTGGGGTGGTGGGGGACACGCATCAAGGGGGTTTGGGCATGGGGGAGGTGGTGTCTTTGTGCCTCAGTTTCCCCCAGTATCTCTCGCTCCCCCCCCGCCGCTGCTCTGCACCCCCAACTCCCCTCCTCAGGGCTGCATGAGAGGGGGGGTGCTCTTTTTGGGGAGGGGGGGCACCTTCTGCCACCCGCTTGGCGCTGGGGGTGGGAGTGTGTGGGGCTGATGCCTGGCAAACTCGTCGCTCCCCCCGGCACGTGCCCCGGCTCCCCCCCAAACCAAGGATGCTGGTTTGCACCCCCTGCCTCCCCCCCCAATCTGGAATGGGGCTGGGAATGAGCCCTCCCCCCTCTTCCTGCTGCATGTGCTGCATGCACCCCCCCCCCCCAATTTTGGGGTCCCACTTGGCTGTGCCCCCCCATGGCCATGTCCAGGGGGCAGCGGGAGAGGGCGGGGGCTGGGGGGGTGTTGAGGGGGAGTTTGTGGCTCAGTGTCCCTGCGTGGGGCAGCCCCCGCCTTCTCACCAGCCTCCCCCGGGGTTGGGGGCTTCGGGGATGCCGACTGACCCTCCCCCCAATTTGGGGGCCTCCCCTCAGCGGCTGCTCCGCATGGACCTGCCGGTGGCTGATGACAACACTGTGCACTTCAACTCCACCCTCATGGCCCTGATCAGGACAGCCCTGGACATCAAGATTGCCAAAGGCAGGGGGGGGACATGGGGAAGGGGTGGGGGGAAATAGGGAGGGGTAGGGGGACATGGGGACACTAGGAGACATGGAGCAACACAGCGACATGGGGGGATATGGGGACGTGGGGGACATGGGGGGAGAGGGGCACACCCTGGGGACATGGGGACAGGGGTCCCTTGGGTGACAAAGGTCCCTGGGGGTGGAGGGACAGAGAACGGGGAGCCCAGGGATGGATACCCCTGAGAACGGGGGACACAGGATATCAGTGTCCCTGCTGGGGGCCAGAGGGGTCCCCAAAAGGCTGAGGAGGGCAAGGGGTCCCTGAGGTGTCCCCAAGGGTCCCCAGGGTCACCCCTGTCCCCACAGGCGGGGCCGACAAGCAGCAGATGGATGCGGAGCTGCGCAAGGAGATGATCGCCATCTGGCCCAACCTGTCTCCCAAAAACCTGGACCTGCTTGTCACCCCCCACAAGTGTAAGGGGCTGCCCTGCCCCTGTGCCCACTCTGTCCCCACGGTGTCCCAGTCCCCCCTGACCCCCCGGTGCCTCCACAGCCACCGACCTGACAGTGGGGAAGATCTACGCGGCCATGATGATCATGGAGTACTATCGGCAGAGCAAGGCCAAGAAGCTGCAGGCCATGCGTGAGGAGCAGGTGGGGCCTGGTGTCCCTTCCCTGTCACCCTGCAGTGTCCCTCATCCCCTCCTATGTCCCTGTTCCGGCTTCTGTCCCCTCCGGTGTCCCCATCCCATCCCTGGCCCCTCCCCATGTCTCGTAGTCCCGGTGTTCCCATCCCACCCTCCGTGTCCCCACAGAACCGAACCCCGCTGATGTTCCAGCGGATGGAGCCACCGTCCCCCTCCCAGGAGGGGCCCCCGGGGCCGGATGCGGTGCCCTCGGCGGAGCCGTAAGTGCCACCATGTCCCCCCTGCCGCCCCTGTGCCCCACGGGGGGTCCCAGCGCCCGTGTCCCCCCAGGACTCCGCGGGACATGAAGGAGAGCCAGTCGTGGGTGACCCAACGCGCCCAGGAGATGTTCCAGAGAACAGGCACCTGGAGCCCTGAGCGGGGCCACCCCGACGATGTCCCTAACAGCCGCCCCAACTCCCAGGTGAGTGGCTGGGGGCCACCACGGGGGGCACGCTGGGGACTGGGGGCTTCTCTCCCTGCATCCCCCGGGGGTCCCCTGCGCCCCATCTCCCCCACCTGCCATGTCCCCCAGGGTCCCTTGAATCCCGTGTCCCCCATTCCAATGTCCTGGGAGTCCCCTGAACCCCGTCCCCTCCCCCCATGTCCCCAGGGGTCTGTCCCTGGTGCCCGTGCCCCCCTGGTGCCCCGGGGCGGGGGCTCTCCCGGGGTCCCTGGTGCCGGTGCCCCCTCCCTGGCCCCGTGGGGGGGGCGGTTCCTCAGTGTCCCCTCCCCCGCAGCTGGTGGAGATGCGGGAGATGCCCAAGGACGGCCCCTCGGACAGCGATCACCTGCCCATGGAGGGGCATGGCCGCGCCGCCTCCATGCCCCGCCTGCCTGCTGACCCCCAGGTGAGGGCCCCCCTCCTGGGGCCACCCCCTGTGTCCCCCAGGACCCCGCCACAGCTCTAATGGGTTGGGGGCTAGGGCAGGACACCTGAGGGGACAGTGGTGGCACCTGGGGGTGTCCTGTGTCCCCCCCCAAATGGCTGCAGTGCTGGGCTGAGGGGCTTCCAGGGGTGTTCCTTCCTCAGTGGCTGCTGTGCTGGGCTTGGGGGGGCTTCAGGGGGCTTCGGCGGGGGGCATGAGCTTGGCGAGAGGGGACTTGTGTGGAGGGGGTGGCCCTGTGGCTACTGGTCCCCATGTGGGGACACTCAGCTCCAGGGCAGAGTCAAGGCTATTCTCGTTCACCGAATTGAGGGTCTGGGGATCCCCCATCCTCGGGGGTGTCTGTGCCCCCATTTGTGCACCTCAGCATGTCCAGGCTGGGGACAGGGATGGGGACAGGGACGCTCTGGCTGCTCTGCTCATTGCTGCTGCTCGCCTGACCGGTGCTTGGCTCCCCCACCCTCTCCCTTACCCCCCTCCGGAACCCCTGGCCCCCCTGCCTGGGTTCATGGTGGTCTCTGTCTCTCCCCGGCTCCGCGGGCACCACCTGGGCTGGCTCTGGCAGCGGAGGAAGGTCCGACCCCGAGGGAATAACCTCAGTGTAGGTACCATGGGGCCCCCCGAGCCCCCCCGCCAGAGCCACCCGCCCCTCTGACCCCCACTGCCACCCCCTGACCGCGCCGACCCACCAGACTCACGCCCTGACCTCCCTGGACACCCCCCTACTGAGCCCTTTCAGAGTTCCCCCTCCTGACA
>JAYRBT010000132.1:0-14835 GCA_036023395.1 Myiotriccus ornatus
GAGCGGCCCGGGGTGAGCCGCTCGGGGCCATTCGGCTCCGCTCGGGGCCATTCGGCTCCGCTCGGGGCCATTCGGCTCCGCTCGGGGTATTCCGGCTCCTCTCGGGGTACTCCCGCTCCCCTCGGGGTACTCCGGGTCCGCTCGGGGTACTCCGGCTCCGCTCGGGGTACGCCGGTTCCGCTCGGGGTACGCCGGTTCCGCTCGGGACCCTTCGGATCTGCTCGGGGTACTCCGGCTCCCCTCGGGGTACTCCGGTTCTGCTCGGGATCCTTCGGGTCGGCCCGGGGGACTGTTCGGGCCCTTTCGGTGTCGCTCGGGTCCGTTCGTTGCTGTTCGGGTTCTTTCGGTTCCGTTTGGGTCGTTTCGGGGCCGTTCGGGTCCCCTCGGGTCCCTTCGGGTCCTGTCCGGTCCGTGCCCCCGGCGCGCGCCCCCCCCCGTCAGCCAACCAGCCGGGCCGGGACGCATCACGTGACCCGGAGCCCAGACAAAGGGCCGCCGGGCTGACCCGCACCGGCCCGGCCGGGTTCGCGCGTTCCGGCTCCGCGCGTTCCGCCCCGGCGCTCCCCCGGTGCTCCCCCGGTGTCCGCGGGTACGTGACCGGGGCCGGGGGTTCCGAGGGGGGACCCCGAGAGGGTGACATGGGGCACGACGGGCCCGGGGGGTCCCGGCGTGAGTACCGCGGGTCCCGGGATGGATCGCGGGGGGCCCCGGGGCCGTGTCCGGGGAAGGCAGAGCGGGGCGGGGGTCAGCGGGGCCTGGGCAGGGGAACCGCCGAGGCCCCGCGGGGGCGACGGCGGCTGCGGCCGGGGGTCCCTCCGGGGGGTGCCGGGCTCGTGTGAGGGGCCGGGGGGGATCTGGGCAGCCCCCTCGCGTGTGCGGGGCCGTGGGGGGCCATGCCCTGACCCGCCGCCGGACCCCGGCGCCGTGGCCTGACCTGCCTCCCCCCGCAGGCGGAGAAGAAGGCGAAGGTGATCGCCGTGATGAACGTGGTGGAGGAGCCGGCGCGGGCCGACCCGCAGAAGGAGGAGGAGGCGAGCCCCCCGCCCGCCCCCCAGCAGCCCACCGACCCCGCCTCGCCCAGCGTGGCCACCACCCCCGAGCCCGCAGTGGCCGACGCGGGTGACAAGAACACCTCCAAATCCGCCGACGACGAGCCCGAGTACGAGGTGAGGGCAGGGCCGGGCGGGGCGGGGGGGCCGCGGGGCACAGACGGCCCCCCCTGAGCCCCGCATGTCCCCCAGGACGGGCGCGGGTTCGGCATCGGGGAGCTGGTGTGGGGGAAGCTGCGCGGGTTCTCCTGGTGGCCCGGGCGCATCGTGTCCTGGTGGATGACGGGCCGGAGCCGCGCCGCCGAGGGCACCCGCTGGGTCATGTGGTTCGGGGACGGCAAGTTCTCAGTGGTAAGTGGCCCCCGGGGAGCTGGGGGGCGGCGCAGCCCCCTCCCCGCGTGTCCCCGCGTGTCCCCACGGCCGCGTCCTGTCCCCAGGTGTGCGTGGAGAAGCTGCTCCCCCTGAGCTCCTTTGCCAGCGCCTTCCACCAGGCTACCTACAACAAACAGCCCATGTACCGCAAGGCTATCTACGAGGTGCTGCAGGTGAGTGGGAACGTGGGGAGGGGGGGGACACCGGCCCCTGGCACTGTGAGGGTGGGGGGACACCAGTTCTCCATCCGTGGGAGCAGCAGCTGCATCCACACCCTGCCAGGACCTCGCCCTGCCTCCCCTCCAGCACCCTGGGGGTCTCCTAAAAGAGTGGGGGATCTGGGAGACCCCCAGAGGAGGTTTTAGGGGTGTCTGGGAACTGCTTGTGCCAGCCAGGAGTGTGCAGTGGCTATTGGGGTGCTGGGAGGGTTGCTGGGGACTCTGAGGGAGTTGCTGAAGGCCCTGTGGGGGGATACTGGGGGGGTCTGGCTTTTGGGGGGGTCTCAGCAGTGATGAGAGGAGTCTCTTGTGGGGTGATGTGGGGGGAAGTCTCTTGGCAGTGCTGGGGGTCTCTCCTGGGGGTCTCTGACTTGGGTGTCAGTCTCTCTGGAGCCAGGGCTCCCTGTCTGGGAGCAGGAACAGGTGGGAGGGGCTGTGGGTGGGTGACACGTGGACCCCCGGGCAGGTGGCCAGCAGCCGGGCCGGGAAGATCTTCCCTGCGTGCCCCGAGAACGACGAGACGGACACGTCCAAGGTGGTGGAGATCCAGAACAAGCAGATGATCGAGTGGGCCCTGGGTGGCTTCCAGCCCTCAGGCCCCAAGGGGCTGGAGCCCCCTGAAGGTGAGGGAGGGCTGTGGGGTGAGGACCTGCCCAGGGCTTCTGGGGGACGTATCCCCGGGATGGGATGGGCCTGGGCAGGCAAAGGGCTGGGGGGCTGGGACCCTGCTGAGGGGACCCCCCTGACGGCCCCCTCGGCCCCGCAGAGGAGCGGAACCCCTACAAAGAAGTTTACACGGAGATGTGGGTCGAGCCTGAGGCCGCTGCCTACGCCCCGCCCCCGCCCGCCAAAAAACCCCGCAAAAGCACAACCCAGGAGAAGCCCAAGGTCAAGGAGATCATCGACGAGCGTACCCGAGGTACCAGGCTGGGGGTGCTCCTGTGCCCACCCCGCTCTGCGGGAGCTGGCTTGGCCGTGTTCAGCGGGGGAGCTGGGGGGCTGGGAGCTGCTCCTGGGGGTCCCCTCCCTTCACGCCCTGCCACAAGGGGACCTGGACAGGGCCGGGCTCCCCTGACCCTCCTCTTCCTCCAGAGCGGTTGGTGTACGAGGTCCGGCAGAAGTGCAGGAACATAGAAGGTGAGTGTGGGGCTGGGACACCTCCTGACCCCGGGGTGGGTTGGGCTGAGGGTCCCTCCCTGCCTGGGCACCCCAGAGCAGAGCAGAGGGGGCTCAGAGAGGGGATTGAGCCCAAGGGGTTGAGTGTGAACTTGTCCCACCCCTCAGCCTGGCTAGCAGCAGGGACAGCAGCTGTGACACTGTGGTGGCCCACCCTGGATGGTGGCAGGGACCCTGGGACACTGCCTGGGTGCAGGATAGGGAAAGGGAGGGCAATGGGAGCCATTCCTACTGTTCCCATTGTTTTTTCCCAGCTCCAGTGTGACCCTGACATGGGGTAGCGTGTACAGGGGGTCGGGATCAGGATGCCTTCCACACTGGGCTGTCCCAGTGTGGGGTGCTGGGGGTGACATCACCCCTCCTGCCCCCCCAGATATCTGCATCTCCTGTGGGAGCCTCAACGTGACCCTGGAGCACCCTCTGTTCATCGGGGGAATGTGCCAAAACTGCAAGGTACGGAGTGGTGCCAGGCCCCCAACCCCTGCCTGGGGGTCTTGTGGGGTACCCAGCCCCATCCCGGGGTCCATGGGGTCCCTGGAGCCCCCAGGGCTGTGGTGACACCCCGGCTGTCCCCAGAACTGCTTCCTGGAGTGCGCGTACCAGTACGACGACGACGGGTACCAGTCCTACTGCACCATCTGCTGCGGCGGCCGCGAGGTCCTCATGTGTGGGAACAACAACTGCTGCAGGTGCAGGGGCTCGGGGGGATTGGGGGTGCCGCGGTCCTGATATGGAGCTGGGGAGGGTTCAGGGTTGCCACAGTCCTGGTGTGGAGCTGAGGAGCTTTCAGTGGTGCCACAGTTCTGTCAGGCATGAGGCTGGGGAGGTTTTGGTGGTGTCAGTCCCGGGGTGTTTGGTGATGTCTCAGTAAGGGACTGGGGAGTTTCGGTGATGCCACAGTCTTGGCGTGGGAGTTCAGTGATGCCAGTTGTGGTTTGGGTCTGGGATGTTTTGGCAGTGTCATGGCCTGTGGCACAGGACCGTGTGGTTTCGGTGGTACCAGACCTGGCATGTGACTGGGAGATTTTGGTGGTGCCACTGTTCCCAGTGTGGGGTCTTGGCGATGTCCCAGTCCTGGTGTGAGTCTGGGGAGGGTTTGGTGATACCCCAGTCCCAGCATGGGGTGTCAGTGATACCAATCCTGGTATGGGACTGTGAGGTTTTGGTGGTGCCCAGGCATGGGAATTCAGTGATGCCAGTTGTTACAGAAACTTCCCAGTCTGATCTGACTGTGCCCAAGACTCCCTGGCAATCACACTCCCACCACCAGAGACTGTCACTGCTGGGACTGGAGCCCCCTCAGAGCAGCAGCTCCAGTGGCCCAGTGGGTCCCCCCAGACTCCTCACATCCCCCCCTCACAATTCTACCTCAGGCTTCCCATGGCAGTCTCAGATGCCTTGTTCCATGAAGCCATAGATTCCGAGCACAATAACACAGAAACAGCTTGAGTTGGTGCTTCTGAGGAGGGACCCCCAGCAAAGGACCACTGGGCTTTTATACCCTCATGGGGACTTCTATACCCTCACAGGCTCCCCGTGTACAAATCTCCCTCTTCCTCCTGAGCCTTCGGCTCCTGCTCCCCGCTCCTTGTCCATCCACCTTGCTGTCTTCATCTCCTTTTTAATCCAAAAGGTTGGCCATTCCCGCTTCCTGCTGTGTATCTCAGTGTCCTGTCATCTCACCCATTCTTGTGCCCTTTGTTATCTCAAAGGTGGGCTGGGTCTCCCACAGCTCAATCTGCAGCTCAGTCAGCACCTGGACCAGATTGGTTCCTCAGCACCAGTCCGGGTTTGGGGCTGGGACATTTTGTGATGTCTCAGTCCTGGTGTGAGCATGGAGAGGTTTTGGTGATGCCACAGTCCTGGTACAAGGTTTTGGTGACGCCACAGGCCTGGTGTGGAAATTCAGGGATGGCAGTCCTGGTTTGGGGCTGGGATGCTTTGTGGTGTCCCAGTATGAGGGTGTGAGGAGGTTTTGGTGGTGCCACAGGCCTGCCATGATCTTTTGGTGATGCCAGTGCTGGTTTGGGACTGGGGTGTTTGGGTGATGCTGCAGTTCCAGTGTGGGGCTGGAGAGGTTTCAATGATGCCAAGGTTTTGTCATAGGGTTTTGGTGCTGCCATTGCAGGTGTGGGGCTGGGAGGTTTTGGTGATGCCTTGGTCCCAGTGTGGGACTAGAGGGAAGTTTTGGCCATGCCCCAATACCAGCACAGAGCTGGGAAGTTCTGGTGCTGCCCCAGTCCTGGCGTGGGGCTGGGGAGGTTTTGGTGGTGCCCTGGTCCTGGTCTGTGGGGTTGAGGGGAGTTTTGGTGATACCCCAGTCCTGACGTGGGAATTGGGTGATGCCAGTCCTGGTGTGGGACTGGCAAATTTTGGTGATGCCACAGTCTTGGCATGGAGGTGGAGAGGTTTCAGTTTTGGTGGTCCTGCTGTGGGGTTTTGGATGCCAGACCAGGTGTGGGGCTGGGGAGGTTTTGTTGGTGCCTCAGCCCTGTGGAGGGTGGGGAGGTTTCAGTTTTCAGTTTGGTGATGCCAGTCCAGCTATGGGATTTTGGTGATGCCAGTCCTGGTTTGGGGCTGGGAAGGTTTTGTTGGTCCTGGCATGAGGCTGGGGAAGGTTTGGTGGTGCCCTGGCCCTGCTGTGGGGCTGGGAGAAGCTTTGCAAGTCCCAGCAGGGAGCTGGGGAGTGCTGCTGATGCCCCAGTGCTGCAGTGGGGTTTCGGTGATGGATGCCAGTTCCGGTGTGGACCTGGGTAGACTGTGGTGGTGCCACCTCCCTGGCACGAGCCCCACCACTGACCCCAGCTCCCCCTGTGCCAGGTGCTTCTGCGTGGAGTGCGTGGACCTGCTGGTGGGCCCGGGGGCGGCGCAGGCGGCCATCAAGGAGGACCCCTGGAACTGCTACATGTGTGGCCATAAGGGGGTGTACGGGCTGCTGCGGCGGCGGGAGGACTGGCCCTCGCGCCTCCAGATGTTCTTCGCCAACAACCACGACCAGGAGTTTGTGAGTGATCCCCTCTCTTCCCCCAGCCCCCTCCCTGCTGCCCCCCAGACCCCTGCCCACTGACCTCCCCGTGGCTCTCAGGACCCACCGAAGGTGTACCCGCCCGTGCCGGCCGAGAAGAGGAAACCCATCCGGGTGCTCTCGCTCTTCGACGGCATCGCCACAGGTGGGTGGGGGTCCCTGGCCCGGCAGGGCTTCCCTGGGCTGTGTTTGGGATTGGGGGTGGGGGAGCAGCCTGCCTGCACCCCACAGCCAGCCAGCCTTGGGGCAGGGGGTGTGGACACATCTGTGGGACGCCCCAGGTGGGTGTCCCTGTGGGCAGCCCCTCCTGTCTGCTGTGCCCCAGGGGTCCACACCAGTGGGGATCCAGGGGAAGGGGGATGGCCCAGGAATGGCGGGACGGTTGGGGGCCCGTTGTCCATCCCCATCACCCACTCCCTGCTGCTCCCACAGGGCTGCTGGTGCTGAAGGACCTGGGCATCCAGGTGGACAGGTACATTGCCTCCGAGGTGTGCGAGGACTCCATCACTGTGGGCATGGTGAGGCACCAGGGCAAGATCATGTACGTCGGGGACGTCCGCAACGTCACCCAGAAACACGTACGTCCTGTCCTGATCCCGCGGACCCCTGGGACCCCCCCAAACGCCCCTGTCCCCACGTGGGGCTGGTCCCTCGTCCTCAGGAGGCTGAGGACAGACCTCAGGGGCCTGAAACTTCCTCCCGAGGGGCAACACCAACCTCTGCTCTCAGGGACCAGTGACAGGACTTGAGGGAATGGCTGGAGCTGTGCCAGGGAAGGGTTAGGCTGGATCTCAGGAAAAGGTTCTTCCCCCAGAGGGTGTCTGGGCACTGAACAGGCTCCCCAGGGCAGCGGGCACAGCACCAAGGCTGCCAGAGCTCAGGGACAATGCTCTGAGGGACAGGATGGGATTGTTGGGGTGTCTGTGCAGGGCCAAGGAGTTAGATTGATGATCCTTGTGAGTGCCTTCCTGCTCAGGACATTCCATGATTCTCTGATCCCACTGGGATCTCGGCCACCATCACCCCCTGTGTCCCTGAGGCTATGGCAGTGCCGAGCTCACCAAGGGTCTCCTCTTCCTCTTGCAGATACAAGAGTGGGGCCCCTTCGACCTGGTGATCGGGGGGAGCCCCTGCAATGACCTCTCCATCGTCAACCCGGCCAGGAAGGGGCTCTATGGTAGGAATGTGTCCACGGGGCTGGGGCTGGACCCCACTGCCAGGCCCCAGGGCTAACACGGGCCCCCCACCCTGACCCTGGCCCCCTCCTCTCTCCTCCCAGAGGGCACTGGGCGCCTCTTCTTTGAGTTCTACCGCCTGCTCCATGAAGCCCGGCCCAAGGAGGGCGACGACCGGCCCTTCTTCTGGCTCTTCGAGAACGTGGTGGCCATGGGGGTGAGCGACAAGAGGGACATCTCGCGCTTCCTGGAGGTCAGTGCCTGCCTGGGGTCACCCTCGTAACAGCCCCTGGGACCCCGAGGGTCCTGTTCTCACCACGAGGGGCTGCCGAGCCCCGCTGACCTCCCACTCCCCCTCCTGCAGTCCAACCCTGTCATGATTGATGCCAAAGAAGTGTCTGCAGCACACCGGGCACGGTACTTCTGGGGGAACCTGCCCGGGATGAACAGGTTGGTGAGAGCCCCGCAAAGCTGAGCCCCTGGCCCAGCTCCGGGAGGGTGGGCTGCACCTCTGGGTCCCCCCTCACCCATGACATGGCCCTGAGGGTCCCCTGACCCTAGTCAGTGCTGGGAGAGCAAGAGTCTCACAAAGAGAGGATGGCACACCCCAAAAATCCAGCATGGTGCTCCTGTGGAGGGTACTGGTCCTGTCCCTGCTCCCTTGTGCTGGAGGGCTGGCCCTAAGCTGCCCTTTGTGTCCCCCCAGATGGTGGCTGTGGTGGCCCACGGCTGGTGGCCACAGACCGGCCCCCATGGGAATCAGCTGCTTCTTGCCATTGCCTGTCACAGCCCCCCAGAACAGCCGTGGCTGCCCTGTGCCCCCCACAAACCCCATCTGGAAACCTGCCCTGCACCCACAGGGGGACAGTCTGGGGACACTGACACCCCCTGCCCACCATCTCTCCCCTCTCAGGCCACTCGCCTCCACTGTCAACGATAAGCTGGAGCTGCAGGAGTGCCTGGAGCACGGCAGAATAGCAAAGGTCAGCTAGGGGCGGGCAGTGGGGGGTGGGGGCAGGGGTACCAAGGGGATGGAGGGTGGTCCCTGGCGGTCCCAGGCTCCTGGGGGTGCAGGGGGGTCCCATGGGGATGGAGGAGGAACACAGTGGTGGTACTGTGGAGTGGTGGGAGTTGCCTGCCTGTGAGCACCCAGTCAGTGGGTCGGGGGGCTCTGTCCCACCGCTCAGTGTGATGAGCCTGTGCCTGTGAGCACCCAGTGTTGGGGGAGTTCTGGCGGGTCGGGGGGCTCCAGTGTGTCAGGGGGCTTCATCCCACCCCCCAGCGTGACCAGCCTGTGCCTCTTGCAGTTCAGCAAAGTGCGAACCATCACCACTCGTTCCAACTCCATCAAGCAGGGCAAGGACCAGCACTTCCCCGTGTTCATGAACGAGAAGGAGGACATCCTGTGGTGCACGGAGATGGAGAGGTACTGGGGGCTCCGGGGGGCTCTGTGGCCACAGCACCGTGCCCCCCACCTCACGTCTGACCCCTCCTCTCCCCTCCTGTGTCCCGCAGGGTCTTCGGCTTCCCGGTGCACTACACGGACGTGTCCAACATGAGCCGCCTGGCCCGGCAGAGACTTCTCGGCAGGTCCTGGAGCGTGCCGGTGATCCGCCACCTCTTCGCGCCCCTGAAGGAATACTTTGCCTGTGTTTAGAGACAGGCAGGAACTGGTGACACGGAGCGAGTCGGCAACAAACCCATCCACGCCAAGAGAAGTGAACATACGGAATGAGAGAAGAGTCAGCACCCAGAAGAGAGACGGGATTTCGCAGCCCGACGGGAACCCAGCACATGTCTCCCCGAGCGAAAGGGGTCGGTGTCCTCTCCTGAATTTCCAAGGGTCAGCTTTAGCCTATTGAAAAACAAACGAAAACCACAAAAAAGCAAACGACGACAAAAAAAAACGTCGAAACGAAACAAAAACAAAACGGAAAAAAAAAGGAAAAAAAAAAAAAGAAGAAGAAAAAGAAACAAAAACCAAAACCATTTTTTTTGGGGTAACCTTTTAATTTTCCGCTCTTTTCTGGCTGGGTTTTCCTGTCGGTTTGGTTTCCGCTTCTCGGAGCAGCGGGCGAGACGAGACGCCGTCGCCAGCGCCGCTCTCGGAGGAGGGGAAACGGCAGTGGGAAAGCCCAGCCGGGAGGGAGGCGGAGGCGAAGGAGACCCGCTCTGCTCCGAGACCCGCTCCGTCCGCGCCCAGCGCCCGCCGGCCCGGCCCCGGCAGCGCCCGGCGGCTCCAGCGCCCGGCGGCTCCAGCGCCCGGCGGCTGAGCCTCGCTCTGTTCCACCAGCACCGCTCTCCGGTGACATGGAGCCAACCCGCCCGGCAGGGAGGCCGGGAACACACATGCCACACACACACCTTTTCTACAGTATTTTGGGTGCCTACCACATGGAAACCTTGAAGAGAGCAGATTCTAGAAGCCGCTGTTACCTCTTGTTTACAGTTTATATATATATGATAGATATGAGATATAGATATATATATATATAAAAGGTACTGTTACTACTGTACAACCTGACTTCATAATGGTGCTTTACACAGCGGGGTGAGTCGAGACATCAGCTTCCACGTTGCCTTACGTGCCGGGCCTTTCCGAGCGAGCGGCAGGGCCGGGGCGGCCGGGCGGAAGCGTCTCCATCCCGAGTCATGCAATAACCTTTTTCTGTCCCGAACGGAAGCGCCTTGGCGGTGCCCCCCTGCCCCGCCGGCGCCACCGCCCCGCGCTCCCACAGCGTACTGGTGCTCTTCTGCGTACGTGGCGTCCGGCAGAGCCGGTGCTGGGTGTCCCCCGGTGCCCCGGCGGCAGCGGGGGTCCTGCCCCCGGCCCTGCCCCTTCCCGCAGGGCCTGCCTGCCGGGGCGGCGTGGGGCACAGGTGCTGCCAACAGGCTCTTGCTGCGGGCGGTGGCGGGGACGCCGGCAGGTCAAGGGGGACAGAACGGTGCTGGTGCCGGAGCGCGGCCGGGGCGCTTCTGGCATGGCACAGGGATGGCTGCGGGCCCTGGACCCTGGTGCTACATCTGCGGGGCCGGGCTGGCGGCAGGAGGGCGATGCCCCGGCGAGCCAGGATGGGGCCGCGGCGGTGTCACCGCGGGCGCTGGGGCATCGCTCCTCTGCTCGTGCGTGGTTTGGAGCGAGCACAGCCCCCCGGTGCCGCTGTGGGCTGGCCCCGTGCCCCGCTGGGGGGTGACGGGTGCCCGTGGGGATGTGGCGGTGGCAGTGTTGGTGCCGGGAGCTGCGGTGGCAGGAGCCGTGGTGTGAGCTGGCAGGGCGCAGGCAGGTGCTGGCAGTGCGGTGGATGGTGCTACTGGTCTGGCAGCTGTGGTGCTGCAGGGTCCAGCCCGGTGCAGACGTGGTGCCTGTGGGGCAGCCGGACCCAGTGGTGCTACGGCCTGGGGAGGCTCCTGGGGGGTCTCAGCCCGTCGCCGTCTCTTCTCTAACTGTGAAAGGTGCGGGGCCGCGGCGCTCGCTGCCGGGTGCTGGCTATGGCAGCGAGCCGTGCCCGTGGCCCGGGGTGCTCAGAGGTGCTGGGACCGACGGCGGCGAGGCAGGCGGGGGGCAGCCCTGGGGCCCCCCCACCTCCCCACCCCGCCTGGTGCTACCAGGGGCCCGGGGGCCCCTCTGTGGGTGCGGCGGGCGGGGGGAGCTGAGCTGGCGCGGGAGCCGCGGTGGGGGCACTGCGGGGCCCGGCTTCGTCGGGTGGTGAAGGGGGTGGGACGGCCCCAGGCTCTGAGCCGGGCTCTGAGCTCCGACTCACTCCTGGGGCTGGATCCTTGCAGTGCCAGGACTGGGTGGCACAGGCCCATTGCACCGGGCTCAGTTCCTGCCTGGTGCAGTGTGAGCCTCGCACTGTCCCACAGTCCTGTTTGTGGGGCTGCTGTGGCCCCACATGTTCTGTGTGGGGTACAGTGGGCACTGAGGTCTTGCATGGCCCTGCAGCACCACCTGAGTCTTGCTTGGCCCTGGAGCGCTGCTTGCAGGTCCTGCACAGCTCCGTGGCACTGTGGGGCTGTGGGGCCAGGCAGGACCTACAGCCCCAGGTGCAAGGGCTGCACGGCCCTTCAGTGCTGTTTGCAGGTCCTGCACGGCCCCACAGCATCGTTTGCAGGTCCTGCACGGCCCTGTGGCGGCACGGGGTGCTGATCCTGCGTGGCCTTGAGGTGCTGGGTGCTGGTCCTGCATGGCCCTGCAACACTGTTTGCAGGTCCTGCATGGCCCTGTAGCACTGGGTGCTGGTCCTGTGTGACCCACAGCTCTGGGTGCTGGTCCTTTGTGGCCCTGCAGCTCTGGGTGCTGGTGCTGCACCATCCTGCGGTGCTGTCAGTGGGTTCTGTGTGGCCACGTACCAGGTTTGGGGGTCCCGGCGGACCCCCGAGTCCGGCCCTGCAGCACTTCCTGGGACCCTCTTGGCCCTGCTGCACCTTTGGGGGGGTGCTGGGTCCCAGCGGGTGCTGTGGTGAGGGGCCGGCCCGGCGCGGCGTTGGCACATCCCAGGCGGGCCGGCTCCGGAGCCGGTGCCCGTGGGAAGCAGGTTCCCGCTGGGAAAAGGTGCCGGCGGCGGTGGGGGCCCGGTGGGGACAGTGGGGATGCCTGGGGCAAAAGGCGTTCAGTTTTTAATGTACCCGACTCACGTCTTTTTTTAAAAACAACCAGACAAATTCTGTTGCACAGCCCTAGATGAAAACTCAAAATAACACAGAAAGGCCTAAATTCCTTAAGATCCGCCGAGGGAGTGGGGACAAACACGGTGCTAAAACATTTTATTAAAAATATATATTGTTAAATTAAGTCTGCTGTCTGGACAATGACTGTTTTGTTTCTCGTAGTGGAGTTTCAAAGAGCACTATTATTTTACTCTTATATATTATTATTAAAAAAAAAAAACAAAAAAGAAAAAGGCATTTTAACTTTGTACTTGAAAACTAAACGAGAGATTTCATGTGTTTTAGCCTAGACATTGAAGTAGCTGACGCTTAACTATTTGTGGGAATCATGTACTCATCATCCCAAGGAATACGCGCGTAGAGCTGGTACCCTCCTTCCTCCCTTTGATTTGGCTCCGCCGCCACATTCCCGGCGCCGCTGCGGCCGCCCCGGCTGCTCTCCCTCCCCTTTTCCCACCCCCAGCCCGAAACCCCCCGGTTTATTTTCTACTTCTCTCTCGGTTCGTTGCCCCCGTTTTTTGTTGGTTTGTTTTTTTAGGGTCGCTTCTCTATTTATTGCCGCTGAACTGTGCATTTCACGGCCGGAGGTGCCACGGGCGCCCGGCGCTGTTGTATCTGTGTGAGTATTGCTCGTGACATAGCTGTTCTGAACTAATAAAGGTCAATGCGTGCAGCAGATGTAGAAAGTCTGTCCGTCCCGCTTCCATCCCATCCTCCTTTTCTTTTTCTTTGGTGCCCAGAAGAGTATAATACAGACAAGCTCCTTTCTAATGTACTTGTGCTGGAGAACACTTGAATAAATGTCCTGTTTTGTGCAAAAAAAAAAAAGAGAAAAAAAGAGGAAAAAAAAAAAAGAGAGAAAAAAAATCCTTACGTGTGGTTGTGTGGTCTGTGAGTGGCAGGGTGGGGGGATTCCTGCAGGAAGGGGGATCCCAGCAGTGGTGGTGGGATCTAGATGATGGTGGGGCCCTGGCACGTGCTGGGATTCTTGTGGCTTTGGGGTCCTGGTGAGCAGTGGGGTGCCAGTGATGGTGGGATCCCAGCGGTTGTAGGATCCCAGCACTGTTGCCATGACTCTGGTGGGCAGTGGGGTCCTAGTGCAGATGGGGAAGTCCAGGTGATGGTGGGGTCCCAGCAGATGATGGCTCCCAAGGGGTGGTAGGATCCCAGAAGGAGTGGTCCCAGTGGGACTACTAGTACAGGTAGTGGGGTCCCAAGGGGGGTGGGGTTTAGGCAGTGATGGGGTCCCAGCACTGGTGCTTGGATCCTGGTGACTGTGGTCCTAATGGGTGGTGGGATCCGAGAGGACAACAGGGTCACAGCAGGTGGAGGATCCTGGCACCATTGATGGGATCTGGATCTGGTGGGGCCCTGGAAGGTGGTGGGATCCAGGTGACTGTGGGGTCCTGGAGAGCAGTGGGGTTCCAGTGGGTGGTGGGATCCAGGCAGTGGTGCAGTTCCAGTGGGAACTGGGGTCCTGGTGGGCAGTGAATGGGGTCCTGGCAGATGGTGGGCTCCTGGTGGGCACTTAGGTCTCATCAGGTGGTGGGGTCCAGGGGACAGTGGGGTATGGTTAGCAGTGGGGTTCCAGCTCAGAGATGATGAGGTCCTGGTGGGTTCTCGGGGCAGTGGAGTCCCAGTCCTGGGGCAGGGGCTGTGGGCTGAGCCCAGCTCCTCCGGGCACTGGGGGCTTAGCTCGTATAGCCATGGGCCGGGGTGTGGGGGTGCAGAGGCCCCAGCCCAGCGGGATCCCCCCATTTCTGCCCCGTGAGCTGTGGGTCAGGAAACTGCCCTGCACAGCTCCTGCCTCAGCTTTCACTCCAGCTGGGCAGCGCCGGGGGGATGGTGACACTCCTGGGGACCCCCGGTCCCTGTGCTGGCCCCAAAGGTGGTGGGAGATGGAGCATGACTGAGGGGACCCCCTGGGTTGATGAGGGGACAGGGGGTGGGCTAGTGGTGGGTGTGACAGGTGTGACAGAGGCTCAGGCACCTGTGTTCTGCAGGGGGGGATGTGAGCAGGTGCCACAGGGCTGTCAAAGGACAAGGCCAAGTGCTGGTGCTGCACCTGGAGGGGGGCAACCCCCGGTATCAGTCCGGGCTGGGGATGAATAGATGGAGAGCAGCCCTGGGGAGAAGGACTCGGAGTACTGGTGAGTGAGAGGCTGGATGTGACCCATCCCAAAAACTCCCTGTGCCCTGGGCTGATCCCAGCGTGGGCAGAAGGAGAGGGGGGGATCCTGCCCCTCTGCCCCCTCAGCTGAGACCCCACCTGCAGAGCTGCCTCCAGCTCAGGGGTCTGTTAGGAGTGAAAGAGCACAGTTCCGTTGTCCGGGCATCGGGAAGATGAATTCAGTGATCTCAGATCTAGAGGGAGGTTAACAAAGCTTGTGAAGAAGGATGTGTCACTGAGAGTGGATACAAAGAATACAGAATTTATGGCCACAAGGACATTTGTCAGAACCCCCAAGATAAGGAAGAAACCACTAAAACCAACTCAGCAATTGTGCAGAAATCAGCTCCAGCTGAGTGAAAGGTAATTCCAGCAGGGGCAGATCAGGACCACCAACTCATGGACTGCCGACCGAAGAAACCCAACAACCCAAAGGAAGAGAGAGACTGAGCATTCAGAGTAATTAGGAGGAAAAGAGAGAGAATCATTTAATGAATAAAAGATAGAATGCTAATTAATAAGAGAACTATGTAAATTGTAGCCAATGAACACTAATTCCTTTGTTTGCTAAAGTGTATAAACGGTGAAAAGATTAGAAAGTCGGGGGTGGGCTTTGTGGATTTTCCACCCAGCCCCTCCTTCTGCACAGAGTTATGAACTGGGGCCTCCATCCCACCACCGAGAAGCCCAGGGTGAAGAAGAACCAAAGGGATTGGCTGGATCTCTGGGTGGGACTCTCTCTCTCTCCCTCCCTCTCCTCTTTTCTATTTCTTTCTATCTTTGCTTCCTATTTATTGTTAAATAAAATCCATGTTGTTGATTTCAGCACATGGTCTGGTTCACACCTGAATTTGGGCACAGGCATCTCTAATCATCAGAGCTTAATGAGGTTCCCAGCAACACAATGGAGCTGCTGGAGACAGTCCAGAGGAGGCCCCGGAGATGCTGCCAGGGCTGCAGCCCCTCTGCTCTGGAGCCAGGC
>JAYRBT010000135.1:0-11319 GCA_036023395.1 Myiotriccus ornatus
CCTGTTAGGGATGCACAAAGACAACAGGATGGTGCTCTCCCCGTTCCCCCCAGCCCCCCTGGGTGCGCCCCAAGGCCCCCATACCTGTTAGGGGTGCAGAGGGACAGCAGCACGGTGCTCTCCCACACCAGGGAACAGTAGAGCTGGCTCAGCTTCCCCAGCACACTCAGCCCCAGCTGGGACCCCCACTGGTTCACGGAGATGGCCCTGATCTCGCTCTGGGGGGGAACAAAGAGCCCCCAAAATCCCCCCTGAGAACCCAAAACCTGCTTTGGAAGCGCCAAATTCCTCCTTGCTCAACAAGGACACGCCTCAGCCACTCCAAAATCCTCCCTGACCCACCAAAATCCTGTTACTACACCCAAAATTCTCCTCAGCCCCCCCTAAAATCCTTCTCACCTCCACTTAGACACTCCTCAGCCACGCCAAAATCCTCCATGACCCCCCAAACCCTTCCCCAACCACCCCCAAATTGGGGTTTAAACCCCCAAAGTTACCTGCCCTGCCCTTCAGGTGTCCACACATATCAGGATGAAGGTATAAAGCCCACCCAAACTAAGATTTAATCCCTAAATTCAGGGTTTAACCCTCCCAAATCAGATTAAACCCCCAAAATTGGGGTTTAACACCCCTTTATCAGATTTAACCCCCCCCAAAATTGGGGTTTAACCCCCCTTTGTGAGGTTTAAATCCCCAAAAAAGGGGTTTAACTCCCCCCAAATCCAGATTTAACCCCCCCAAAGTTACCTACCCTGGCCCTGCAAGTGTGCACAAACATCATGATGAAGGTACAAAGCCCTCCCAAACTGAGGTCTAACCCCCCCCAAGTTACCTGGCCCACCCTGCAGGTGTGCACGAACATCATGATGAAGGCGTGGGCGGCGGTCAGTGCGTGCAGCAGGGGGGTGGCCTGGGCTGACAGCGTCGCGTCGGGCACGGCCCCGGCGCCCGCGAGCTCCCGCAGCAGCACCGACCCCCCCGGCGCCTCGATGGGCCGGTGCAGCGGCTCCAGCGCCGACAGCACCGACTCCAGCTGCACCAGCCCCTCCTGCAGAACCTTGGGCTCGTGGGACAGGGTCTGGGGGGGCAAAGAGGGGGTCACAGGGGGATCTGCAGCAACCCCCCCAGCATGGATGTGCAGCCCTCCAGTGATGACTTGAATTTCCCTCCTCACAGCAGGATGGATTTGCAGCCCCCCAGGGTAGGTTTGAAAGCATCCCAGGATGGACTTGCAGCCCCTCCGCCAGCCCTCAGGAGGATGGACTTGCAGACCCCAGGACGGACTTAAGCCCCCCCAGCCCTCACCAGGATGGACTTGCAGATCCCAGGATGGATTCAAGCCATCCCCCTACCCCAGACCTCACCAAGATGCATTTAAGCCCCCCAGGATAGATCTGCAGCCCCCCGGATGAATTTAAACCTCCCCAGCCCTCACCAGGATGGACTTGCAGACCCCCGCCACGGCCTGGCAGGCGGCAGAGGTGGGGAAGTCGACAGGCAGGTTGGGCAGCCCCAGGATGGTGACAAGGGGCCGCAGCCCCCGCTGGGCCACGAACTCCTGGCAGTGATCATCCGTCGTGTTGTTGCTCAGGATCGACTCCACGAACTTCATCTGGGGGGTGGGAGGTCAGGGGGGTCAGGGAACCCTGAAACCCCCACCCTGGGGGGCTCAGAGGGGTGTCTGGGGGACGAGGCATACCCAATTCCCCTTCAGGGAGCTACAAAATTCCACCCTGGGGAGTTCAGGGGGGCTCAGGGGACAGGGTGGCCCCAATAACAGGAGGGTTCAGGGGGAAACCCCAAAATCCCATCCTGGGAGGGGTTCAGCAGGGCAAGGCAGCCCCCAGATCCCCCCCCAGGGGCTTCAGGGGGGCTCATGGCACAGGAGAGCACCAACTGTCCCCAGGGGGGTCGGGGGTGGGCTGGGGGAGCCTCAGTTCCCCCCTGGGGGGTGTTCAGGGCATAGAAGGGAGCCCCAATTCTCTGCCAAGGGGGTTCAGGAAGCCCCAGTGCGCCCACAGGGTTGTTCAGGGCAGTTTGAGGGTCAGGGGGAGCCCCAGTTTCCCCCAAGGGTAATTCAGGAGGGCTCAGAGAACAGAGCACACCCCGAAATCCACCCCCAGGGGTGCTCAGAGGAAAAGGGAGCCCAAATTCCCCACCCTGAGGGGGTTAAGGAGGGGGTTCAGGGTGCAGAGGGACCCCCAGTCCCACCCCTCCCGGGATGGTTTTGCCCCTCAGCCCCTCACCACGTTCAGGATGTAATCCATGAGGGGGATGGGGATCCGCTCCTCTGTGCCCACCACCCTGCAACGACACAGAAGCGAAGGGGGGTGAGACACCCCCCCACCAGAAGACACCAAGACCACCCCAAAAATCGCTCCCAGACCATCCTGCTCACATCTGTGTGAGCTCAGCCCCCCTCCCCCGGTCCAAAACCCCCAGGAGACCCGCACTCACAACTCAGTGGGCTTGACCACCCCAGGACCCCGCACCCACATCTGGGTGGGCGCAGCCCCCGCAAAGCCCCTCAGGACCCCCCACTCACGTCTGGGTGGGCTCAGCCTCGCTCTGCTGGGCGGCCCCGAAGCTCTGCATGGCCTGAACCTCCTCCTCCTCCTCATCCTCGCTCGAGGCCTCCTCGGCGGCGTGGGGGGAGCGCGGGGGGGGCGCGGCCCCCGCCCCCTCCCCCTTCTGCATCGACGGCTTCTGGCAGATGTACTTGGGGTCCCGGCCCAAGCTGCAGATCTCCTCCAGCAGCTGGGGAGGGCGGGTTCAGTGAGGCAGGGGCCCTGGGGACATCCCCAAAGCCCCCACCGGTGTCCCCCTGGTGTCACCTTGATGATGGCGGTGGTGGCATCGGTTTTGAGGGTGGGCTGGTGCCGCATCAGCTCGTCCACGGCGCTGCCCAGGTTGGAAGCCGTGTCACCTGGGGGGGCACAAGGGGGTTGGGGGGGACCCCAAGAAATAGGGGGCCCCCAAAAATATAGGGAGTCCTCAAAAAATTGAGAGATTCCCAAGAAATGTGGGTGTTCCCAAATAGGGGCTTGTTTGCCCAAAAAAATTGCAGGTCATGAAAATTGGGGGCGTCTGCAAAAAATCACCCACCCCAACCCCTCAAATCCCCACTTGGGGTCTTACAAGGTTTGGAGCTGTGATAGCCAACGTGTGCATTCCCCCCCAAACCCTGTTTGGGGTCTCCCAGCCTGATCTGGGGTCTCACCCAGGGGGTCGGAGCTGTGTCTGTGTGTCCCCCTCCCTGATCCCCCCCCTTGGGGTCTCACCCAGGGGGTCAGAGCTGTGTCTGTGTGTCCCCCTCCCTGATCCCCCCCCTTGGGGTCTCACCCAGGGGGTCAGAGCTGTGTCTGTGTGTCCCCCTCCCTGATCCCCCCCTTTGGGGTCTCACCCAGGGGGTCAGAGCTGTGTCTGTGCATCCCCCTCCCCAGTCCCCCCCTTCGGGGTCTCACCCAGGGGGTCGGAGCTGCGCCGTCTCCTCATGGCTGGCAGGTAGTCGGGCGACAGCAGCACCTTGAAGAGGCGCTCGAAGGGCTGGCACTGCACGAAGCTCTGCAGCCCCCGCGCGTTCAGGCACAGGGCGGAGAACACGTTGGGAAGGGACCCCAGGACCTCACGGGTGGCTGGGACCTGAGGGGACAGGTGAGAGGTGGCACAGGTAAGGGGCAGGACAGGTCTAAGGGACAGACTCAGGGCACAGAACACACTGGGGAGGGAGCCCCACACCTTACACGTGACTGAGACCTGCGCAGGTGGGACACAGGTGATCGAAAGCTAAGGGACAGGACGGGTGTGAGGGACAGGTGACAAACAGGTAAGGGACACGCAACAGAAGGGACAGGCATGAGGTGCAGGGCACTGAACGCATTGGGCAGCAGGCCCGGGATCTCCTGCTTTGCTGGAACCTGGACAGGTGAAAGACAGGTGAGAGGCACACCTGGGGCAGGTGGGGGGCTGGTGTGGGTGTGGGACAGATGTAGGGCAGCCCTGGGGACAGGTGAGGGGCAGACACAGGATGACCACAGGAGCAGGGCTGGGCACACACAGGGTAGGTGTGCCACGGGCAGATACAGGACAGGTGAGGGAACAGCAAAAGGTGCAGCTGCAGGACAGGTGACAGAGACGCAATGGAACAAGTAAGCGCAAAGATGAAAGGACAAGAAAGGAGACAAACAAAAAAACGGGCAAAGAAGAGATGAGCGTGTCATGTCCCTGAGGGAACGCACAAAAGAACTGGTAAGAGAACAGGTCTTTCAGGAGCAGGGCATCCAGAGGGACGTTGGTGAGAGCACAGGTGACAGCATAGGTGCAAGGACAGACAAGGTGACACGTGAAGGGACAGGTGTCACCCTCATCCTTGAGGAACAGGGCATGCATCAGGATGTCAGTGAGGAAACAAATACAGGGACAGGTAAGGAGACGGGTGAGCGCACGTGTATAAGGACAGCTACGGGGAGGGGTGAGGGACAGGGGTCACTCACGTCCTTGATGAGCAGGGCGTGCAGCATGACATCGGTCAGGCCGTTGTCCTGCAGCGACGAGAGCAGGGAGGGCTCCTGGAACACGAACACCGTCACCACCTCGGTCGCTGCAGCGGGAGGAGACACAGGGGGGCACTGAAGGGGGGTGGGAGAGCCTGGGGGGGCTGGGGGGAGCCCCCAACCCCTGCCCACGCCCCCCAGGGGCCCGGGGTGCCGCTCACCCAGCAGGAACAGCGAGGGGCCGTAGTACTCGGCGTTGCTGATGATGTGCTTGAGCGACGTGGGCAGCGACCCATCCATCACTGCGGGGGGGCACCCAAAACAGGGGGTCAGGGGGGGCTGTGCCACCCCCCCGCTGCCCCCAAGGGTCTGGGGGGTCTCAGGGACCACCCACCGTGGCGGATGCCGTCGGAGAAGGCAGGGTCCTGGATGGCTTTCTTGAGGAAGTTCAGCATGGATTTGAGCAGGGCGGCGCGCTGGGGGATGCACTGCACTCCTAGGGGGGCACAGGGCGGGGTGAGACCCCATGGTGCTCCCACAGCCCCCCCCACCACATCCCCCCAGCCCCCCGGGGGTCACCTACCGCCGCGTGGGGAGGGGGTGGCACTGCCGGGGCCGGAGCTGGTGCTGGGCACGGCCGGGGGGGCTGAGGGGCTGCTCTCCATGGCCACGTCGTTCACTGCAGGGGCACAAGGACAATGGGGGGTCTGGGGGAACACTGGGGGGGTCCCAGGGGACACCAGGGGGGGACAGACCCCCTCGCTCACCCTCCATGTCCGTCTCCATGTCCTCGCCCTCGGGGGCCGCCGTGGCCGGGGGTCTCTGCACCTTGGGCTTGATGACAAAGGGACACTCCCGGCGGCACAGGTCGACCTCGTGCTGGGGAGGGGCAGTCAGGGCTCCAGAACACCCCCAAAAACACCAGGGGGGACCCCCAAAATAACCCCAGAGAGACACAGAACAACCCCAGAGGATCCTGACCCAAAACCACCTGGAGGGACCCCCAAAATAACCCCAGGGAGACACAGAACAACCCAGGCAAGCCCACCCCAGAAAGACCCTGGGGGGGACCCAAAATCACCCCCAGAGGAGCTCAGAAAGACCCAAGCAGGATCCCAGAACAACCATGGGAGACCTAAAACACCTTGGAGAGACCCCCAAGCAACCCCCAGAGGACCTCAGGACAAATCCAGAACATCCGAGAAACACCTCAGTGGTCCCCAAAGCTGGGCCAGTGTGACTCCAACAGCCCCTGGGTGTCCACAAAGTCAGAGCAGGGTGACCCCAAGCCCTCCCTGAGGGACCCCAGAACCCCCCTGGGGGTCCCCAGGCCCAACCTCGAGGCGGTAGATGAAGATGGAGAGGCCGCTGTGGGCCTGGAACGCCGCCATGTCCAGGTTGGTGATGAGATCCACCACCCTCACCGCCCGTGTCACGAACGTGATCTGGTCCTGCTCATCCCCCAGGAACTTGATCACCTTCGGGGTGGAGACAAAAAAAAGCTCAGGAGGGTCCTTAAATGGGGTCAACCCGCCCCCCAAAAAGGAGCAGAGCCCACCTTGAGCAGCGCCTCCATCATCCCGCACGACACCAGCGCCTCCCCGCCCGCATCGTAACTGGCCAGATGGTACAGGAAGGAGAACAGGGCTGTGGCGAACTGGTGGGGGTAGGGCTCCATGGAGGGGTCTGGGGGGGACAGGTGGGGTGTCAGAGCAGGTCAGCTCCCCCCCCCGGACCCCCCAAAGCCCCCAGACCCACCGATCATGGCCTGGATGCAGTTGCGGACCAGCACGGGCAGGAAGCCGTGGTAGGAGGCGGTGCCGGTGCAGTCGATGATGCTGCTCAGCTTGGGGGTCCTCTCCAGGTGCACTATGGACGTGAGGGTCCGCAGGGACGCCGCCTTGATGTCCTGGGTGGGGGACAGGAGGGTCAGGAGGGCGTCTTGGGCAGGTTTGGGGGGTCCCAGAGGAGGTTTGGGGGGTCCTCTCCAAGTAAACTGTGGATGTGAAGGTCCCCAGGGACGCCGCCTTGATGTCCCGGGAGGGGGTACAAAGGAGTCAGGGGGGTGTTTGGGGGCTCCCAGAGAAGGTCTGAGAAGTCCTAGGGATGTTTTGGGGGTGCCTCACCATGAGCTGCTTGTCAGGAACCTGCAAGGTGGTCCTGAAAACGTGTTAGGGAATCTCAGGGGAAATTTAAGGGCGTCTCACTATGAACTGTCTGTCGGGGATCTGCAGGGTGGTCCGGAGGCTGTTTTGGGGGTCTCACCATGAGCTGTTTGTCGGGGATCTGCAGCACATCCACCAGCTCCTCGATGAGCCCGTTGTACAGGATGCTGTTGGCTGATTCCTGCAGGGCGTTGGAATACACTGCGGGGGATATCGGGAGGGGTCACAACCAGGCCCCCAGAACCCCTCCCCACTCCCAGAAGCCTCCCAAAGAAGCCCACCCAGGATGGAGATGGCGTGGAGCCGGGCCTGCACTGCCTGCAGCCGCTTCCTGTGCGTGGAGAAGCCGTGGGCCAGGCGGATGTGGGTGAACAGCAGCATCTGGGGGGGGCACAACGTCAGGGGAGGGTCTGGGGGAGACCTCCTGGCCCTGAGTGACCCCCAAGACCCTCCAGGCCCCCCTGGGTTCACACCTGTTTGTCCTTGGGGATGTTGTACATCTTGGTGAGCGACTCCATGATCTCCGAGGGGCTCTCGGAAATCTGAGGAGGGGGGAAAGAAAATTGGGGAAGGGACGAAAATGGGTGTGAAAAGGGAAAAAATGGGGATGAGGAAACAAAAAATGGGGGTAAAGAGAGACAAAAATTGGGGGAAAAAAACAAACACGGGGAGAAGAAGAAAAAAAGAAAAAAACACGGATAAAAAAGAAACGTGGGGGCAAAAGAAATTAAGAAAACAAAAAGGCAACGGAAAGTAGAAATAAGATGAAAACAGAAAAAATAAGGATAAAAAATAAGGGCGAAAAAGGGAAAAGTTAGAAATACAAAAAGTTTGGGGGAAAAGAGAAAAAATGGGAAAAACAAAACCACAATGGCGAGAAACCAAAAACAACAAATAAAGACAAAAAAATCAGAAAATTAAATATGACAGCAAAGAAGTAAAACGTTACAAATAGGAAAAAATGCAAACAAAAATTCGTACAAAGACCAACAAAAAAGTAAAAAAAAAAAGGTGAAGGAAAAAAGCAGACACAAAAAGTGAAAAACGACAACGAAAAACAAAAACAGACTGAAAACAAAACAATATAGTAAAAACAGCAAAAACAGGATAAAACCAGAAGTAATCACGATAAAGAAAAAAAAACCAAAGGGCAGTGTTGGGCGGGCGCCAATCAAAGCAGAGCCTCCCTCCCCAAATCAAGGCCCCCCCGACTCACCTTGTCCAGCTGCTCGATGTGGATGTAGTGCAGGGTCGTGCTGGTGGCCTGGGGGGTCAGGCAGGGTAAGGGGGGGCCCCGGTGTTTCAGGGACCCCCCATTGCCCCCAGATGTCCCCACAACGTCCCCGTCACTCACCCTCTTGTCCACCTTGACCTCGACCCCCGGCTCGGCGTAGAACTCGAAGTGCAGGGTGGTGGCACTGGGGGGGTATTTCTGGGGGGGGGCACAGGAGGTCAGGGGGGTCAGGAGGGGTCAGGGGGGTCCCCTCCCCTGGGGGGACGTGGAGGGGGGTCACAGGGCCAGGTTGGGGACACTGGGACATGGGGGGTGGGGGACTGAGGGACCCCAGAGTGTGACAGGGGTGGCAAAGCGGGGTTGGGGACCCTGGGATGGGATAGAGAGGACATGGGGTGTTGGGGACCTTCAGGAGGGGGGGAACAGAGAGAATAGAGGGGTGTTCGGGACCTTGGCGGGGGACAGGAGGGTCCAGGAGAGTTCTGGGGCTCCCCAGATGTCACAGGAGGGCCCAAGTGGGTTTTGGGGTTCCCGGGTGATTTTGGGGTCGCTCACCATCATGTGCAGGTCCCGGCAGCATTCAGCCAACCCGAACCCGTTCTCCTTTCCACCCCAACTCTGTGGGGAAACAACCCAGCTCAGCACCAGGGACCCCCTGAGTCTCCCACCTCAGCCAGGCGCTGCAGCTGGGTGAATAGGGGCCCCCCAGGACCCCCCATCCCCTGAGGACCCCCCCAAACCCCTCAGGGCCCCCTGCCCACCTCAGCCAGGTGCTGCAGCCGGGCGAGCAGGGGCCCCCTGCGCTCAGAGCCCAGGCGGGTGATGTAGTTGGAGCGTTTGCTGAACACGTAGAGCAGGTTGAGCACGGCCAGGACCACGTGCATGTCCGAGGAGGCCAGCAGGGTGGTCAGGTGCTAGGGGGGGACAGAAGGGGTCAGGGGGGCTACAGAGACCCCCAGCACACGGTGGGACATGGACCGGGGGGTTACACAGCTCCCAACCCCCCCAGGACCACGTGCGTGTCCGAGCAGGCCAGCAGGGTGGTCAGGTGTTGGGAGAGTCAAGGAGGGTCAGGGATGGAGACAGAGAAGATTACACAGACCCCCAGACTGTGCTCAGGTGCCATGAGGATGTGTGGGGTCAGGGACAAGGACGGGGACGTCACACAGTGCCACTGCCTGGGACACAGCACACCAGGCCCAGAGGGAGGGGGGCGTCACACCCAGCCCCCCGTTTCAGGGATTTTGGGGTGCCCCCACCTCGATGGAGCTGTAGAGGTGCCTGGAGAAGCTGTACTCGATGAGCAGGGCGGTGAAGTTGAGCAGGGCCAGCAGCAGGGCCTTCAGGGACTGCCGCTCGGGCCGGTCGCAGCTCAGCATCCAGCTCATGGTGTCCACCGGCCGCCCCGCCTCGGCCAGCAGCGCGTCGAACCGGTCCAGCAGGTCCACCCAGTGGTACAGCTCGCACTGGGGGGGACAGACACACGCTAGGGGCGGTCACAACACAGACTGGGGGGTGACACAGCCCCCCAGGAACCCCCAGAGATGGGGGGGACACCCCAGTCTGGCCTTGGCCAGAAGAGCACGGAACTGGCCCAGCAGGGATAGCCGCTAAGATGGGGAATATTGGAAGGGAGACAAATACAGATCTGAGGAATACACGGCCCCCTGTGAACCGCCAAAGATGGAGGGGCACCCCAGCCCAGCCCTCAACCCAACCCAGCCCCCCAGTGCCCACCCAAAACCCCCAGCTCACACTAGGAGTGGGGGGAAATAACAACAGATGGGGGGGGCACAGCATGGTCCCCGTGACCCCCCAGCCGGGGGAAGGTCCCAGCCTGGCCCCAGCCCCCCAAAAACCCCCCCATTCCAGGGACCCCCAGCCCACCCCCCACTCCAGGTCCCATCCCCAATTCTGGGGGCTGCGAACGACCTGGGATCCCACCCCACGTGTTTGGGGCACTGAGGGGTCCCCCCTCCAGGTCTGGGGGTCTGCAGGGATATTGGGGGTCCCCTCAGAGTTCTGAAGCTCCACGAGGGAAAAGCTTTGGAACCAGAACAGCCCCAGCACAAGGGGGAATTCGTGGGGGTAGGAATTCCCTTTGGGGGGGCTGGGGGAACATTGGGGGACCCCCTTGGTGCCTTGAGGGCCCTTTTAGGGTTTTGGAGTTCCACAAGCAAAGGAGTTCAGAACCCCCAAGGCCCAAGGGGGAAAAAATAAGGGGACTCCTTTTGGGGAGCATGGGGCGAAATTGGGGGATTTCCCTGCTTTGAAGATAGACAACTATCAGAGCATCTGTTTACCATTTAAAGACAGAACTCCAACAAATTTGGGGTGATTCTCTCCTACTTTACATCTTTAAAGACGAGTCAATCAAATCCAACCAACTCTGAAATCTCTGTGAAGTTTGGGGGGCTCAACCAAGACCAAGCACGCCCTTCATGGCAAAACTATTTTGGGGGCTCCATCCCATTGCGGGGATGCCGTGAAGAAACTGTGGGGGGCTCCCTCCAGGGTCCCCCCCCTCAGCAACAGTAAATAACTTCACACCAAACCTGACGTTATCACAACAGATCTTGGACAATCCCTGGGGAATTCTGGCTCCCCCCCACCCCGGATTTTTGAAGCCCCCCAGCTTTCTGAGCCCCCCCTCCATGATTTTGGGGCGTCCCCAGCCCACCTTGCCAATGTTCCATGTCTTGATCTGCTGCAGCTCCGTCACCAGCTGCTCGTCTGTGCAGCCCTTGAGCTTCTCGATGAGGGCCCTGCAGTCGGCAGGCTGGGGGGGGGAGCGTGGTCAGCGGGGACCCCCACACTGGGGGGGCAGGGACCCCCCAGCAAGGACCCCCCACACTGGGGGGAGGGGGGCAGCGACCCCTAGCAAGGACCCCCCAACTCAACAGACACCCTTATCACACAGAGACTCTCAACAGACCCCCACACCGGGGGGGCAGGGACCCCCCAAGAGGCACCCCAGCACTGCAGGGAAACCCCCCAAACAGGAACCCCCCTCAGGCAGGACCACCCTGACACCCCCTCAGCTGTCCCCAGCTGTCTCTCAGTGTCCCCAGTTCTCCTCCTGAGTGTCCCCAACCCCTCGTGACTGGCGAAGCCCTGGTATCCCTGACCCCCCTCCCATGATGTCCCCAACTCCCCCCAGGTGTCCCTGACCCCCCTTAAGTGTCCCCAGTTCCCCTCCCCAGGAATCCCTAATTCCCCTCCCCGGGAATCTCCATCCCCCCACCCCCGTGTCCCCAACACCCCCCACGTATCTCTTATTCCCCCCTCCAAGGTCCCCAAATGCTCCTGACTGTCCCCAACCGCTCCTCAGTGTCCCCAACACCCACCTGACTGTCACCAATTAACCCCCCAACGTGCCCCCTGCCCCCAATGACCTGAACTACCCCTAAACTATCTCTGAGTGCCT
>JAYRBT010000137.1:0-11088 GCA_036023395.1 Myiotriccus ornatus
CTGTGTATCCTGCTCCTCCATGTGCCAACACACACCAAGTCCTGCATGCTCCAGTGAGGATTAATGGCACTGAGCCCTTGCAAACTCATTCCTGCAAGCAACCCAGAGGCCAGAAGGAAAAGGGGGAGACACTTCCCTATGTGACATGAACCAGAGAAGAGAAATAAAACAATAATAAAAAAAATCTGGGGCTCAGCAGCAGGGGAACAGCTCCAAGGACCACTTAAGTGGCCAACGGTGCATAATGCCCGTCTGTTAATGAGGCTGCCTCCGATTCCTAAAAGGATTGGTTATTGTCAGATAATGTACAGGGCTTTCTCTCTCCCCCCCAGCCCCTCGCAGGAAAGGCAGGCATTTCCCTGTGGTTGGGATTGAGTGGAATAATGTCCTGGCCACCTGCAAACGCACTGGGCTTTCTCTGGAGCTGCATAATTAGAGGCAGCATCGGGGTGAGGCAGCAGGGTAACACAGCGTGTGGAAAGGAGGGGAAGAAAAACGGGAAAAAGAGGGCTTTTATAAAAAAAAAATAAAAGAAGGGGGGAAGGAATGGAAAGGGAGACAGGAAGCATGATAAAGCTCAGGCAGAGCAGTTCTCTGTGCAGCCAAGCTGTTGGCTGGCTCCTCTGGTTTAAAGTGACTCCACTTCTTATGGAAACGGAGAGGCGGTATTAAAAAAAAAAAAAAAAAACCAAGACACAGAGAGCTTCCTTATCTCATGGAGACAGTTGTCAGGAATCACTTTGACTGAGTCGTTTTGTCTCCATGCTTTTTTTCGCTGTCAAGCAGGCCTCAGGACATGGATCAAAGGAGAGGCGCCGAGCGCTCGCTGAAACTTCTGATCCCTTCTCGGTACAGACGCACGAGTGGCAGACAGCTCTCCTCCACATCAAATGGAAGGAGAGAGGAGAGGGAGGAAGAAGGGAAGGGAGAGGGAGAAGGAAAGCTGGGAGAGACACAGAGAGGGAGAGGAGGCTCTGAGGGGCTGTCTCTGCCGCTCTGGATCTCGGGGGAAAGAAGCAGCAGCAGCCTCTGCTTTCCCTCTCCCACCTTCCCTGCTGGGAGTGTCCCCACGATAGTGTCCTTCCAAAAAGGGCAGTGGGAAGGAGGTGTGGGACATGCAGTAGCACAGATATTTTCTCCAGACTAACCACAGGGCTGCCTCAGCTCAGGCTTGGCCCCACATGTTGGTGGGTCCCAGATCAACCTTTGCACTGAGCCAGCCATGGTGAGAGCTGCCACTCACGTGGGCCAGATGGACATCCCTGTTTTAGCTCTGCACTGGCTTGGTGGGTGAATTCCTACCTCAAAACAGCACCAAATTAACCCACTCAGTGCCAGTTTTGCCTCTTTCTCTACAATCTCACAAACCACTCCTTGTGATTTCTCAGGACAACACCAAAACAAGCCCTTCATGTCAGTTCTGCCTCTTTCCCTTCCATCCTGCAAACAGCCCCTGTGATTTCCCTCTATCTGCTTGGAGAGCACACCCCATCGTTTCCCCTACATGGCTCGTGACTGCCTTTCAGGTACTTATTCCCTGAAATAAGATCCCCCTCATCTCCAAACTGGATAGGCTTAAGGGCTGACTCCAGCTTACTGCGGCGAGCTAAGACCCTCCGCACCTTTGATCAATTTACTGCTCCCCCCTTGCAGACCCTGCTGGGATTTGTGGTCTCCAGCCCCCGCTGTAAATTGATCCTGTGCACGCCTGTCTGACAGAGGCAAGAGCAGCATCCTGCAGGCCTCCAGCACCCAAATATCTTTCCTCACATCCAGCACCTGGAACCACCCGTGTGGCACAGGCCCAACAACCTGAGAACCCCCCCCTTATTTATCCATTGCCCACACAGCTCTGTGTCCTCTCCTTTGCTCTTCCCACTCTCCCTGTACTCTACAAAAGCCTCTGCTTAGCCCTGTAACCCCAAATTCCTAAAGCTCATATTGCACAGCCATACATTGCTCCCCCTCCACATCCAGTGCACCGAGAGAGTCGGCGGGACAAGCGCTCTGCAAGCTGACACAACACCAAACTCTTCTCCACCGCACACAAAAGCCCAGCACAGCATCCTTTTGGGATACATCTCCCCCATAAACCTCTCCTGATGCTTCAGGACTGCACAGCTCTTCTGAGCATCTCCCCAGGATGCTGCAGAGATGGATTCAGCCCCCAAAGTCCTCCCTGTCAGCCCCAACCTCCTGCTTGTAACCTTTCCCTCAAGATGCTGCAACCCATCCATCGGTGGTCCCAGCAGCTGGCTGGCTTTGGCACGGGAGGGAATGTGGGTTTCCTTCATTGTTAGCACACAGAGATGGTGAAGCAAACAGCAAATAAACCGTGCTGAATAATGACCCCCTTCAAAATGCATCCAGCAGCTCTGGGAAAGCTGGTGGTCACGGCACGGCCCCCTAACGTGAACAACACACAGTCCCATGTCCATCTTCCCTGTGTGCTGGTTCCTGAGCTGGGGAAGGCTGGAAGCTCTCCAGCAGAGCAATGTACCCTCAAACACCTGCAACACACTGTCCCACCTCCCCTCCCAGCTTGATGTTTCTGCTGTTCTGTCGCACCCACTGGAGCTGAGGCACTTCCCACAACCCCTCTTTGTAGAAAAAACATAAAGGGGGCACACTGGGGTTAGTGCCTGCTCCACTGCAAAATATTGCTGTGGCTTTTTCCCATCCTAGATGGTTTTTCCCAGGCAGGGCACAGCTGGAGCACAGCTGTCACCCCGTTCCCAGATTTTAATAGGCACACCCAAGGCACGGGCACACACCGGTGCACACGCAGGGAATGTGCACGCAGGACGTCGGTGCCCTTGCGCACACATGCTCCTGCCTCTGAATCCTAATTATTCCTTTTATTGCATTCCTGCCTTTTAAGCTTCCCCTCTATCTCGTTTCCCTCATTCCAGGGCTGCCTTTCCCCGCTGAGCTCCCTTGATTCCTCTGGCGGCTCCGCACCAGCTCCTCGGTCCCTGGGATATTCCACGCGGCGGAACGCTCGGCTCTGCGTGCCAGAGGTCGCTCGGCAGTGCCCGGCACCAGGCTGGATGCTGCATTAATTGCTAATCTCTCATTTTCTCTATCTGCCCTGCCTGCCTTGTCTCGAGTTCCCTCATTAATCAGAAAGCAGGGCAAATCCTGCATTTGAATTCTCCGAGTCTGTGTCTCCCGGCCAAGTCCCTCTTACCCTCCCCGGGGTGGGAAGGAGACAGGACCCAGAGGAGAGGTGTTTGAGCAGAGCTGAAAGCCCCACCAGTCCTGTCCGGGTTTCAGCAGGAACTCCAGCCCCTGTGATGCCTGTTCCACCCCGTGGGCTTTGCTCCCACCACCCCGTGAGTGGGGTCTGGGTGGGAAGGGCTATTTAAAGATTTGTGGGGACAGATTTCCATGTCTTAGCCCTGGACGCCTTAAGAACCTGCTCCCTGCTCCAGCATCTGGGGGCTTATCAGGCACTTTCACATCTCTTTGCATTTCTTCTTCCTGCTGTCATCATGTCATTCTCCTCAGGATTTTTCCTGTATTTCTTCTCCTATTTTCTCCTCATTCCTCCCTTTCTCCCCAGTTTTTCTAATTGCTGATACTTGAGTTTACAAAAGGTGCAGTGCCACAGGGGCTGATCCCGGACCCACCGGAGGGACTGCCAAAGCTCCTAAGGCTCAGGAATCAACTGCTTGCTCTGAAAACCTTCAGTGTTCCTAATATTTTCATATTTTCGTAACAAACACGTGGAGAGGAAATCACACAGGAATAAACACAGCCAGGGCATCAGAGTCCGAGTCAAGGCAATAGGATGCTGACTGATTTGTTTCCAATCGGTTTTCGATGTGATCGGAGCATCCAAACCAGTCGAGGAAAGTCACAAAACCTCAAGACTTACAGAAAGTGGTCCCTCAGATACGAATTTCCCCCCTCCCACCCTGCTCAGAAACAGAGTCATCAGGAATCAGGCACATAAATACGTATTCATTTTCACACGAGAAAAATGTTCCGTTCTCCCCTTTTGCCGTTGGCGGGAGCAGCGGCACCTAATTGACAAGAGCAGATGGGCTTTGTTTGGTTAAATGTAAAAAGGAAAAAAAAAAGTAAGAAACTTTTGTGGAAAAATGAGCAGCTTTGCTGGGACGCGTAGGTTAAAAGTTTAGGGAGATGGAGCTGCATTTGACACCGAGCGAGGGAAAAATGCCAGTGCAGTCTCAGCAGAGCCAACTTCTCCCAGAGAGGAACCTGGAGCTCCCATGTCACCTTCCCACCCCCCTGGCCAAAAAAAAAGACGTGGATTTTAGGATATGTTCACCTCCTTCTCAAAAAATCCTGCCCCAAGGTCGTGGGGAGGCTGAAGACAGAAAGGAACAGGGAGCAGGAACAATCAGAAAAGGGCCAGCAGCCACTTTCTGAAGGGCACACACATTGTTTGAGGGAATCACGGTCCCCTGGGGAGATGGGGATGCAGGGCAATGTGGAGGAATGTGGAGGAGGCAGCGTGGGGGAAAGGAGCAGGGACCACGTGGAAAAAAAACTGGAGGGAAGGAGCGATGGAAAAGGGAGGCAGAAGAACCCAGGAGGCAAGGTTAGAGAAAAACCCTCGTGTGGGGTGGCACCCAAGAGCCTCAGAGGTTAAAGAATATTAGAAGAACATGTTCCTACACTGAGATAAGCCAGAGAAATGAATCCTTATCCGCCCAAACCCAACCCTTGAAAATTCGAGCGAGAGAAGGGTCTCCTTTCAGGGAAACGGGGAATCCTTAATGCTTCCTCCCTCAGCAACTGTAATGCCAGGATGTTCCCAATCTGCTTTGAGGGATGGAAAGATTAAGAATAATAAAAAAATTGCAATAAAATATGTGTGAACGAGGGGGTAATTGTGGACAAATGCAGCATTCAAATTCATTTTTCAGCTCTTTTACACACCATTTCAATCTTATTTTCTGCTTGTTAATGAGATCTTGTTGGTTGGGGTGGGCACGGCTGCCCAGTATCGCTTGGGTAATTGCACATAATTTTCTCTCTACTAGTGATTTGCATCAGATTTTTTTTTTCTAATTCTTTGCTATTTAAACCCCCTCCTCCCTTTCCCCCTCCCCCCCAAATCTCATCCTCTCCTCCCTTTCTTTCTTCCCCTCCCCTTCTCCTGGCCCAGCAAGACTCATTTTGAATGCTTATTATAAGCACAGTGTCTCCGACAAAAAAAAAAAGGGAATAAAAAAAAAAGGCAGCAGACAGAAGGATCCGTGTCACCGAGGGAAGGAGGGAAGGAGAGCTGTCTCTCCAGAGCCAGACACCACAGTTCCTGCTCCCCTCTCGCCAGCAACATCATGTCCTTCCCAATTGCCAGGTTTTCCACCCCAAAAAAGGGCTCAGCTGGCTCTTCTCGTTCTTCTGCCAGGACCAGTGAGCTCCTGACAGGGATTCAGATGATCTCTAATCCCACCCCGATGAGGCTGAGGAAACATTGCCCTGGATGGTGGAAGGGAATGGAGCCACGGGATGATGTCAGGAAAAACAAACTGTGCACACTAAGAAGGTTCCCTGAGTGTAGTGCAGAAATTTGTGGGCAGAGCCTGAGCTGTGCCTTGAGTGTCCCTCCAGGAACACCCTCAAAACTCAGGGATAAACCAGAAACTCTAAATATGACTCCAACCCCCAGATCTGCCGTTCCACTGGGAATGAATTTGCTCATGGAGCAAAGAAAAAAAAAAAACAAAACACCACTGAAAGCCCTGAGAAAATTAAAGCAACAACTGTGAGATGGTGAACAAGTTTCTCTTGGCTCTTTGTATTCCTGGAATTGTCTTAATCTCTGGGTGATCCCGTGGTTTTGCTAAAAGATTCAGAGGTCTCAGAAATAACATGTTATGAAAGTACACGAAATGCCTGACTCTTGACTGCATCTCGATGTGTTCCCCAGCTACACAGGGGCCACCTGCAACGAACTGATCACCTCTGGCTTTTGAATAACCCCTTGCAGGACCCCAGCCTGCTGCAGGGAACAGTCAGACATAGGTAAGATACAGGCCTGGATCTGAAAGGGCAGTGGAAATTTTAGGAAGTGAGGCAATGGACAAAACCCACCTAAAAAACCAGGAAGGCATTTCAAAAGGCAGAAGAGATGTGGCAGAAGAGGCTAAAGATGAAAGCAGCACAAAATACAGCATGACCCTGTTTCTTAGCTGTTTGAAAAGCACCCAGGGGATCTCCCACCATCCCAAATGGCAGAGGAACAGCCAATGGGGCTCCACTTTTGTCTTGTAATATAAAGTTTAACTCACTCAATTTTCTCCCACCTCAGCCCTCACTGCAGCACTCACAGTTCTTGGTGCTGCTCAGGATGTAACTGGACGGAATTTAAGGCCAGCTTGGACAGGGCTTGGAGCAACCTGGGCTAGTGGAAGGTGTCCCTGCCCGTGGCAAAGGGTGGGATGGGATGGTCCGTAAAGTCCCTCCCAACCCAACCCATTCCATGAGATGATTCTATCATTTATCAGGATATTGAGCTATTTGTCACAAGCCTTATCCCAGCTGAGTGAGGGGCAACTCTGGGCTAGCACAGGGCTGAACTTCCAAACAGATGGATGCAGAGTTTGTTCTCGCTGCGTGTGTGAGGAATGACCTGGCTAAGGATGTCTTGGTGCTCAGCCTTGTTCTTGTTGAGGTTGATGGGTACTCTCAAATAAACGGGAAATGAGTCCTCTGTGGGATAGAAAACGAGTTGGAAATAATTACAGTGTGTTTGTGGAATCCCACCCATGCCCAGCCTTGGTTTACAACCCACTCCTGTGAGAAACGATGAGACAGAAGCTCCAGGACCAGAAATCACGCTCTGCATGACTGAGTTACTCATCATATTTAACGTTGCTTTGTGTCTCTGTATCTTCACTGAATTTTGGCCCAGGCTTTAATGCCAGCCCAAGGCAGCTCTGAGCCACTGAGTCAGCCCAGCTGAACGTGGGACAGCTGCTGCCAACCCACCAACCTCTGTGGAGCAGGGGGGACTCTGCACGTTCTGGCTCCCCTGAGCTCCTTTCTGATGATATGTGAGCACCAAGTGCATCCTGACAGCTGGGAGTGACTCATGTGGCTGCAGCTGGTCAGCCTGTGAGGTTCCCTTTCCCAAACAGGCAAAATCTCTCTCTTACAAAGGCTCTCCCAGCACGGGAGCAGCACAAATCACTGCTCGGGTTACCCTGGGCTCTCACTAAGGTCTAGGAAGGAGCACGATATGAGACTTTTCACTCCAGGTAGTGCTTTAATCACGTGGGACTGTCCTTTGCACAACCAAGTCAGTGGTTTTGTCTGAAGTGTCACAAAAAACGTCATCACGGGATGAAGGAGTTGAAGACAAAAATGCTCAGCTGACCTCTCAGGTCTGGAATAGAGGCAGAGCACCAGGGAAGCTGCCTGGAAAAGCTCTGGGGCTGCAGCAGCTGAGCTGGGCAGGCACAAGGCTTTGTGCTCTACAGGCTGGAAAACAAGCACGGGACGTGGCCATTTCCCACGTGAAGTTTGGGTCTCTCTGTCTGTCCGAGGGGGAGGACTGAGGAGGGTGAGGGGGGTCTCAGGGGGGTCCCAGCCCACCGTGGCCACACGTAATCCTCTGTTCTCCGCTGTGGGGATGGGAATGCCACGCCTCTCCTCTCGAATTTCAGCGGCCAGCACTGGGTCTGGGGTATTCTGGCCGGGACACCCAATCCTGGGGTAACTGGATCGTTTTCTGAGAGGCAGCAAATGCTGGGAGCTCTGGGCCAGGCTGGCCCCCACCTCTGGTCTAAACTGCAAAGAGATCTCCCTCCTGCTGCTGCTGAGGGCTGAAACCAGAGAACTGTCTGTCTGCAGTGCAAACTGCCATCATTTTCAGTTCCCAACTTCTTTTTTATTGTCTCCTGAACTCTCTCTTTCTCTCTAGCTGGTATTTACCCCTGTAAAGAGCACCTTCAGATACAGAGAGGAGGAGGAGGGGGTTGAGGTGTGGTGGGTTTTACCTGCAATGCCATGGAAAAGCGGAATTAGGCTCAGCACAATTACACAGAGCATCCTATATAGACACTTCACTACACTTTTACCCACCCTGCAACATAAAACAGGACACTTTTAAGAGTTCTCAATCATGCCATTAGGAGTATTTCCTGTATCCTTCCACTAGGAACAGCAGAGGGCTTAGAAAGGCAGGAAGGTTTGATAAGTAAATATAAAGCAGTCATGAAATAACCTCGGTTAGCCTTTCCATGCACAAAAGGAATAGAAGAATTTATATGCTGATATCTTGGCCCTCACATGATTAAAAGCATTAGGAAAATGGGAATCTCTCCTTCTTGGGGGTGCAAAGCTCCCTTTTCTTCAGGACTGCCAGATAATGGATCCTCTCTTTCCCATACAAAGGGCTTATTGGCTCAGGACTCTATCTTTCCCCAGCCTGAGCCTGGGGGCAGGGTAATTTGGGATAGGGATAAGCAGAGAAAAAGCCTTGGTTTGGTCATTTCAATGAGCCTCTGATTTCTGAGCGGGACTGGGAAGGAGATGATGAAGCTACAGAAATGGAAATTGCAGGCTGGACTTGTGTCTGGTGCTATCACGTGGATCTCATCCCTAACTTATTCTAAGGTGCTAAATTGCACTTGTGATCATCTGAATTAATCGTGTGCCCTGGACTGTCTAACCTGGAGCCTGCCTTTGAATTCCAGGCTCTATCCTCATCCCCCAGGCCTGGTGCTATTAGAAATCCCTTGTCAGAAAGATGTCTGTGTATTGCCCCCCAAATTACGCTGTTTGAGGCAATATTCTGCCTCATGCCAGTCACACCTTTACATTTTCCCACTCAAAGCTAGAAGGGGGGGGAGGGGTTATACCATTTCTGAGAAGCTGCAAAATTTCCCTCTTTCCATTGACACTCTGTGTTTGTTTTCACACTTCAGAGATCACAAGCTATTGGACCTTAAGATCCATAAACCTTTCTGATGTCCCTGTTTATTGGATTCTCCTCTAAACAGCTGTAGTCTTCTCATTTCAGATGCCCACCTAATTTCTCCTTGTAGTTTCAAATTAATTTGCATTTCCTGTCCTAAACAGTATTACTGGCACTCTGAAACAACTGTTGTAGTGCACTTCATGGGTCTCCATATTCCACAAGTGACTGGGAGTGAAAGTAAAAGGGATTTTTGTATCCCTCCAGCACGAATACAAGTGTACAATGTGTGCCTTGTTCCCCTTAAAAGCAAATGGGCACTTGGAAAGCAGGTTACAGCAAGTAAAACAACAAGAAGGTTAAAGGCTCTGTCTGATAAGGTGAAAGGAAATTAGAATTCTTATTCCAGGGTGGAGTTAGAGGGGGATGGATTCTCAGGTAGTGAACATCCTGCCTTCTGCACTCAGCTGAGAACTCTGCTGCCACAACACGTGAGCACGAGCTCTGCTCTCTCTGGGCTCACTGATGGTGGAGGTTTAGCCTCTGTCTGCTCTGAGGCTCGTTTCTGTCACATGCAGCACTTAAAAGCTACATTCCCGATGGGCAGCAGTCAGACCACACCTGGGAGAGGCACTTCAGAGAGGGGCTGAGCTGAGGTTTGGAGCACAGACCCCACATCAGGTCACGGGCTCAGGCAGGGATGTAAAAATCAAGGGTATCTTGCAAGGGTTGCCTGGTCAACTTAAAACACACACACTCCACTTTTTTACACAAGCAGAGGGTGTGAAATGCCTTTCCTCCTTTAAAACTTACCTACACCTCTCATTCTGACCTTGTGGAAAGCATTAGCAGAATTGTTTCCATGACAATTAGTTCCTCAAAACTAAATCCCAGACCTATACCCCCGTGTTTGGAGGAAGCTCAAATCCATGGCACTTCCATGATCCAACCAGACTTGGACAAGCTGGCTTTGGCTAATCTCTAAATCAGCCAGCCACAAATCATGAGTTACTTCTACAGCAACTAAAAACATCAAGTGTGCTGTCATTAGATTAAAATCTGCAATTGGAGGGCCCTGGAACTTTTGGCTGTGGAATATTCTGGAGGGTTGAGCAGACAAACACTGATGCTCTGAGTCCCGGTGCTTGTGGTTGCAGCGTGTTAACGTGGAGGTGGGAACTAAGAGGACACAAATGCTCTGCAGAACAGTGCTGGGCGATGTTGCTGATAAAGGAATTAGCAAATGCTTTAACTAGGCTGCCTCCAAGACTTCCTGACAGCATCAATAACTCCCTCGTTAACCGGAACACGCTGTGACAGCCTGAAGCTCGCCCTGCTCTCGGAGGATCTGAACCAGCCAAGTCCTGTCAGCCAAAGGCAGGATGGAAGCAGGTCACATACCTGTGGAGAGAGGCCGTTGCTGACAGGGTTCATGTGGTTGGCAGGAGCTGCAGCGTTCATGAAGCTGTCGGAGTAGCTGGAGAAGCTGTGCCGGGCTCCGTAGGCTGAGCCAGTGTCGGCGGCGGCTGCGAGGCCCCCCTGGTGCATGGTGGAGGGAGGCAGGGGCTGGGGTCTGTGCACGGTGCTTCCCCCATCTGTGGAGAGACAGCAGGGCTCAGCAGGGCTGGGGGTCCCAGCTGGCACTGGGAAATGGCCCCTGGGTTTGGCCATCCCGGTCTCAGCTTGTGCGACACAGCGTGTTCCACAAACCGCGTGACAGGACAAAACGCGCAAAGCTGGGGGGGGAATATCTGAATTTTCATTTAACTCTCCCTAGAACAGAAGCTGTAAATTCTTTTGTAAAGGCCAAAGCCAGCTGAAATGGGCAATACTCCTTCCACTGAACCCTGGTGTGGAGCTTTACCCAGAATGAGGGTTCACCTATAGGACACTCACTTCAGAGTGCTGTGCTCATCATTTCAAAGCTGAGCAGAGCTGCACCCATGAGACACATCAACAGAGCAGAAAGGACTGTGAGACAAAGGAGAAAACTGAGGAGTTTCCACTGACTTGAGGAAAAACCTGGTTTTCCCATCTAAAGGAAAACCACCTGTGTATTACAAGTGGGATATCATGAATGACAAAGGCAAGGAACAATGGGATGATAGATCCCAGAATCCCAGAACTAATCCTCACTGGAGCATGCAGGACTTGGTGTGTGTTGGCACATGGAGGAGCAGGATACACAC
>JAYRBT010000139.1:0-68208 GCA_036023395.1 Myiotriccus ornatus
CTACCCGGCAGGTAATGGGCTTAACCCCCCCCCATTGCCCAGCACAGCGCGCACCCAAACGCCGCCCAGCTCTAGCGTTCCACGAGCCCACAGGACACCCCGCTCTCCCTGCCGGCAGCCCAGCCCGGCCCAGCGCAGCCCAGCACGGCCCGGCCCGACCCGGCCCGGCCCTGGATGGGGCGGGACCCGCAGCGCCTGCCCAATCAGCACTCGAGCGCCTCCGTCCAATCGCAGCCCGCGCTGTCCCTGCGGCCCCGCCCCGCCCGAGGATGCTGCCTCGTCTCCCGCTCAGGATCCGCTCCACCTGCGCTCCAGTCAGGGCCAGGATCCGCTCCACCTGCGCTCCAGTCAGGGCCACATGTCCCAGCCCTACCCTACGACGGTGCTGCAGGGAGATCAGCCCATGAAGCCTTAGGACATGGCTTTGCTGGGATCAGAATATGTGCTCACAGACCCACCTCAAATTAACAGCATACACACCCCGGCCTCCGTGCGCCTCTGTCTATAGGGATAAACTCTGCAAAGAGGCCTTGGGAATGAGCACTGGACACAGGACACAGTTACAGAGTGCTGAGTGCAGGGAAGATGTTCTCTGAAAGATATGAATACCCCACAGAAAAAGGAGAGTTTTCTTTGAAAAAGCAATTTGATTTTTTATTTTCTACAGAGTTCTCAGCAAAAGTTTCCCATTACTGAAGGGAAAAAATACAGGTCAGGCAAGCTTATCCAGCAGTAAAGCACGCCCTTCACAACACGGTTGCACCTGTCCTTGGAACTCCACTAAGGTCTGGCCACTTCATCTTTGCACTGACAAAGAAAACTGCATTGTTGAAAGAGTGCTGAGATAAGGAAGGATACATTAAGAGGACATATAAAATAAATAAAAAGCATCTGTAAAACTTTCTTTGCACAAACGAAATAACTTTTCCTTTGGATGGTGATTTCCTTTTTTTTAATTGACAGCCTATACAGAGATAAACCTTTCACCAGAAATCATGTGAAAATGCTGCTTTGACAAGCAATAATGGGTCATTAATCAAACCATCAGTCTTCTGCACACTGCAGAGCCTCTCCTCAGAGTCGAGGGTGCCAAGCTTTGGGGCCAGCCCTGCTGCGGAGCACAGCCACTGGTGGCCCCGGGGGCTGCTCAGCACAGCAGGACTGACACTCTGCTCCTGATGAATTCAGCATCCCCAGACTAGGGAAAAAAACAGTCACCACCTTGTCAACTACACCAGAGCACTGCCACATCCAGTCACTTCCTGAACACCTCCAGGGGTGGTGACTCCACCACTGCCTGGGCAGCCCCTTCCAATGCCAGTCCAGCCTTTCCACGAAGAAATTCTTCCTGATGCACAGCCTGAACCTGCTCTGGTGCAGCCTGAGGTTATGACTTCTTGTCCTGTTGCTTGTTACCTGGGAGAAGAGGCTGATCCCCACCTGGCAACAATCTCCTTTCAGGTACAAAACCCAGAGATTATTTGCAACTACATTCTAGAATACTTGTCAGGAACAAGTCACTCAGACACTTCACTGAGGGTGATACTTTCATACCCCATGCCTGCTAAGCTGCCACAGCAGGAGAAGTTGTCCAGGACAGAAGAGTCTGTGCTTTTGAGAAATCACAGATACGAACTCAGCAGTCACAGTTTGTGTTCTTACGACGGAGGGCACTGAGCTCCAAAAAGCTGAATTACAAAGAAGTCGTCCATGAAAACGAGTAGAGAGATGAGGTGAGTTGACATGTCGTACCAACGAGATGCATGTCTAAGTTGGATTACCTTTTAGGCTTTTAGGATGTCAGATTTACTGTGCCTCCTTGCTGCACAATAACCTACTTAAGGCAAGAAGCTTAGCTTTAAGAAGAAGAACATTACATCTCAAACCCCCCCTCCATGAGTCACCATAAGGACAGAGATAAGAATTAACAGTTCATGCTGCTTCCAAAATCTTGTATAGAAACAGTTCACTGTGTCCCTCTGGCAGTCTTGAAAATCTGCAAATTCCTCCTTCATCTCTCCATTTCAACAGAAACGGTCAGGTCCCATTCCCAAGACTTGTGTGTTGGTCAAATTCACAGACAAATGAAGTTTGTATTCTCTCCCCTTGGAACCCATTCCATTTCCATCCTCACTGTCTGGATTTGTTTACATTGTCTTTTTTGTCCTAAGGAAACACATTGGCAGTGCAAACAAAATACAGGTATGATGAGAGCCTCGCCCACCCCCCTTCCCCAAACAGCAAGTGTTCACCTCAGCACTGTAGAAAGCCTCACAGGGTGTTATCTGCATGCACAGGACTCCACTGTCATGTTGGGGTACACCTTCAGAACCACATTTTTGTTTTCATCAAAGAACAAGATACTAAGAGAAGACATTTTGTCGGGAACACAGCAAGGCTCAGGAATGCCAGGGACAACTCCGACGGCTCTCACTATGCTCTGGATGGTGGCGTGGTTGGATGGCTTCAAGGCCTACAAGAGAGATACAGCAGAACATGTTACTGCACCCACATTCCCATGGACTCAGGTACTCTACAAAATTGCTGTCTCGAAGAGGGGCCCTGTGGAGACCCATCACCTGTAACATGTCTGCTCCTCCACCCTTGCCAGTTGCCACCACAGCCGCCTGGAGCCAGCCGCCAGGAATGTGAAACCAGGCTGGTTTCTTTTGGGCCCCTGTCAGGACTTCAAGGAAGCAATGAATTATCTTAAAACACTGTCAAAGAGGGAAATTCCCATAAGATAAGCCACCACAGGAACTCCTGATAAGAGCAGATGGCAACAACAGGAGCCCGGCCTGGTAAAGCAGATCTGGGTAATGTACCTGAACAAAGATTCCCACTGTGGAAAACTGTGAGAAAGGAAAGCGTTCATTCCAGACCTAAACGAAGGTGAAGGTCTGAAATAAGCACACTGGACAAAATTCCACCATGCAAGCCGTGGGAAAGAAAACAACTTGCCATGCCAAGTTGTGGGAACATCTGAGACGCCCCATAAATACCAGGGACTTGGACTGTAGAGAAGTGGTACCCCAGAAACACGACTCTGGGACCCTCACCACCGAGAAGACCAGAAGAAGGAGCGGCAGGACGCTGTCAAAAGCCGTGTGCTGGCGATACCTTCATCTTTTTACTTAATCTGCCTCATTGTCTCTCTCTACCTCATGTTTACTGTTAAATAAAATCTGTACCATTGACTTTTGCACATGGTCTCGTTTGCACCCTTAATTCAGGCACAGGCATCTTTTAATAATCAGATCCTAACACCCCTGGATGACATTGTCCCTCTGCCACGTTCAGCTCCAGCTGCCATGACAGGACCTCGTGCTCCCTGTGGGATCTGCCTGCCCAAGGAATACCTATAGCTCAAGGTGGTCTCTCCTGCGCAATTTCAGTTACGCACGGGCTGCAATTCAGTCGTTCAGTTCATCAGGCCAGGAGGGAGGCTGTCCACGTGCCAGCAGGCTGAGTCGGTGGGGGAGCCAAAGAAACCTAACACGTGGGCTGAGAAGTCTGACTGACGGAACATAAGCACATCAGGAAAAAACAAAAGTGGACAAAATCCATGGAAAGGAGAGAACAGAAGCGCCTCAGGCCACGATGCCAACTGTTCCAGTTAGCACTTGTGCCAGGCTCGGCTCTTTTGCCTTCCATGCTAATGCCTTCTCATCTGTAGTATCCATTTGTAGTCAGTGGCACTGCTGAGGAACTGAGCCCCAAAGTCAGTTGTACCTCATAACTAAGGTGCCATTTCCCTCCAAAGGACAAACTCCAAATGACAAAGTTCACGGATTTATACTGATGTAAAAAGGAACACACTTGGGTTTGCTCTGAACAAAAAGTAAATCTGACTGGTGAGAACTATTTGATCAAAACACCAGAATACATTAGGATGCTCATAAACATAAAAACAAACACATAGAAGTGCAAAATACCAAGTTGTACCTCTGAACCACCACACCCTTCCAGATCCAGGTACCTGTGCAAAAGGTAGGGAGGCATGAAAAATGCACAAGATGCAGCTTTCAGTCAAAGACTTTTGGTTTACTTTTTAGAGCTGTTCTTACACACAGAACCTGGATACCAAAACAGTTCCCTGTGCTGCTCCATCACATGCCACTGTGAAATAGAGGGAACAAGATCATTTGGGCCAAATGAGCAATTTGCAGTTTTGCTGCAACACGAGGCGATTTGTTTCTGGGAAGAAAATCAGTCCCAAGGTTAGATATGTACCAACCTGAGGACCAAGTCTCAGTGACCTTGCAAGCAAAAAACACATGAATAACTCTGAGATTCCACCTCAGCATATCGTTTGCATAACATGTTAGCACATTTAGTAGTAAGTCTCCATTTGGCAGCTGATCTCAAGGAAGATACTTCCCCTGATTTGTTCTTGAATTCAGTAGCACCCAGGGATTTAAAAACATGTCTTAGATTATCATACAGTTCCAATTTTTGTATCATTTCTGCCTGCAAAAGGATGTGAAAGCTCCAGTAGCACCCAGGCTCCTTTCCTTACTCGGCTGCAGTGCAGTGTTCTCCACAAAAACAACTAGGAGCCCAAATGATGTCCCAAGCCTGCTGATCACATGCCAAAAGGTACAACACCTAGTGAGACCCTATTTCGTGTAGGCAGTAGTACTAGAATTAAAATCAGGTCTCTGAATATGCCATGTAACATCATAAATCCTCTCCTCCCGATACGGAATATGTACTGCCAAAATGCTAAACTGCACTGAACCCACTTCAAGCAAAGCACCACTGAGCGGATCTCAAGCGTGGCCTCAGCCGTCAGCAGGAACAGCCTGCACACGTTCTGTTCAAAGAGAAGCGTCTCTGACACAGCTCTCATCCAACATGGAACATCTTCCATACTGACACGAGCCCTGTGCTGCGCGTGCTGCCCCAGCTCTTCAGATGCACCCTGGAGGACAACCAGCTTTGGGACAACTCTGCATCAGCCGGCAGGAATTTAACTAGGACTGAAGCAAAATCCAGAGGCGTGTGCTTCTAGAGAAACCCAAATCCCCTTGGGAGTACTGAACTGCCAGAATGCCCTGCACAAGGCGGGGCAAGTCGGGCCACTGCCTGCAGGCTGCCTACACTCCATCCAGCACATGGTCACGGAAGGCAGACAGAGGTTTGCTTTTAGGAGGGGAGCAGTCGTAGGAAAAAATGCCGAGCTGCCTCCAAACTGCCAAATCTGTGAACAAGTCCAGCTACGGTCAGGCTGCACCCGCTAAGTTCCCGCGCGCTCAGGAAACTGGTTGCCCTGTGGAACATCATTACAGCTGGGTTATGAGCAGGGGACGTGACAGCAGTTATGAGCTGTCATTGCTGACCATGAGAGCATCTGCCTGGCCCGCATGCTCTGCACCATGGCACATGCCCAACACGTGTGGGTTTGACAGCAGTCAAACCAGTTCCTGGAACCAGGGAACGTGTAAAGTCAGAAAATCTGGAGGTGAGAAGTGGGAGGCAGACCTGTTCTTAATTACCCAACAGCTTGTCAACTCCAGGAGCTTGCCCTCAGCCAGGGAACATGATATACGTACTGGCATAGATTAGTCTGTGAGTGTCTGATGGCCACAGTATCACTTTGCAGACATGGTCTTAGTAGTAGCAGCAGGCATTACGCATCACTCAAGAATAACACACAGCTCTAGAAGACACCCCTGTATGTAATTCAGCTTTCCATTCTCTTTGGAAAACAAGGTCATTTTGTTCTTTGCGATTAAAAAAGTGCAGGAAACAAACAATTTGAATTTCAGCAATGGGCTGAAAGCTACCACTGGCCTTCAGGGAACCCGTCTCACAGCGGGGATCAGCGCACTGCTCTTTCACCGATCCCGATCTCTCTGCCACACACAGCTCCGCAGTGTTGAAATGGCTGCAATGCTCCACTGCTGTGATCCTTTAATCACATTTTTACAACTAACACTGCAACTGGAAATGTGAACCCAGTCTTAACCAGAGGGATACAGCAGGCCCCTTAAAGCTAGAGTAGAAGCAGTCCAGGTCTGGCACCATTAACATTTCCAATCTGTACACTGACTTACTGGTTTGATGGAGCACAGTTCCCAGCAACAAAGTAAAAGGAATGATGCAATGTATTCCAAGGTAATAACTCTATCTCTTCCCATTCCCTTTCATTTTTTTCCCTGGATTTGAAACTTTACAGCCTGCCATTGCAGCCGGAGGTAGTCAGGCAAGTCATCTCCTCCTCCAAGGAGAGGCTTCTGCCTTCCTCAGCTGCTTTCTCTGGGCTCCATCCCCTCTGGCACAGTTCTTCCTCCCTTGGTTCCTTAAGCCCCTGAAATACCACATCTATTTTGGAACTAACTGCTCAGGCTTCACTGTGGCAGGAATAAGGAGTCTGGAATGCGATGCTGCAGTGAGTCCAAGAGCGCTGCCTTCACTGAAGTTTCCTGCAGGCGTTACTCACACACCCCCCTCATTTTAGGCCAGCCTTGAAAATCACATCCTACTGTCAAGTTTTGATAGCCTCAAGGGGGTCCACGCTGCTAAGAACGGCACAGGACATTTGGAGCCGAGTTCATCCGCCTAGGTCACAGGGCTAGGAGCACATGAGCCTTTCCTGTTACTCACATGCAAACTCATACAAACCAGAGGACATTTTGAAAGTCAGCGGGCCAGGATCCATCGCTTTTGGATCCCCTCAGTCTGTCACAGAAGTAACTCGCTTGACTCTTCTGTTTACGGGCATCCCAACCATTCCTGCAGCCACACGGAGCTCCCTGCCCTTGTGACAGCCCTGCCTCACGAGGCACATGCTTTTCCTGGAGGGTGCTGTGCTGACTGACCGCAGCGTGGGTCTGGCACCACAGGCTCCTTTGGGGCACAACTGCTGGCTGATCCGCGATTTTCCAGATGTGGCCTGTATTATGTTCATTAAACTGGTTAATAACAAGTTCACACATCATGAGCATTATTCAGGAAATGCTTTATGGCAATTTGGGTTCTGGACAAAAAACTAATACCACGTCATATTTTTTTAATTGCCTTTGCAAGTCTGTCTTTTTACAAGATGTTCTAACCACTGCCCCTTGCAGCATGAGACAATGATATCACTCAGGTACTAGACCCAAACACATAATGGGACTGGCTGCCTTTACTGATATATGAAAGAAAATGCACAGCTTACAGTAAGAGACAGTGAGAAAGAATTCTTAAAGACCGTACCTTTGGAATAGGAAATTGGCATTCTCCTGAGCAGTAATGGGCGTCAAAGGACTTAGGGGAAATAATCCACTCGCTCCAGCCGATGTCTGCAAAATCCACCTTGAGATAGCGCCGGGCGCAATACCTTGGCTCATTCCATTGCTTCCTCCTCGCCTTCTTCAGCGTTTGCTCATCGAACTGGAGAGTCTGGCTCTTCTGAGGGTGATTCTTCCTTTGCTTTTTCTTACTCTTGGCCCTCTCTGCTAACTGCGGCTGGAAGGTTTTATATGGTTTTCTGTCTTCCCCACTCTCCTTCTCGCCATACCGGTACTCGGCTCCTGGCAGCTCGTTATTCTGCAGTGGCAACAGGATGTTTGCAGAGCGTTTCCTCCGGTGCTTCCCAAGGCTGCTCCTCACAAGGCTTTCTGGCTTAGGAAAGACTCTTGCCAGAGGATGACGGTGTCCTCGCAAAGTTGAGATGACACTCTCGGGCTCTGAGATAGCGGAATCATTGGCATAAATCAGGATGTAGGGTTCACAGCAAGAAGATGCCCTTTCCCAGGGGTGATGGCCAGACAGAGCCATTTTGATGCTGATCAGCAGTTCGTTGTTTTGCTTTGCTTCATGCAGGAGCCGAGTGATATCCTTCCACTGCCAAGATAGGATGTCCGGGTAAGCAGTGGAGACATTTATTAGGAACTGTCCCAGGCTCCGAGTCTGGTTCCCAACAGAAGGAAAGGTCCAAACCGAAAGACATATCTGAATGTCAGGTCTCCTATGCCTGTGACGAGAGCAGCCACTGGACTGGGAACAGTTCCACTTGACACGCAGCAGATCACCAATATAATAATACACTGAAGCCGACAAGACGTTTTCAGACTCTGGGAGTGACGTCAAGTTAAAAACGTACATTTCCTGGCCTTCCGGCCTGCCTAGAAAAATAAATGCTTAGATAAGAATATGGACATTTAAAGAAGACATCGAGAAGACACATGGGCTGCTCTGACAGCCTTTTGGCCAGATCAGACACTAGTCGTGCCTGAAGTTTCCCTTGAGAATAATCAATCACACAGGGTACATGAAATCATTCCACCTAGGACACTTCTTCAATTTTCATGCCAGAGCTAGAGGGTATTTACTAATACAGCTGAAGGCAGGCAGACAGTACTAGAGCATTCCTGATAACCAAAAGAAAGTCAACCCAAAATCAGGTTTGTGGGGTGTTGGGGGTGACACACCCCCTCGCCTCTGTGCAGAGATAGACAAGCCGAGGACAGCCCTTCTTCAGAGCTGGGATGTGCCCGTACCAACTAGGAGGGATGGGGGGGGGACAGCAGACATCGTGCCCAGACCCAGGGACAGGCTCCTGAGGCAGGCCGGCCTGGGAAACAGATGGGGGACTCCTTTAACCCCGGCAGAGTGCAGCAGAAGGGGGCGAAGGTTTCATTTTTGTTTTAAAATGTCCTGGTTGGGCTGCAGGTACATCCATCCTTCAGAGCGAGAGAAATATAGATCCAAATGTTAAGCTGTAAAACCAGGCTGCGTGCAAAAGTCAAATATGGTATAGCTAAGGGACATTCTGCAGCCCCTCAAAGGGCTGGAAACAACCCAACACATTAGAAAAACAAGTGGATGCAAAAGGAAATGCTTTTTTGACACCACAGCATGTCAAAGCCCTCTCCAGAGACTGGAAAGACCTTACAGTTTACAGAATTTTGCAAGAGAGCTTCTCTCTTCCAGTATCTTGGGAGGGAGGGGGAAGGGGGTGTTTGGTTGGTTGTTTTCCAAGGAATGACAAGCACAGAGATGCCCATGGACTAGGGATGAACAGTCTCACCAGTCTCACCCTCAAAATACTGGGGGAAGTCCCTGCCCATGCAAGTGAAAACATGATTTCCAGTACTGCCAAAGACTTTGACAACTTCATGTTCTGGGTAACATTCTGTGTGACATCCCTACTCCTGATGCCATTCGGGTAAGTCCAACGTATTTCCCCTGTGCTGCCCCATTCCCACCCCACAATCCAAGTAGCCTCCTCTTCTAAACATTTCTTTGTCATGAATATTTCAACTGATACATTAAAAAAGCAGGAACCCATCCCATGACAAAGACAGAACCCTTCTCCCCAGCATGTCAGATGCACTGCTTCACAGAATTATGGAAAAAACAGCATACATTTTCCTCAGTGAAACAGGGCCAAAACAGTGACAAGGCCAAATCATTTACAGAAGACACCCTTCTTTACACATTCAGCCCAACCTGATGGCAGAGCACAGAGGTAAGTTCCCAAGAGCTCAAAGCTGATGTCCCAAACCCATCCAATTTCCAGCTATTATTTATGCCCGGGGAACTAGATTTCCTTCCAATTCGATCTTGCTTTTAATTCCTCAAACCAAAACTGGCTGTTGGTTACACTTGTGCTAAGCACACATGAGGACCTGACTTCAGCTTTGTTTATAATCACTAATGGAATAAGGTTAATATATAATTTGGCAGAGCACTGAGTACATCAGTCTTAGGAAGCAGAATTTGTGGTGTCCCGTGAGCACCTGTTAAGGAAGTTATTATTTAAATCATTGCTGTTAAGTTGACTGACAAGTTTGGATTTTAATTTTTAGTAAGCATTCCACTAACAAATCCTGCCTGTTCCGAAGTGGAACACTGTAGCACAAAACAAAACAAGCTGCTTTTGTTTATAAAGAAATTCTAGATGGCAAGGAATTCACAGTTCTGGTTAGAAGCCAAACTCCAGCAGCCACTCCCAGCCTGTAACCCCATGCCAAGAGAAAGCACTTTCAGTAGATGGTGCTATTTTCATACAAAAAGACCTCCAAGCTCCAGCGGCTCCGAGTTCTCAGCTCTTTTCATGAGCAAAATCATCTAGTGGCCAGCACAGACATCCATGGATTCAACGGCTTACACCTCAAGAAACCCAACTGCGTGACCTGGGTTTGCATCACAATTTGGGAATACAGTGTAGAGTAGGTCCCTTGTGCGACACGGATACCCAGCTCCCAGATGTGAATGTGAAATAAGTGTTCCTCAGGCTTAAAAATTACAGGCATGCCAAGGAAGATTCATCTTTAAAATAGCTACAAACGCACCTTCTCCTCAGGAAGATTTCCTTTCATTTCAGTGAAACTTTGCCCTTGAGCTCTGAGGACAGACTCTGCTGGAAATCTTTCTGCAGGATAAGATTTAAGAAGAAACAAGCGAAGAAAAAAGTATGTGCTACAGAGCTATACACTGCTACCTTCCACACATCATGAGGCCAGATTTTAGCAGCAATCTCTGCTCCCCTCCACCCGATGTTGCTGCCAGCCTGATGAGGACTTTTTGAGACCAAGCTCTGCATGATAGAACTCTTTTGAATGGCAATAGGTAGGACACAGCACAACTGCACCGTTAGCACGGCTCACTTCCACAGTGTCGCGCGTTGGAGCGGCAGCCACGAGCCGAGGAGGACGTGCCAGTGTTCATATTCACAGAGAATATAATCTGGAAGCTATGTGCCATTGCACAGACAGGCGAAGGGTTTGTCGACCTCCGTGGCCCGTAGGCAACTCTGTGTTCACCTGTGCCTTATCCAAAATGAAGCCTTATACAAATGAAGCCCAGAGCCCAGCAGCACCGTGGTAAAGCTTGTCTCAGGACATCACTTCCCAGTCTCCTGCACAAGTGACAACAGGGTTCTCTAGGAGGGGGCGAGACAAAAGGTACAAGTCTCTCCAGGCCTAACGCACGAATGCCTTACTCTGCATGTGTGCTGGCACTCCCCGTTTGGGGTACCAGAGATGCCAGATTATATACTGACAACTCAAACCCAGCTCACGGCACTGCAGCTGAAACGTGTACCTGCTGGGTGTTCAGGGGCACAGCCCGTGCTTCCTCATCTCCCTGCACCAACCCACAGCTGCAAGGACAGCCTGTGACTGGCATTAAAAAGGTATTTTTAAGGAAGCGCAGTGGGTCCGTGGAGACAGACGTGGGCAGCATGAACAGATTCACATCACAAGGGGCGTTTCAAGGCATCAATAAGCTGGAAGGAGTCTGTTACCACGTGGTGTATTTATCTTCATAGAGGATGCCCTGACATTTTTAGGGACTGCCAAATCTATCCCATGGGTGAAAAAGGATGCAGTAACGAGGACTATTTAGTTATACAGTCACCACGAGCCATGATTTAAAAGATAATAAAGATATTAAAGTGGTGCCCTTGTGCTAGGGCACAATTAAGAACTTATCAGTGTTTCCACTGCAAAACTTTGTTTTCAGGGGTTCACAGCCCAGCTACAAAAGTCCACTCAGAGCTGGAAATGGGAACAAGTTCCCAAACAGGAACACAAATCTGGAAGCCGGATTTTCTCTTTTCTCTCACCTTCGCTCTAACTCAACTGCTGCTTCCCAGTTACCAACTTGTGTACTGCGTAAGAGAAAGCCCTAGGATGTGGTTCTCTGTTTTCAAAGAGCATAGGACCCGGTGCCAAAGTAGTTTTACTAATACCTTTAGCAAAGCAGGTAAGGTCACACGAGCTAGCAACTTGACATAAAACAGCAGCAAGTGCACCACTCTGATTAAAGCTGCCAGCTGCTCAAATAAAGAACTCTTCTAGAAGCAGCAGTGGTGCATGCTAAGGACCTAACTTACATGTGGATTTCATGATATGAAAACCACAAATGTGCACACTGCATATCATAAGCGTGCTGCACAGTGGCCACAGGAACTGTCTTCTATACATTTTAAGCGGAAAGACTACAGCAGGGTGACAACTAAACACAACATCTAACTGGAAGCTAGCACAAGCCAAGCAAGCTAAGGGGGTGCATGCACAAAGTACACAAATCTGGGCAGGGAAAGAGCTGAGCGTGTTCCCCCTCAGAGATGCGATTCATTCCACTTCAGCTGGCGGCAGCAGGCTGGTTGCATGAAAACCAAATCGTGCACAGCCTTTGAGACCAGAGCTCTTTGTGCTGAAGCAATGTGCTCTAGAAACTGTGACTGGCTGGGCACTGTGAGCACAGGTCACTCACACGCACAGCACCACTGCGAAACAGGTCGTGACAAAAGCCAGAATATTCAAATTCTGGGTCTGGTCCCGAGAGGCCGAACCTGTAGATCCTGCCCCTTTGCCTCAGAGGAAGTTTGCAGATTTGGGCCTGTCTGCCCAAATCATAGCTTAACATTTTTCAAGTTCCTCCTCCCTAAAAACTACCGGGATGCTTCTTCTTGCACTTTATTTATAGAGGTACAACAAAAAACCCCAAAACAACAAAAAACCCGGCCAAAAAAAAGCTGAAACAAAAAACAAACCCCAAAACCCCACACTCTCACTGTCTCCTGACTGAATGTTTTTAAGGCTCTCGTTGCAAAAGACCCCTGATGTTACTGGCGCTCAAAGGGGCCAGCATTTGGCCTGGACTGGTTTCTGCAGGCCGATGGCAACTGCTGAGGTGCTGCTTGCCCTGTGCAGTGCTCCATTTCCCCAGTTCACGTGGGCACTTCACACCACAACAAAGCAAAGAAAGGCCTTTAGAAAGGGAGGAGAACATAGCTGTAAAACCACAAGAATTGGCCTAGGGGCAGGTGTAATACCTCAAATTACTTGAAATTCAGTCAATAAAAAAGAGTTTAAAGTAATTTCTCTTACTATAACATCATTAGCGGGACCTTCCAACTCAAGTTTTTTAAATGACTCATTTGCAGGGCACACTCCTTAAGCAATGCTCAAATTAAAAATGCTTTCAGAAGCAAACCTGGTCTGCTTTTGAGGCTTTTATCTTTCCACTCTCTTCCTCTCTTTTATTTTTTCATGCTGTATCTTTCCTCCTCAGCCTGGACAGAGAATCAGCTTACCTCCAAGGGAAGTGCTGTAGGTAAGCAGATTTCTGTCAACCGGAGGTCAGGTCACTCTCAGGAGAAAAGAACGGCTGAGCGCAGACACTGCTGCACAGACGGACCCGCAATTTCAGAGTTCCCTTGCCAAAATCACCCAAGCCTTCAGCTCTAACTCACGTATCGTCTGACCCTTCTTCCCACATGTCCTTTAGAGTCACAAGGGATGAAAATCACTCACTGCTGTGGCACCTGCAGGTGAAGAACTGGAAAAGGCCTGCCCGGAGCAACACAAGGGCTGTTTCTGTCATCCTCACAACAATGACAAGAGCTGACACAGAAATCACAGGACTCAAACACACAGAAACAAATTAGAGCAGTTAAGTCCAGGAGAGAGAACAGTGCTGCAATGTAACTAAATGCCCTCTGAAAGGGGTACATTCTTACTTCACTCCACTTGGATTTGGGGCCTGGGGTTTCTTTTCAGCTTTGTCACAGGCAGCCAAGATTCCTTTTTGAGCGATTCAAACTGAACAGCTCCGCTATGAGATAACTGAGCAAGATTAATGAAGAACAAATTGCCAGAATAAATGATTGTCTGAACATTCATCCAAACCAAAGGCCAAAACCCTGAGGCCAAACAAGCAACCTTTGACACTCTAGCCTAGTCACGAAATCTGGTGCACGAGAGATTTCAGGGCAGTGTGGGATGGAAACTTCAGAGGTGCTACACAGCGCTGCAGCTCTCATCCCATCCCCTTGGAGGACTGAGCCACAGAAAGAGAAACTTGCATTTAAGTTTTTAGGATGCTTGATTCGATTAACCAGTCTTACTTGGTTTTTGTTGGCTATCGGTTACAAGGTGCAGCTGCCACATGTGACACCACTGTTCTTTGATCAGAAACAGGATGACTTTCAAACAAATCCTACAAACTCTTGGTCTCATCATACAACATCTATCTTACAGGGTCTCAAACACTTGTACAGAGGGTTACCTGGGAAATCTGGGAAAGGCCTTTCCCCTGTGCCACATAAGAACCAGCAGCCCTGGAGGGGAAAAGCAAAGACAGAAAGGTTTCACAGCCACATTTGAGAGCGCTGTTGCAGAAAAGAAAGTTTCTCTCCTGAAAATATCGGCTTAAATTGCAATGTTAAACTGCAAACGAAACCACTAAAGATTTGCTTCAAAGCCTCTTGCTATAGATGCAGGGGAATCCCCAGATTCTCGGGGAGCTTCTGCTCATGGCAGACAAAAAGCTGAGTCCTGAGGGAGTCAGCAGCAGGGATGGTAAAACATAAAGGAGTAACAGCAACAGGATGTATTCAATTAACTGATGCAGCCCCACTAAGGACCAGGGGAAGCCCATGAGAGACTGAAATTTGGAGCCAAGGAGTACAACAATCAAGGCAGAGGATCTGGAGACAAAGCAACTCAAAAGGGGAATAAGGTTAATGCACCATTTTCATCGCAGGGCTGGCCAGGCAGTCAGGCACAAGGAAGGAGTCAGAAACCAGAGAAAGGCTTTCCGCTCCACCCACCATCCTGAGGAACACCTGATCTAAGGGTTTTCTGGAAATGTGCTTTTATGCCATCAGTAACTACACAAAACGAGCTGCTGCTGCCTATGGCAAGAGAAAGACAACCAACAGTTAAATCTGTTGCAGAAATACTTATTAAAGTGTCAAAAAACTTATAACCAGTTTATTGCTCTGGCTGTTGATCTGTAGAAGTATCAGATGAAGAGGAAGGGGATTAGCGAACAGCGTGTTTATAGGACTGCTGGCACCCAATGTCAAGTGAGAGTACAAGTCATGTTAGGAAGGCAAGAGGAAGTTCCTCTGTAGGAGCAGCAGCCGGGGAGTCCCAGCTCTCCATCCTCCAAACTCAGGGTATTTACACCTCTAAAGCCGGTTCTCTGGACAGAAATACTTGCAGGACCATGTGATGGACAGCACTTGCAGGGCTGAACCCTAAGACACCAAAGCCACTCAATTCCTCATGGCCTTTGATCTCTGTGCAGAGCTACTTCAGGAAAGACATTGTTGCCTTTGAAAAAGCAGGAGTAATGACCCACAATGAAGTGTAAAGGAAGCCTGGCACCCAGCTCTCTTTCCAAGGAGAGGAAGGAATCAAGGCAGGTCACTAAAATTCCCAGACAACTCTCGGTTTTACTGATAGATGCTTGTTCATGAAAAATCCGCTGCGTCAGTCCACTAGTGTAATGCAAAGGAAAGGACTGGCAGATGGGGCAGCTGTATGTGGCATTACAGTTGTCATACACAATACAAGGTTTTGGCATGCAGCAGATTTGGGAAGGGCATCCCAGCAATGGTCACTTTTGAGTTCTGGCAGTTCCATTTAGCCCTCGCAGAGCTCAGATGCACAAATGGAGCACCAAGAGCGCCAAGACAGTGACATCCTTCGCTTTCGGCTAGGACACAGCTCTTTTGGGATGCTGGCATGTTAAACGTTCCCCCTCCCCTTATGGAAAATGAGTTTACCTTTTCACCAATCTATCTGGGTACGTCAGTCTGTAATCACAGAGATATCTAAGCGCCACTGCCAAGGATACCAAGATGCAGTATTTACCATGCTCAAATCACGCTCCGACTGAACTCTTCTGTCACTGCCTCTAATTGCCAGTACTATCTCCTCTTCTCAACGTTAGAACGCTGCAGACAGTCTGAAGTATCACCAAACCAGGCCCTCGGTTCAGCAGAAGCTACACATGCAAAACACCACTAACGGGAGACTGTGGAGACGGTATGTTAATAACTCCACCTCCCTCACACTGTACTCGGCAGCGATGCTACATGCAGAGCTGAAGCACCAAGGCAATAATTAAAGTAAGTGACACAACGTAAATAGAACATCTTAAAATACACAACAGTCCTCGCAGGAAGCGATAGTTCTCTAATCCTTTCACGTCCTCTTCCCTCCACCGAGCTCCCCGGGCACCACCCCTGCGATGCTCTGACGCGACGGCTCTGGGGACACGGCACGGCCCCGGCCGAGGCGTGGGCCTGCCCCGTGGCCGAGCGCTCCCCGTCCGGAGCCAAGCCCTGCCCCGCTGGGTCTCCCGTCCTCGCCCGGCCGCGGCGCGAACTCACCTGTCGGCAGCGGGCGGAAGCCGCGCACCGTGTTGCCCCGGGGGAGCGGCGGCCTCGCCGGGGGATGCCGGGTCCCGCGGTACTGCTCGTAGAGCCGCAGCATGTGCTCCGCGACCCTGTCCGCCGCTGGCAGCCGCCCGTGCCGCCGCTGCCCGACCCGGCACGGCCGCAGCGCGTCGGCCAGCGGCAGGCACAGGCAGCCCCAGCCCAGGCACAGGCACAGCACCCAGCGGGCCGGCGCCGCCATCCTGCCCCTCCGCCCCGGCGAGCGGCGCCCGGGACCCCACGGCGCGGCCGAGCGCGCTCGGGGCAGGCGCGGCCCCCCGACAGGCGCAGACGGGGCTGCGGGGAAAGCCGCGGACGGGGTGTCCTCCGCTTCTGGGGAAGGAAGAAAAAGGGGAAAAGCGGGGCAGAGGAAAGCGCCTCGGTCTAAACTGGCCACCTGCCCTCCCTCCCTCCCTTCCCGGCGTGGAGTGAGGGGTTTTATTCCCGGCCGTGCAGGTTGTTGTCGGGGGAGAGGCGGCGGTGCTGCTCCTGGCGCGGCCGGTGCTTGCTCCCCGCTCCGCGGTCGGTGCAGCCCCTCGCCGTGCAGAGCCGCCCGGTGAGGGTGTAACCGCGGCGATCGCCCCGCCCGCCCTCGCTCCGGCGGCGGCGAAGCGCGGGGAATCGCCACCCCGGGGGAGCGCAGCGACGGGACGGAGGGAGGGGAGGCTCTGGAAACTCCGTCCCCCCGGGCGAATGGGGAATGAGGCGGAGGACGTTCCCTTGCTCGCCTCCAGCTAGCCCCTCCCAAAGGCCGTAGAATAACGTGATTGCAATAAAGCAAAAATTACGAGTCACACCGCACTCACCCTTCTCCCTTGGACCGTCTCACGGCTTGGCTGGGCGCAGAGCATAGTCCGCCGCGGGCAGGCGGAAAGGATGCTTCCCGGGCTGTGCTGGGGTTCTGCCTGCCTCTCCAGAATACCAGGAGTACCAGGTCATGCTCAGTGACCCTCGGCTTCCTCCTCCGTCACCCTCCAATCCGGACGGGGCTAGCATAGGTGTCCCCAGCAGCCTCGAGCCCACAGGAAGGGACATGCACCCAGGGAAATCCTGCACGTGAGGACGACTCCACTACAGCAGGGCACAGCAAGGTGTTCCTTACTCAGCTGGGACGATTCCATGTGCCTCCTGCATTTGCTGCCTTTCAGCACCAAAAGGACAGAAATATCTCGCTCCCCTCACCAGTGCCACAGCATCACACAACACCCCATCAGGTATGACACCGTCCCTTCTGAAATCCCCCTCACAACACAAAGGGTGCCTCACCTGTACATCTGGCTGGGAACACAGGGGAGGTAGAAGAGGAGCCTCGTTAAACTGTCACTGTTTATAAATGTGTCGGTTTCTGAACCACAGAAGGGGAATAATAAGATTAACCTGCAGATCAGTACATGGAGCTTAGCACATAGTATTTCCAGCATAGGCCATTCACATTTTCAACGTGCTACAAAAAGCGTATCGTTATCCAGCCCCAAATTCAACACTGCAATATATTCTTTACTGCCCCTCAAATTCCACTGAATTTAGGATCAGTAGCAAGTACTGTTATGAAGTTGTAATAAGACCATCTGTAACTACAAGATGGAAGTGGCCACCCAGGAAAGAGAAGATTCCCAACAGCAGAGTAATGATTTTTATATGCTTCTACATTTGAGGACTCAAATACAACCCATGGCCGTAGCGACTCATTTTCCTACAGTTCTGAGGCACCAAAGCTGCCATACGCATCTCAAAATATTGTCCACAGATATGCAAGCACACACGTCAGTATCAATGCTAATAGTACAATTAACTATACTTTTCACTTCCCTATGTAAGAAATGTACATTAGTGCAATACAGAAAACAAACCGTCCCAAGTGAACATTCATAATTAAAAGGCGTGATTGAATTTTTGAACAAAAGTAATAAAATCAGTGCAGATCCCTGCAGAAAGAAAACACACTTATTTGAACTGATGGCTACAAAAATCAGCAAAAGCAGCAGTCTCTGGCTAATATCCTTGGCCGAACTGTCAATCCCAAAGAAGAATCTTTACGCATCTGAAATACTGGAATTGCCATTTCAAGCTTCAGTCATGTTATTTCCCACTGTCGAGAAAAGCAATAATAAAAAAAAAAAACCAAAAAACAACAACACACCACAACTCTTTAAATAAAACAGGCATAACTGAATCCTCTTCTATACCTACAGTGCCAAATAATGTGCTGTAAGAATGTCATGTTTTGCATATCTCCAACACATCTTCCAAGCTGGGGCCTGACTCTTGAGATCAGACCATTGTAAATTAAGAATGACTTTAGAAAATAAAATAAGCCCTCAGAGACAGCAGGTATCTAACACCATTCTCAAGTGAAGGGGGTTTAGTCAAGAGCTAACCTAAGTTCATGGTGGAAGCTCAAACACCCCGTGGCTGAGCTTTTATTTAAAATCTTTTAAGTGTTAGCAGAAAGCCCTCTTTAGGCAAAATTAAACCCATATTTGGCTCTCAGAGCCTTGCCCCGCCACCTGACTGCGGTTGTTTAAGTTAAGTGTCTAAAACAGAAAGTTAGCCCTATACAACCCTGTTACAGCCAGAGACGAGAGAAAGAGGACTCCAAGTGTGTGGCAGAGAGGAAAGAGTGAGTTCTCAGGGCATGAAAAGCCTTCTCCAAATGCCCCTTGTCAGACGGCCGCTGCAGTTTTCTGAGCGTGCCACACAAGAACACCCTTGCTTTATGGATTGTCCCAGTGAATGGCAGGACACTCATTACATGATGTTCTGCAGCTCCCAAAGTTTAAAGATATTCCCCTTTCTGCGAGATTTTTAAATGCCGGAGCCCTGCGAGCACACAAACCAAACCAAACCAAACCAGAGCACATAGGAAGTTACTCTCCATAGTGAGTGACGGCTGGCTGAGAAACTCTCAGACCTGACCTCTGAGGGAACAGTGCTTTTGCACTTCTCTGCTACACCTTTTCCGCTTCTTCTGTAGAAGTGCTACAAACCACAGTAATCAACATATCCCCTCCCTCCCAGCTACAGCCTGTGCAGCTCCAGGTGGGCCTGCAGGCCCTGCCTCCTCCCTGCTAGGCCCAAGCATCTCCATCCGATCAGTGAAGCAACCTGGTCTTTTAATACCTTTAATACCTTAGTCACAGGCACACAGCAGGCTTCAACGCAAACAAAGTTTATTAAATGGTAAGCAAGTCCTGTGCCATTGTCAGCACCAGCCTCACCACCCTCCAGCAGTGCCTTCAAAACTGCTATTTAAAAACCTCCACCAAAAACCTTCCAGGTTTCTAGTTTTTCAGAGCTTGCCACAAAATGCGCAACCTGGTAACTTCATAGTTACTTGTTGGCTTCACACAAGCACTCGGAAGTCCCAGGGAAGAGGAAACCACAACTACTACTTTTAGGGGAAATGAAATAATTACATATTTGCATAACGAAGTGATATTAGTGAAATCTGTTCAGCATGTGAAGACCAAACCCACACTTGCGCTATTAGTTGCCTGGCTCTCAGCCTTTGCAGAATTCACTCACCAAAGCAATCTCCGCTCCTGTGGCTCCCACATCCCAGCTCTTCTGGCTCTCATCTGGAGAATTCCCCACTGCAGCTCTGCCTCGGCTGCCTCGCACCCCCTCTGCACACCTTCTTGGCTGTCTGAGATGAGCTTCTGTGTGCTCTGCTCTGGCAGGGCTCCTCACACCGAGTCTTTTGAGTCAGTGATGCCAGCAGTATGTTCCCAGCCCCACAAAGTCACCCCACTCTTACCAGTAGACCCAAAACCTCTGGTTAAGGTGTGTTGTCCTGCCTCCAGTGACCTCATCTCTTCTCCCTGGGCTCGCTCTGCTCCGCGGGACCGCCGTACTCTGGGACATATCACTCCCCCGTGTCCCCGACACATGTGTTCCTTGTGCACCACCACATACAGCTCACGGCCCACACAGGAGAACACTGAGCAGCACGTCATCGCGCAGTGCGTGGAACTGTGCAACAGGGGCTGCAATGCGCCAAGACGGCTCTCCCATTACTGAGAAATGAGGCGACGCGCGCTCCTTGGAATGTCCCCACTCACAGCCCTAGAGACGTACACAGAAAATAGCCTTTTGCTAGGCAGGGCAAGGTGGGAAGCCCATAGCAAATGCCCTTGTGTGCAGCCATTCCCTATGTCCCCTGTGTTGGCTTTTCAGGGCTCACCAGCCAGGCTGGGGGTTTGCTCAGGTGGCCAGCAGCAGCCTTCCCACTGGAGGGGCTTTCCAGAAGAATTTCTCCTCTCAGGTCCCAGGATCACATGTTTCTCTCATCACAGAGAACTTGTACAGTGGGATCTGTGGTAATCTGCCTGGAGCTGAGCTGAAATAAAACACACCTTGAGTGAACAACAGCCAAACAACAGGAGCGACGTTCCCCTCCGTGCAAAGCCACGTTCTGCAGACACAGCTCCTTTGCATGGCCGCAGTCTGTTCAGCACCTGTGTTTTTGTTTTCTTTGCAGTGGGAACTGCGTCTTGGCCTGCACTGCTTGTCCCTGCCTGCCTTGCAGAGAAGGGCCCAAAGGTTTTAGTCATCTGTAATCTGATTTCTATATGCGGGGAATCAGAGTTAATGCTGCATATTCCCCTACTGCATCTTTCACTGATGGCCAAAAGGAGAACATCTAATGACTTTAGTATTTTATACTAAATAATAACAACTTTTCTGTGATTCTGCTGGTGGCTGATGATGGAGCTCTTCACCACCAATCTCATGCTACTTTCCAGCTTCATTCTGTGATCCAAAACAACCACTGCAATAAGAGCTCCCAAAGCTGATGCAAGACCAAAGATCCAGACTCCACACAGAAAGAACAAAGCTATGATTGTGGTGGGGTGCTAAAGAAATATAAAGGACTACGAAACATATACAGGTTAATCAAATCTGTAGACCCTAACTTGTGCACACAGTTCAGATGTGCTGGAAAAACACCCACATCTCTCTACACGGGCCCAAACTCTTGAGACGCCCAATATCGGTTCTCTTCGGGCAGCGTGCAAACGCTGTACCTGCAGGAAATGTCACAGTCTGTGAGGATACTAAAATCTCCTTTAAGAGGAGAGTGGAGACACTTCCATTCACGTTATGTTTACAGAAAGCAATAACTTTGGGCTGGATAGTTTGCATTTGTTTTTGCTAAAAAGCCACAGGGCATAAGAACATGCACAGGAAGCTTTCATGTGGTTATCGGTCCTTGGAACACTTCTCTCCTGATTACCATGTGTTTTGCATGTCCTCTTCACTTGTGTCTACTCAGGGCTGAGCAGTGACAAAGTGCTGGGAACAACTCTCAGTGACATTTCAGGAAAATGGAGCGTAACATCATTTAGTTGCTTTTACTCGCTGTCCTCTTTGTCCAAGAAAATTAACCTTTCCTACCGAATGCAAACCAGCCCACAGTAGGGTTTGGGGGCAGGTTTCCACTCACAGCAGAGACCAGAGCTTCCTCTAGTTAGCACTGGCAAAGGATTCTAGCACGTAGCTCGGGAGCTCTCATCTGTGCTAGCGGGTCCTCGCCTTTGGATGTCAGCAGGCACACAACACCAGGAGGGCAGCTCAGAGTAAAGCACGAGTGGAAAGGAAGCAGGTGGGTTCCCTGAGCAGGCAGCACACCTTTGATTTACTCCACGAATACCATTCCTTTACTGCAGATACTGCAGGTAACGTTCTGTCTCAAATGATGTTCATTGCCCAAGTCAGCAACGATCTGAGGTTTCCAAGTGCTGGGACAGGATGGCCTGGAGAAGTGACACAGTCTGTGTATAAAGCGTGAGGTCCTCCCAAGACTGCGTACAGAAGCAATTACACTAACTGGTGTTGATGAAGCATCTTTGACCTGACCAGTGAGGCCAGAGAAGAAGAGCCTGTAAGAAACAGATGAATTTTACATAAATACTGTCTTTTCACTGATGAAAATCTAAGGATGAGCAGCGAAATGATTCATCACAAGACCTTTCCGTACAAAGGAAGATTAACTGGCATCACACAGGAGAAAAGACCGATACATGGCACCACAATAATCCAAAATAAGGGACAGCACAGTATTACCGAACGGAAATACTGTTTTCTATGTATTCAAACTCCTTGCAGGCCTCTGCTGCAGCACAGGAGATGAGTAGGTTCAGCTCGTGGTACTGAGGAATTTTTCAACCAAAGGTTTCTTTCAACACCCCGATTGCTTAGACCTCACCAAGGATGGGTGAAATGCAGCTGCGTATCCATTCTTCACTGCATCTTCTAATTACTGACATAGCTCAGACAGCAGAGCTTGGAAAACGCAGCCGCAAGAGCCAGGAATCGCAGAGTCACCCTAAAGCTCATTAGGGGCTGTCCTCTGCCTGCTTCTTCCCACTTAATATTTTAAAGATACCAGGTCTCTTCCAAATAATAGTTTGGGAAGTCTTAGGGAAAGCTTTTCCAAGGAGTTAAAACAGATCCCTCCCTCGCTATTAGTTGTGGTTCCTGCAAGTTAGTCATCAAGAAACAGCCTCTGGTCTTGTCAGCCAGGCACAGGCATGGGCCCTCTCTCACAGGGCCTGGGGCTGCACCCTGCCAAGTCTTAGGCACAATCTCCGCTTAGGGCAAGAGGTGGCTCTCCAGAGAAGCCACCACTTTGTCTGCCACGAGGCCAGCTGTGCCTGCAGCAGCCAGCACCACGAGCAAGGCCAGTGCTTACCAGTGTCACACATGAGGAGTTTGCCATCGTTTTTGCTAGGATATAGTTGGCAACTGAAGAAAGTACTAGTTATTCCATTTAACCATCCATTAAAAAATCTGGACATAGTGACTTCAGTCACAGCTATTTCCTGGTTGAACTCGGAGGAAAAAGTGGTTCCTCAGACACCTGTGTGTGGCAGCAAGTCCAGGCTGCCCCGTCAGCAGCACACAGCTGACGTCTGTATGCCCGGACAGCAAACTCACGGCACAGAGCGTCCTGAATGTACTCACCAAACTATGGGACGCTGTAGCCTCATTAGAAATACCCCTTTTGTGCCCGTGACTAACTAGCAGTGCCCAGACCAGCCACCACAATGAAAACCAAAGCCCTGTGTGCAGAGCTGGAAAACGTGCCCGAGTGCCCGATGCTGGCCACTCATTGCCCTCAGCGGGCAACGTGCCGCGCTGGGCTCCACAGTGCCACAGCCCCACTCCCTCCACGCCTTGCACACTCGGTCACTTAAGGTACACTTGAAATAGACAGTGCAACTAATCACAGGATGTGACCCCAGGACCTGCTGAGCTCCCTTGGAGTGAGCGAACATACGGGGAACTGCTGCAAAATCATTCCCTCTATTTTCAGGGAATCAGCAAGAGGAGAAGGATCGACTCCGTTTAGGTCCTGCTGCCTTCTGCATCTGTCTGTACATTGTAACACTGTCTTCACGCGTAAACAACTGTGAATCATTCCTGATTCCCAAATTGCACGCAGAAGATTCAATCCAAATCACATTCCAGACAAGCACTTGGCCAATTTCTAGTTTGTGAGAGATTTTTTTTCCTTCTCTTCTGTTCTTTCTAGAGACAATACAGGGAGGGCAGGTTAGGTTTTTCCCTGAGTTACAACTTTTTCTCCCCTAAGATTTTAGTGATTTGTAGTTTCCATTTCATAATTTCAAATGTATATGGTTAGTTTGTTCAAAGCTATGAAAAAGCCCACCTTTCCTCTGAAGAGACTTCTGATCCTTCTTACAAAATCAAAGCTGGAATTGAAAAAAGGAGAGAAATTAAAAGTGAAAAGTAATATTTGCTGCATTTAAATACAAGCCAGATGTGGAACCATACATTTCCAAATTAAACATTTACAGAGTTGGCAGCAACGAATTTTTCTGCTCACACATGCAAACGTTGAGTCTGAATCTACTCGCCTTCCTACCTACGCATCTCTCCGAAACGTGCTCCCCTTTCATCCCTAAGGATTATCTCCCGGACTCCTGCACGGCCACTTCTCACGTCAGCACAGTGGCCTCGTTTCACTTCCAAAATACGTGAAGACTACGACAAAAAATCACAGTTGTCAAATGTGAGACAGCAACATGCATAATCAGGAGCCTATTGGGTGACGGACAGAGCCACAAATACTAAAAGGACCTACAGTGCTGGTACCGAAAAATCTTCCAAAATCAGGGCACGCTATCTGTGAGTGCGGACATCGAGTCTCGTACATGGGGAACACCGTTATACAAGCAAAGGACTCTGAATTACATGTAAACGGTGAGAAGATGCTTTTCCCCATATGGCTCCAGCCACACACCTAGAGCAACAGCAGCCTTCCCTGGTCTCAGTCTCATCGGGCTGCCATCTTCACCCCTTCGCCACCCATTTCTCCAAAGTCTCAGCAGCGACTGGCCTGGTACGATCAGTAGCTTGATCAGCCAACCCAGAACTCAACCGCAACCAAAGGCCCAAGTGGCTTTGTAAACATTAAGTATGATGACAAAGAACCAAAAAAAAACACTTCTACTTTTTGTAAACTATACAGCAAAGTGTTGCCCTCCTCACAGTGTTCTAGCTCTTGTCTAAGAGATCCCATGCAATTTATCAGCCACGGCAATGTCATTACAAAACTGGGATATTGAAGAGGGGTATTTTTTTCTCAACCTTGAATTCTTTCACAATACAGTATTACAAGCAACATGGTAATCCCTGCAAATTAGGGGCTTGAGTCTGTACAGTCCTCTCCAAGACCCAAGAGTTCACATTTTGAAAACTCAGGTTGGTTTGACCTTCTTCCGGAAATAAGGTTTGGACTCTACTCATGGCCTACATGCATAGCATCTGATCATTAGGGATGCCAAAAAGCCTCTGATTTGCAGGCATTCTACACTACTGACTGCTCTTGAGCTAGCTGGGGCAGCTGGAGAGCCACACACCAAACTGGTGATGGATGGGACCCACCTACGTCCAGCAAGAGTGAGGTACCATGGGGTTTCCCTTCCAGAGCCTACTGCAACCAACACACCAGCAGGGCCCCTGGAGAAAGGGTCAACTTTGTAACCTCCAACACAAGCACAAACTCCTGTTACATTTGCAAAAAAACCCTCTCCCGATACCAAAAGGGAAAATGCCACAACCAACAGCCTTTTTTTCTCTAAACTCCCTGCAGATCCTGCACCCTGGAAGTTGGTAGACCACAATGACAGCTGTCACCAGGCACACACTGCCTGTTGCACATGACCCACTCCAATCTCTGCCTGCTGTCACTAATTAACTTACAGGCACCCACTGAGCAGCCCATCCTTTCCAAAGGCTTTGGGCTGAATACTGGGCTTACCACCAGGCCTGCACACAGGTTGCTGCTCCAGAGGCACAGCTGGAGTTTGATTTGGGTCCCAATACCCACGCCTCCTTCCCTCGGCTCTGGCCTGGGTGAATACGCCAGCAGCAGAGCTCCCCTGTACGCTGCTCTTAAATCCACGAGGTACAGAGTACAGCAGGGAAGAGAAAAGTTGCCCCATGCCCCACGTTTGGGAACGCGGTTGCTGGCCACTATTTGGCCTACAGGTCATTACAGACGAACACGTGGCATCTCCGAATACACCCGAGAGTACGACGGGAGGGAACTCCAACCCCAGTTAACAACTGCATGGTCACCCACTTGCAGCGAACAAACCACAGCTGAATGACCAGAGGAGAAGAGCAGAACCAAACGGGATGGTTCTTGTGATAACAGCGCCCAACACTCTGCTCCAAGCGCCCGCATGTCCCGATGGGCTCCTGTCGCAGACGGGTGCCGTGCCGCGCAGCCGCGCCTGCCGGACCGCCCGCACTCAGCCCCATGTGCACCAGGCAGAACCCAACCAGTTTCACTGCTGAGGAGATAAACGGGGGGGGCCAGACCTTTAGGTCAGGGGAAAACCTAGGACTCGGGAGCTGCAGTAAATGGCTTCTTACCTGGCTCTGTTTTAGAAAAGAATGTGCACATGAGGAAGAATAAATGAAAATACTGTGACCACAAGCCAAGTGTGAGGACAAAATGCTACACAGCGCACAGTATCAAAATGACCACATATAGCACACTGCCATGGAAAATTAATAAATCAGGCAGGAGTTCACACAAAACTGAAACAGTACAATTCCACTGCTAGACCTTCCCTTCATCCCCCTTCACTAGAAGAGTCGCTCCAAGTACATTTGATCAGACAAGAAGGGAACTCAAGCTTTGCTTTTTGCTGTGCTGCTTCATTCAGAGAACTTTTTTTTGGTATGCTTCCATAAAGTGAACATTCTCCATTTTCTTTGAACAAATTGTACTACACTTGTTTCTCATCAGATGACATAAATTAGCTGAGAGGGAATGGATTCAATTACAGTCCAGATTCCAGACCTCTTAAGAACTGACTGCCTAACACATTCCTTTCATTTAATAAACTGGAACCAAATGAGGATTATATGATATAAAAAATACTCCCTCGATAGAGCAATGCAATAAAATGGCAAAAATACTCAGAGGAACTGCGTAGATCAAATATAAGAGCCTCCGATATGACCCTCTGGATTTAGAGTATGAACATCACATAAACTTAATTGTTCAGTATTTTTACTTTGTATTGTGAACAAGAATTTGATTCAAAGGCTATAACTTAATACCAAGTTTCATATCTTCGGACAGTCTCAGAAAGCCAAATGAAAAATGTGTTGCAGCCAAGTATAGATTTCCACATTGAAAAGATAATTTGATAGCTCTGCACACCATACAAACCTCTCCTGAAAAATCCAAGATTTATAGTCTCCCGAGTGACTCAGAGTAAGAGCTTCTCAACGCTCCGAGCAAGGCAGTTTCCCAGACAGATATCCCACTTGCAAACAGCATTTTGAAGGAGCTGGGTAGAAAACAGAGAACAACACCACCAGGGTGAGGGATGCTTGTTAGAAGTACAATTACCTGCAAGAAAACACGTTTTAGATCACTGAAGAATGGCTGAAGACAGTTTTGATGACAGCCCAGGCAATTACAACTTGTCCAGTCCTCCAGCCTTATTTAACCTGGCATGCGACTACAAATCCAGGATCCAGCAGGGGCACCTCACATCTAACACTCGATCCAAGAAACAGGATGGGTTTACCTACGCAATAAAAAGGTTTTCAGGGGACACGGAAAGTTCTCTGAAACAAGAATACTTAATTCAGTACAGTACTAGCCCAAGCCTTTCTTCCTGGGCTTCTTCACACCTGTCCCTCCATCTGTCCTCAGCAACTACAGCAAACACGCTGTCCTGGAACTTGGTCTGAACTTCCCTTTATGTTCAGCAGGAATGTTCAAATGCAGTTTTGCACATGCTACATTCCAGCTATAAACCCTCAGATACAGGAGATAATCTACACCCACTTCTCTCCACTTTTTTACCGAAGAGGTCAAGTGAACCACCACCTGAAGCTACATTCTATCTCCAGCAGGAATGAACATGCCGAGATGTTCGTGAAGTTTGCAGTGTGCCTCAGTTTTAACACGAGGAGCAGAAAAAGAGGTTGAAGCATACATTGAATGAGATGTTTTCAACCCGGAGCAACCAGGACTAAGCACATCTACTGGATACAATAGGGCTACTGCCTGTTGAATGTGACAGCAGTGACTTAAAAAGGCTTCTTTGGACGCGAGCAACTAATAAAGTCCTAATATATAGAAAGGACAAATTAAGCAAAGCGTTCAGTGTTATGTTCACTCCTGTTCTTAACTGAGTCATGAACAGCAACTGTCTGTTCACCCCTGCGATTTAAAAGCACAAAATCAGGATTTTTCCTTCCCATCTCAGGTGTGCTGAGAGATTTCAGTCTCTTCCCAGTGATTGACCCCTGAACAAAGCACCCAGACCCCTCAAGAGCTCCCTTGGCCCCTTCAACCCTTGGCCCTGCTTTTGGGCTCTGTAACACACACACTTGGGTTTGATGGAACAGGCTTGGCAGTGATTTGCTTTACAGAAACCACTCTCAGAAAATGAAGAAAACGCAGTAACTCCTTCTTACCCGACACCTTGTCACCGGGAGACTGACTGTGCATGATGGCGCAGGCAGCTGTTGACAGTTCTTACATTCCAACCCATGAGAAGAGGCAACTCCCACAAGGATGTACTTTGGAAGGGTTTTCCCACAGGTCCCAGGCTATATCTGCCACGCACACAGTCCTCAAACACTCTAATGCCCTGAGAGACCTGTTTTTAAGCAAGGGTGGTTTGTTTGCCCATCTGCAATGCTACAGTCCACGCACTGACCACCAGACAAACGTAGGAAGAGTGAGAACACTCATTTATTTGGGATGCATGTCTGCAGACAAAGCTATACTTACTCCATGTAATATTCACTGCAGATTTTTTGGTTTCTTTCAGAGAGATGTTTACTGAGAGCTGCTTACTGCCCATCTCTGCTCCATGCCCTGACCAGAGAACACAGAAGGCTTTGCCAGCCCTTTCTCTTGCAACACAAACCCTGTACTGCTTCGGTCTTAACAGCTAATGAGTTCCAGAGAAAAATCTGATAATTTAAATACAAGCAAATAAACAGCAGAGCAAAATCTGTGCCCAGAAGCAATGCTGACTAAGGCGAGGTGGCTGAACAGAGATAGGTTGGCAGAAGGCAATTCTTTATCTCACACTACCACCACTCAAAAAGCAAAAAGGACCAGCAGACAGAAAGGTTGTTGCAGCCTGGGATCCCCAGAAAAAACCCTAAAGGCGGAGAGGAGGGGGTCATGAGGCAGATGAGGTGTAACAGTACCTGTTAGCTGCACACGTGTTTGTTTTTACTCAGCTGAATTCGAGTGATACTTCTTTTTTGGAATATGGGGAAATGGAAACAATACCACATGGAACTCTTTCAACAAACATTTCTTATTTTAACAGCAGCAGATTTCTAGAGTGTAATGGTTTATCTGGCAAGCCTTTGTTATACCTGAGACACGTTTCCTTTTCCAATTTCACATTTAATTCCATCAAAACACGTGTTATTCATTTTGCAATTTTGTCCCCTCAATGCTGTTCATGGGAAGAGCCAGAAGAATCTCCTGCAGTACATGTGACCATCTTGAAATACAAATCTCCTCCCTATCCTCAACACTCCCCATCTGGAACAACTGATTTATGCATCTGCAGAGCCAGGTACAGGCAGATACAAGGCTAGGACCAAAGTAAGACCGTCCCCAGTACACAGCAAGGGCACTGCACGCTGCATCCACACTTAGATACAATCCCAGGTGTATGTCATGCATCTGAGAGGGATTCACAACTGTAAATGAACACCTTGACTCACAAAGTGTGACCTGATAATTGAGAAAAGCTGCAGATGTTACAGTGCCGCTTGCAGTGTCAAACAGAAGGTTACCACGAAAGGCTCTTTTCTGCTTACAAAATCAACCTCCTAAAAAAACTGTCCAGGTATGTTCAGCTATAAATCATCATGAAACTCAGGCAAGCATACCAACTACCACAACATTGTTTTACAGGGTCCAAGAGAGCAACCAGACTATCCAAAGTGGCACATGTTACAGGTACACTTCTGAGGCGTCCTCCTCAACACTAAAGGCCTTTGATCCTTCTCATCTATCAACACCACGTCTCTTCTTTCCTCACTCATGATTCATTTCTAATCACCTGGAAGCCTTCACTTATGCAACTATCAATCGGATGAATTTTCTTTAATTCTTCCAAACTTTAATTGTGTTGCATTTTTTTGCCCCTGAGAAGACTTGTACAAATTTGCACTCTTTACACACGATAAAGCTGTTGACAGAAAAGTAACGGAGAGAATAAAAATACCATAAAACCCATGAATAGGGAAATTCTCTCCTAAAAGTCTCCTCATTACTCTTCTGATTTGTCTCTAGCACAATGAATTCTATTAAGTGGAGAGTTTGTGCTTTACATCCACCCCCGAGTTTTCAGGAATTTATATGGCATGAGGTGAAAACGCTTTTTTTTGAGATGGGGTTGGAAAGGGATGTGTCCGCAGAGCTTTTGGGCCTAACTACTGAACCTATTTACAACTGAAGTGACTTATACTTACTGCAACTTAGAGCAAAGCAGAGTAGAAGAGAACCGCTGAGTTGGAAGGGAGCTGCGACCTCAGTTCTTGAGCAGGCGCAGTGTCACTGTGTTTCACCACCAAAAACTGCAACATTGGTTCTTTATCTTATCTGGGTATACAGAGCTTAGTTTGCATCCCGTTTGCTTGAGTTACATCCCTTAGCTAATTATCTAGGATTTCTCTAAGATTATATTGTTCCTTATTTGGGCATTTCAGAGTACTGTGAGTAATGCTGCTATTTCTCCTACCAGATAGCTCTTTCCACATGGACAATATCATAGGTGGGCACCCAGGCAAACAAGCGCAGTTGGGCTGAAAGGACAGGTGTAAAACACATTACCGGTGGAAATATACGTTTAATGAGGAGCAATTTGATTCTGTTGCACCGTGTTTGGCCTTATTTGCCACCTGCACATCAGGTTCCATGTCACAGAAATACCACTGGGTAACAGCAGTCAGAGACAGGACCTTGCCTCAGTTATCTGTAATCCAGGGGCTCTGACCATGTCTGCTGTCCACGCAGGAATGAAGTGCTGAGCTGCTCTTGTGGTTCACCAGAGCTAACGCAGCACTAAGCACGGGTATACCGGTTGGGATGTAACTTCTGCTCAGTTTGGTTTGGGTGAGGGAGGTGGGCTATGGCAGAAATACGCTGTCTCTTGAGCAGCCAGCGAGCCTGAGACACAGGTCACAGTGGAGCCTGCTTGGTTTAACAGCTCCCTGTGCTTGCCAGTGTGGGCCCAGGTAGATTCCAGAAACACGGGCACCGAGACACATCCACACGCAATCATCGAGCACAGCCTCTGGAATGTAGGAAGCAACATTTGTGGGAAAGAATGGCTAGCCAAGAAGCAGATGTTCTAGCTTTTCAACTCTTCAGAAGAAGAAAAATAAAAAAGGAAAACAAAATTTTAGAAACAAGGTTACCCTTCAGAAGAACTGTTTGCTGTGCATGTGAACCACGTGCAGCCCTTACATGAAGCATTCAGCAGCTGTTCTGACTGGAAGAAGCTCTGCGGACTGTGAATTTGCCTATCTATGTAAACAGGGCGTTGCCTTAGTTTGAAAACAATCTTCTGGCTGAGAACAGCTTGCGGAGAGCAAGACTTTAGATTAATTCTGTTAGCATTAAAATAGAGGAGCGTATTAAAAACAGAAACGCACACAGAACCCAGAATTTACTCAGACAAGAAGTCAGCGTCGGCAGCGAGAAGGCAGCCCCTGCCTTTGGGTGCAGCTAACAGGGAGCAGAGGAGCGTTGGCTCTCCAGGTCAGTGAGGGGGAGCTGCTGCAGGTGACGATCTGAGTAGAATAAAGAGACACGAAGAGGAAAGAAACAGAAATATGAAGGCAGTTGTCTGTATGTAAGAAAACATGGGGGGGAGAAGAAAAGGAAATCAACAAGAAAGGAGCAAGAAAATATAAAAATAACCAGTGGAAGAGTCCCTACCCCACCTGAGTTTAAGTGTAGGAATCGGGAAAGGGGAGTTACTTTTTAATTAAGACCTATCAAAAAAAAGACCTGCACATGCCTCCTGCGACCTTTTTGGGATGGAAGCTTTTCTCTACAGCCACTGAGGAACTACAAGCCTTTTAGTAAACTCAGAAACACAAAGTCAAAGCAAATCACAGCACACAAAGAGAGACAGCCGAGGGCAGAGCAGCCCGGAACGCCTCATGGAGCTGCTGTCTCAGCCAACATGCACTCACCTGAATGACCAGAACCTCCTGAACCACATTCCCTATGGAGGTGACAGCCAAGACAGTGACTCCCCTGAGCCTAGCTGCGTGTCACAACGGGACACAGCTAGCACCAGCTGATCACCGAGATCCCAAGGGAGGCAAAGGGTAGAATCAGGGCTTCCAGCTGCTCAGGATGGCACTTTATGCCTGCTACACCGAGTTCCTGTGTGCTTCTTTCAAATCCCTCTGCCAAGCCCCAAGTACTATTTTTCCATGGTGTCCAGCCGAGAGGCAGGATGATGGATTTAGGGGACATGGGGCCATTGCAGTCATCAGGTTTTTGGACCACCTCTTCCCTGTGAGCTCCAGGATGTGCTGTGGATCAGACCGCAGAAGTTACTGCAAGTGCAGCTGAATGTACCAAGTTCCCTGACTGAGCATGGTCAGTTCCCAGTTCATGCAGGTTTGCAGTGACAGGTTTGCCACTGGCCCATGGGACTGTAGGAAATGGCTGTGCACTACCTGTTTCACTGAAAACATACAGTGCCATTTATCCTGCCAAAACATACGCAAGCTCTGTAATTATTAGACAGGTAAACCACTAAGACAAATCAGCAAAAGATGCCAGCCTGGAAAGAATGTGAAGAGAAATGCATACTTTTTTTCCAGGAATGTCAACTTTCAGAAGTCCATAAATGTTGCTTAAGGGTTTTGGGGTGGGGTGTTTTTCAACTTGCTCTCCTGTACCTGCCCCATCAGAAGGGCATCAAGTATTTTCCCTAGCAAGCACCTGATTTATGAATCTCTCAGTAGAGAGGCATGAGAATAGAACAATAAAGGTATGCCCAGGGTGAGTGAAAGGGACTGCTCAAAGCCTGCCCAAGTATTGTACCAACTGGATTTCCACGGACAAGCCTCCTCCTGTGACATCGGCAGGATTGTACAGAGGCCTCCTGTATTTGCATCCTGGTCATCCTTGTTCTTCCTCTGACAGAAAGAAAACAAATCATATACTCCCTATTAACCAGCCAAACAAGTTTTCAGGGCCCCAGACCTGCCCCACTCGACTTCCTGTCCAGCCACGCATGCCTGGGGGGACACCCAGCCTGGAGCAGGCTCGCCAGTGTGCCGGGTCCTGTGGGATGGACAATCCCACAGTGTTCAGGTGCTGCAGGTGTCTGGAGCTGCCGGCCGCCAGCATTCACGCTCAGCCTGTGTGCGCAGGGAGGCCAGCCAGGCCATCACTAACAGCTCCACCAAAATGGGTCAGGGAAAGGAAAATAAAGCCTGTGCAGCAGAACCTTGGGGCTGGGGCTCTGCTGGCAGGGCCTGGCCCCACTCCTCTGCAGGTGCCACTGAAACACTGCTGCTTGTTTGGCTTGGCAGCCACAGGACACACATGGCAGGGAGGCAGCCGCAGGCAGGTGTGCGGCGTTTCCATTTCACCTCGCACCGCAAGAACGCCGCCTCTGCCCAGTTCTGAGGGCTTGGCTTTTCACAAGTCCATCTGTACAACTCACTTTCCAGTGGAGAAAAATTACTGTAAAAATAGTAAAATAGTAATCTGTGTATCTTCGAACTGGGGTGGAGCTTGGTTTTTTGTTCTCACTTTCAAAATGGGTCAAAAACAAGGGGGGAGTGCCGCGAGGCGAACAGATCCCCCTGCTCACACTGCTCGGTGAGCAGGGGCTCCTCAGCCTGGCACTGACGGGACTCTGACTGGGGGAGAGCATCCTCCCCAGATCAGGGCTTTGCCTCAGAGTATGTGGAGTCTGTCTCGGCCAGCAAATTCACAGAAACTCAGCATTATTTTGTTCTCAACAGACACAACCTGTGCTAATGCCAGGATGTCCCACTGCCTTGGCAAACACAATGTTTTGACAACGTCAGCTTCAGCCATCGAGGCAAAGCACAGGGCCAGGGCTCTGCTGGATGCTCCCACTCTTTGGCAACAGTGCCCAGAGTGATCGACATGGAGGGACCGTTCTCTAGGCCAGTCCTCCCTAAGGAGACACGTGCACACAACTCTGGTTTCAGAAGCCAGACTACCTGGCTACGTGGGAACCAACAAACAGCCCAAAACAGCAACGAGTTGTTCAGATTTTAAGAGCCTTCCTCTGGAACAGCAGGGACTGAAAAGAGCAAGTCACCCCCCACGCACTGGGGTCGCCTGCACTTCCACAATAACAACTTCAAGGCAGTGATCCTGCCGACACACGTTTGCTTTTCCAAAGCCTCCCTCCCTGTACCCCTCCCTGGCCTCTGGGGCAGCTGGAAAGCTGGCTGTGCCTGCCAGGTGCAGAGGGGCCAGCTGGTGTTGGCAGCTACGGCCAAGTTCTTCTCCAAAAGGAGCAGAGCAAGCTCTTTCCCCCACTTCATTCACACCAAGGTATAATTGGGCAGAGTTTACTAAATGTCTCCTCTTGTTCTGATGCCAGTTCTGATGGAACCTAGGACAACCAATAGGAATCAACCCACACACCAAGAACATACTCTGACCCAAAACCCCAGAGAGCTGAACTCCATGTATGATGACAGCTGCTAGTAGCTGCTATGGGCTTCGCAAACATTTCCTCAGCGATCACACATCAACTCTCCTTATAACCAAGTTATGAGATCCGAAGGATGATGGTAAAAATTTGTGCCAGACAGAACAGACACTCACTGATGGCTCAAGGTTTATAGATCGAGTTAAAAAACAGCTTTACTCAGGTCAGTCAAAACATAACTAAGATCCCTGGCCCTGGATAGACTCACAAAATGTAACAAGCAGCTAAAATCCCCACCAGTTTCCTCAAACTTCCACAAAATAGGGACTCCCCCCCCCCCCCCAAATTAACTAAAAGAAGAAAGACAGGAAAGGAAGTGAAAGCAAAGCAAAGCACAAGTGTCTTGCTTTTAACGTACAAAAGTTTTGAAGGCTTTGATCATAAAAGAGCGTACTCATTTTTCCTGTCACTGGGCACAGAAGCCAGTTGAGCTGTTGATTTTGAAATCGTACTTAAAAATACGGCTTGATGTCTGTCTAACTATGCATGACCTACTATGGGGGTAAGACTCCTCAAAGACACCTCGCTACAGGGTTTTCCCTGACCAGGGGGCAGGTCAAGCCTGACCCACGCTGTGGCTCTTGTCCTGCACCTGCAGCACCACCCTGCAACCATGCTGCTTCTCCCAGAGGACAAAAGGGATTGCAATCCTCACAGCCTCTGTCTCCCTTTTTTTTATTTAGGGAGAGACCTTTTAAAACAACCCACCTGTTTAAAGAACACTCTTTCCTGATATTTGCAAAGCTTATTTGAACAGATTGGACTGTAATGTATGTCATGCCTCCAACCGCTGAACTGAACAAGTCGTTCCCAGACTTCTTGTTTTTTTCCTTTTTAAAATATCTCTTTACCAAAACATCCACAAAATCCACTAAGCAGCCTTAAGGCCTTAACCTCAGCTGTATTCTCTGTGTGTACTCAACGCTGGCACTGCTGGAAGAGCCCAGGGAGAAGCTTTCACTCTTGCATCGGGTTGGTTACAGATTTGTTCCCCAATTCAGGGGAGGGGGATAGGCCAGGGACCACGAGCTCGTGCTTCTGCACAGATGCAGGGCAAGGGTAGGCAGGGCAGGGAGCTTTCACTAATAACCCCTGGCAAGCTGCAGAAGCTGTTTGCAGGTCTTCATTACTAAACACCAAATTTAACACCCAAAGAAGTGGCACACTGGGCATCCAGCGCGTTTTTCCTGCCGTTTCCCTTGGGAAGAGCACCCCAATTTCACTCTGCTCTCAGCAGGTGAGGAAGGCACCTCCAAGCAAAGCAGCTTTCGGGGAAGTTAATTTCTCCCTTAGCATTCCTTCTAAGATTCTGAGTTACCTATATTCATAAAATAGACTTCACTTACTTTCAGCACCACTGAAACGCCCCTGCTTCTGTCGTGGCAGGAGAAAAATCCACCCATCCATCCAAAGGAGCACCAGGAAAGGGTCAGAAGGGAGAGTACCCCACAGAGGGCACAACCACAGTACCAACCATTAACAAAAACAGAAGGCAGAACCGGGACTGAAAAAAGCAGCCTAAACTGACCAAGGACCCCAAAAGCTCACGTTGAAAACAAACAAACAAAACAAAAACCAAGGAAAAAACCTCTGACTTTGGAAGACGGCAGTCTGACTTCTTAATTGAAACTGCAGAATGGATGCCCTTCCTCCCATGGGTAGGACAGCACACGGCAACCTTGTGTCTTAGACCTGCGGGCTTTTTTGAAAGAGGATTTTAATTACACCAGGAACAATTCCTCATGTGGTAAAAGCAGCCCAAGCTGCATTTGTTTTGCCAAACTCTCACTCTGGCCCAGGCAGGCACGAGTGCCCTGTCCCTCCCGCCACACCTGGAACGCCCCACGAACAAATCTACCAGCACAGTCAGAGGTCAGAGATCCCTGCCCATGTAATTGCAGGGTGGTGCCACTGTGCAGATGGCTTCATGCAAGGCTCCGGCAGCCCACAACTATCCAGAAGAATCTGGCAGCAAATGTGGTTGGAAGGGGTGGACAAGAAAGAGGCAAGTTTGCTCTAAATTTGACAGAACTGCCCATAAATAGCCATAGGGAATTTGTCAAGCACATCTTTGCCGAAATTTCTCTTCAAATAGCACATCAGTGGGATTCAGTGCCAGGTGTGTATTTTCAATTGGAAAACGGCCTCGCTTATACATCCTAAAGATGTCTTGCTGCTCTCTGCCTCACATCTGGAAGGAACCCATGTGGATTTATAAGGCATATGTGAAGCGTAACTCAGCAGTTAATCCATCTGATTGTAAATCACGTGACTCTGTACTGTGACCACATTAAAACTCTGCCATCAATTCAAAAAGGGAAAACTATAGCTACCCTCTAATTTTGGTTGACTGAATCAAGCCTTTTCCGTGGACTCACATGCATTTGGTCCCAGATCTGCCATACAAAGGAGATGCTCGACAACCACATCTTTAATGACTTACACGTGCGGCTCATGGGGCTGACGGGCTGGAGCTGAAGTGCACCAAAAATCTAGACTGTCACAGCTGCCTCACACTGTTCCAAGTTATTTACTTTTAGGTGTCTTTCCCAAGCATTTCCTGCCCCCAACCAAATTTCAGCACTCCACCTCCCAAGAACATGCATCTCCAGACAAGCTAAGACCAAAACCAGCAGCAGGTGTTGTGCTGCCAACAGGTTTCTCTGCAGACACGGAAAGCCAACTCCTCTTTGGAAGGGGCTGAGGAAGGCAAAGGATCTAATTTGGTAGGCTTCTCCTTCACATCTTGGAGATTTCCTCAGAGGCTCTTCCAAAGTCACCAGCACTCTGACATCACAGCCAAAGGAAAAACGCTGCTTGGCTCCTTCACCAGAGCCACATGGAGCCTCGTGCTAGTTAGACACCAGTGACACTGGGACAGACAGGCATTATCCAAGACTCAATTTATGGCACCACTGCTTTTTTTTCACAGAGAAGACAGATAACTGGAGAAGGAAGAACAAAGGGGGGAAGAAGAAGGAGGACATGCTGCCCTGTATCGGTCCTTCAGAGTCTCCCCCCAGGTGCCCAGCCTACCTCTAATGGCTGTGAAGGGACAGACTTCTTAGGGGGAAACAGGCTTTCAAATGCACAAAAACCCAGACTTCTCCATCTTTCCATCACAGCTTTCTGTTCTGATCACTCCTGTGATTCAGTTAAATGCATCCCAAGGTTTCAGACTCAGTAACAGCCATCCTGCACATGGCCACACTGCCTCGGTGCAGAGCAAGGACAGGCCTGTGCACGTCTGGGCTCAGCAGCAGCCAGCACTGCCCTTTTATGATCTCTTCCGAGTGAGTTCACAGCTCTGTCCTTCTCTTCCATGCCTCCCTCTCATCTGAAACCCTCTTGCTTTCCCCGTGCTTCTTTGCTGAGCAGTGCCTCCCTTTCACTGTTGGTAGCTTTCATTTGCGTATACTGATCATCCACTTCATTGAGTACAGGAAATTGGATCCTGGCCCTACAGTGACACTTGCATAGCATTACTCCCATTTTCTTACTCCTTTAAGTTTATCCATTTCCAGGCTCTTTTGACAGCCCACTGGAGATGCCGAAGGAGATACCAGTGCGGAATCACAGTTTTGTGGTGAGGTCTGCGGTATTTTGTGCTGCCCTGGCACCCACAGCACCGATTCATAAAACTCTCAGCTTTCCAGCAAAGAATCCAATAACCCTCAACTCTGGAAAGGGTAACTTGGAAACCTGATCTAATGTGGGGCTCGGCGATCGACAGCTAAAACATGATTACAGACCTGTCTGGACCATGCTCCACTGGCGTGCCTCCATCCCTGTACTGTCTGTATGGATGGAAGAACACGTTCAGCCTGTATGAACTCCACACACTTGATATTTCCTAAGCTGTCCTGTGCAGTCCGCCCCTTGTATGGTGGGAAAAAAAAGCATAAAAATTATCTATCTGCGTTTCAAATGAAATCTGACTGCTAACTCCCCTCAAGTCTCCCTGTCAGTGGGATTCCAGGGCACACCCTGCTCGCTTCTATCAGTAAAACCCCTCAGTCATTTGCCTTGCCTGAAATACAGCTGGAAATAAAAGCCACGCATCTCAAAAGACAAGCAGATAAAAGATTTCCTAAGCTGCAGTTTAAAAAGTAGCCAAGTTACTCAGAAATGTTTCCAAACATTTCCAAACAGCCCATAGAAACACATCTGAAACCACACAGGTCACTCTCCACAGGTCATCTTCCCCTCAGGTACCTTACACCATTTGTTCCCAAGAGTTTGCTTTTATTTCTCATCTGAAATTATAAGGGCTAGCGAATCCTGAGCATTTCCCCACAACCCTCTTAGTGAGGAAGAAGTTCCATTTCCTTGAGCACCACTTCTGACTTAGCAAGTTTGTCCAAGGGTGATGCTGCCAGAGCCAGCTCGGAGCAGCTTAGGTGATCCCGCTTTCCTGTCTTGTAAGAGCCTCTTTAGCTCTTTGAAGAGCTTGCTAATGGCTGGACAGGCATTCCCAGCCATGCCACAGACCAGGTGCAACCTCGTGGAGTAACAGCAGGAAATGCCTGCTGTGGAATTACACATTGGGATGGTCTTGATGCTGTTCTCTGATAGTGCCCTGGCACCTTCTGAATAGATTTTCACATCAAAGAACTGCTAATATAAACACACTTTGTTAAATTCGTTGTTCTAACGAATCTTCTAAACATCTATAAATCACAGATCAGGCCAACGTCTACAACTCCTAACCCAGCCAGATGCCAAGTTGTGCTTCGAGTTAAATCTCTAACGCTCAAATCACTGCAGTGTTCTGGTAGACATGCTGTTGAAGCTTTTCTAGAGTACGATGATAGCTTCAAAAAGATCATACTGAGGAGAACGCCCAGCAGGTCACCATTCCTCTGAGTTCCCAAGAGCATAACTACATTAAACAGCCCTTCAACACAGAACAAGACCCTCACAATCTAATGCATTTGATTTAAAAATACTGATGCTTTAGGTAAATGACATATTAATAAGAAAAAAAACACTGCAATGCAGACAGAGTAGGAACACGTAACTTACTTCATGAAAGCTGATTTTGCCTGATTAAGCTGGCAACTCTCTGTGCTAGTGTTTATACGTTCATTATCTGAATACAAAGTGAAGCTTTAAATACAACCTGAGTTGGCCCTTTCTTTCAAGTACCGGTTGGATGCTGTACATCCAAATCTGTCCAAAAGTCAAAAAAATTTTCCATATAAAAGACTTGGAAAAGTCCATTACAGATCCCTTCACAAAACGCACTTCTTTCACAAAAGCCACAAACATTAACACACAAGCTCAGGAAAATCCTCGTGATGATGCCCTGCCATGCAACGGGATGTGTTCTCACATCAAAGACTTCACGCTCATTCCTCACTCACCAACTCCTCGCCTCGAGCCCCATTTGCAAACACAACTCCCAACCTTGAAACCAAGGACAGACATGACCAAACTGCTTATGCAAAAGGAGAAGCGGGTTCCTCAGTTCCTGCTAAGCCATGTGGTAATCCTAACTAACACTATTTTCCAAGTAATTATAGTCTTAGAATAATGACGCTAACAAAAACAATAAATAGGAGGGCACCTGGAACAGTTCTGTCGTGTCTCGGCTGAAATTCCGGTAAACACTTCTGGAATTCATACCAGCAGCCAGTTTGAAAAAATTAAACCTCGAATGTACTTCACAGTTCAGATAAATCAAAGCAAATCTGATTCCCCTGAAGTCTGAGTCAATGTCAGTTGATGCAAACGAAGCAGCAGAGATAAAGACAACACAGTACAAAAATAGAGTTGTTAATTAAAGCCTTAACCTTTTACGACATTAAATAATTGAACTAAAATCGTGCCCCAAAACAAGATGATCACATTCCATTAGTGTATCGTGTGGTATGAACCAGGTGTGAGACCAAGTCTTCCTTCATCTCTCCAACTGAGATGTATGCTGTTCCTCTATCCCAGCACAGTGCCAGGACCAACTGCCTCTCAAAGCCTCTCCCAAAAATGGATTTGATCTCACAGGGTCCAGCCCTGAGATTCAGAGCCCCTAAACCAAAATGGGGACAAGGAGGGGTTCACGCCATGGCCCTCAAGGAGGCCAGCCAGAGTGGATCTGGGAGGACTCATGGACCCTTTCCACTACTTCAAACTCAAACAGCAAATGCCATTTCACAACGTGGCTTGGCAAACTTTGAGCACCAATATTTAGGCAGGTTGGGTTTTCATTAGAGCCATTTGCATGGCACTGACCCAAACCAGTGTCGGAGTTTGGGGGTACTGCCACTGCACATTTTCTTACAAAATGGCCAAATTTTTTCCAAGAACTACCTCTGAAGGAGCAGCAACAGTTTGTCCAGCAACTTCCGTTGCTTTGAACACGTTGGTTTTCTTACATTGAGGCTCGTACTGCAGTATCTCTCTGCTCATAGGGACGCCCGAGGCGGAGCAAGCACAAAGGGATGTGGCAGCAGCATCTTTTCAGACAGTAACACTGACAAGACAAGGAACAGCCGCGGCGGTTTCACCCCAGAGCAAAGCTCAACTCTGCCTATCTTGACAGAAATGAACTATGACAGGTAAGGACTGGCAAGAAGGGAAAGGCATAATGCAGCTTTCTAGGAATTTCCTTCCGGTATTAAAGGATTTAATACATAGTATTTGCCCTCCATGCTCAAACTCAGTGTCCTCAGCCTCACAGAACTAATGTTTCCCTTTCCTTAAAGTAAAGCTTTTCTTGCTGTTTTGAAACATATCCCAAGTTATCCCTGTAACAACAAACTGATTTTCTTGCGTTGACCACAGGAAGAGACGGACAACTGTGGCAAGATAGTTCAAACGTCCTAATTGTAAACAGGATTCCAATGTATTTTCATTTATGCCACACAGCTCCCGCTATATACCCACTGTAAAAACACCCCATAAATACAGTGACCACCCAGAAGTGAAGGACTGGATTCCAAGAGGTTGTGAGGACAGACACAGCTCAGTTACACACATGTTCTTGTTTATATAACTCTTAAGCAAAATGCAGTTGAGCTTTAAGAAAATAAAATTAAATACCGATGGTAACAAAAAGCAAATTCCTATAACATCTGTGCTGGAGAAATACGATCATGCTAATCAGAGCACTGGATTGGCTACAATTACAGAAGAAGGATTTAAACAGAAAGGAGACATTTTTTTCCCCAAAGCAGGAAGTCTTCTGTAATGTGTGACAGAAGGAAAAGGTTCTGCTCCTACACGAACCAATGCTACAGAGTAGCTCGGTCTGACCTCATTACTGCAATCCCCAAGTGCACTGCCGTCCCTCCACTAAAGACAGCACTAAAGACTCTGGTCTAAGAGGGAACAGCTACTCCCTGATGTTTGTACCATAGAGCTGCACTGAGCAGTCACACACAAACAAACAAAAGGTTTGTAAGGTCTCATAGATGCAACCGACAAACACTGCTCAGCCCATCCACAGAGAAAAGAAGGTACACATCAACACCGCTACATTGACATTGCTGGAAACTTCCAGAAATCCCCTGGCTTAAGCGCAGTGCATTCTAATCTTCCCATCCGAGAAAATCACCTTCATCACCTGGCTCTGAGAGCAGTACGACTATGGTATCCGCTCCTAGACACTGACAGAGGAACCCAGCTACGAGGGAATTGGACAGCCAGACCGTATTTTTATTTCTGATCTGGTCCAGTGTGCCTTCTAATTGCACTTTTATCTATCCACCACTCGCTCAAACAACAACAAGATCCTGCAAGAAAAGATCCTGCATCTGAATTCTATCTGTCCTTGAACTCTCTGAACTTCTCTGAAAATGAGCCATCCAAGATCCCTTTGTTTATCAACCCTCCTCAGAGAAGCTGAGAACTTCTTATTCCTTAACATCTTTATTGTCCAAGTCACCCTGGTAAAAACCTCACGTAAGGCAGAGACAGACTATTAATGTCCTGTTTTACAGATTAGGAGCAGAAAATATAGCCCAGATTCATGTTCCCAACCCTTTTACCCAGCCCGACATTATCTGACACAAAACACCAGAGAGGGAGCTTTTACAAGCTGGAAAATGCAGAGAGAATGAGCAAACAGCCAGACCAGTGCTTCCAGAAGGAACACACAAGTTCCTAGCTCAAGTTATTTGGCTAAAGCCTACATCCTCTTGTCAGAACTACCTAAAGATATGGTGACGGATCACCAACGCTGGAAACGGAAGCAAGTTCAGTCACTGTTCAGGTGTTTATCTGGAATTACCTGAGGACACTTACCTTGGCCTCAGCATCCTTCCCACCCACTCATCTCCTCTCCCCACATCAACCCCTCAGACATTTCTGTCCTAAGCCCACCAAGAAGTCAATCCAACCAAGAGTGCTAAGGCTCTGGTCAGTTTGAGCGCCATCTTTTCCCCTTGGCCACGCAAAGCTGTGTTTTCACAACACACGGGCCCTCCACGGGGTGCCACAGAAACACACACAAAAAACAAGACAGTGGCATTATCGGCCCTAGACAGAACACAGCCGGTGATGCCGTCTGGACAGTCACGCACTCGTCCCACACCAGCAGCCTCGGCCTTTACCTAGAGAAGGGCACTGTCACAGGGACGCAGGGGGGCCCACGGTTTGGCAGGGTTTATCCAACGCTGCCGTGATGGCAACGCCGCAGCCGTGGCATCGGGCCTGCGCAGGACACCGGGAGCTGGCTGGTGTGTGCACGACTGCTCCCTGACACACAGAGCAGAGAACAGCTTGTTGGTTCTAATCCTACATTCAGGCAGCGTTCCCACTGACATCAAACATAAATACTGCAGAGTTCAGCTATGTAAGCCTCTGCAGTGTGCAAAACAAGTATATTTGCAGTACTTAAACGCTTGGCGTGTCCTAAAACAAGTTCAGATGAAGCCTTAAAGGCAGGTCCTTCCAAAGAGCTCGCTGCTGTCCTCACCTTCCCGGTGAACAATGTTCCTACCTGTGCCACAGAGTGTCAGGCCAAGGCACCGAACGCCAGCTGTGCAATCCTTCCCTAGCCACAGAACGTGGCAGAACTGTAAGCCAGGGCAAATGCACTGTGCACAACCAGTGCCTGCACCTCTGCCATCTCCCAAGCTCTGCACACATATGGACATGCCTGTAACAGCAGCCAGCTAGAGGAAGATCCTTCCAGGCTCTCTTAGGAGCAATTGGTACGGACTGTCAACAGGGTACAACTATAAGGGCTCATTTGACGTTTTCCCCTCTGCTCATTCAGGGACTAAAATCAGCACCAGAGGAGAACTTCTCCGTGACAGGAGGAATCACATTGCTGGGCAGATGAAAGGGGACAGCAGCGTAGCTCAACTCGCATCTCATCTCTGGTGCAATGCAAGCACATGCCAGTTCCAGCCAGGGTAGTTTATATTCATTAGTACAGAAGTGCAAAAATATTTGCTGGCCAAATGAACCCAGCGGATGTTTTTGCTGGCAGGAGCCTGGGAGTGACAACTGCCCAACGCACTGTGAAAGAGCAACAGCTGAGCATGTGCTGAGGTTGCTTTCGCACTGACAGCAAGCCATCCCATGCTCTGGGATTAACTGGATGACAGTGGCTTTCCACATCCCGCCCACATCAACTGGCATTTGAAGTAATTCACTTATCACCCTGGAGAGTGAAAGGCTGGAGTGAGTAACCTCAATACCAGACCCGTTCACAGGGGTTTAAGAGCCTTCTCTTCTCACCCAGCCCCTTCCTCCAAGCTCCTTTCTTCCCTGCTTTCCTGTTTTCACTATGCTCAACTTCTTAGGCAAAACAATCAATTACTATGACACAAAATAAAACATTTTTGGGAAATTTCCACCCCCACCTCCTCTGCAAAGATAAAACAAAGAAAACATTTTAAATTTCATTTTTTAAGAAATCAGAAGGAACACGGCCCAGCATAACTTGAAGTTCACTTTCGAAAGCAGCATGAAAAGCTGCTCTTGAAAGTCCATTCCAGGAACCCTGTCCAAGAAGCTGCTGTCCCAGAGAGATGTTATTCTGCCACTGCAGGGGTGCTCCTTATACAGCTGGAAATTAATAATCAGCAAATGCTTTGATCTTTCCTTTTACTTTTTCTCACTCATCTCATGTGATGACTTTCAATAAATTCCTTTGCTTGGAACTCCCTGGCTTCACACTACAAATTCAGTATATCTGTCAGCATTTGAGAGAGCACAGGCATACTGGGGACGTTGCTGACAGATAATCCTACAGTCCAGACAACTTTTTAGAGCTGGTAAAATAGACACTGGGCTTCCACAGAGCAACATGTGACTGAGGTAAATAAGAAGTTACTATACAGTTTTTCTTTTGACTACAAAGACACAAAACAACACCAAGTCACTTTGTTTTTTCCCTGTATAATAAGGGAAGGAAATGGAAGACTAAGGGAGGAATAAAGTGGCAGTAAGGGGTCATGCCAGGAAATGAAGTGCGTGGTACCAAAACCTGCACTAAGACCGCAAATATGTTCTGTATGTTTTACAGCACAAACTTTCTACACCTCAGAACCGTAAAACTTGTGGAGTCACTAAGGCACCAACAATGAGAACCGCTGTCACAGAACATCTAGAGCATCAGACAGAGAATGTAACGAAACTAGGCCAAGTGCACATCAGCTGCTTTGCTGAGATGCCGCGCAATGTCGCACATTAATGGTGTGCGTCCTCTGTAGGCAGAGTGCTAAGGCTCATTTTCCCAAAGACACCATAGTCTCAGAGCTTTGTCCTACAGAAGCTGATCCCAACTAAGGCAATCTTCCGCAGGTATGTTTGAAAAGGTGTTTAATACAGCCAAGATCTTCCCACATTCTAAAAGCAAATCCCTATGCAAACCTGCCACACCACACATGGACAGAGCTCAGCCTCTGAGACAAGCTGTGCTCATTTTATCAGCCAGGTAGAAAAAATAATATCCCCACTCAAAATAATAGGGAAAGCAAGGTTGGGGCTTTCCTTTGTGTGACACAAATAACAACCTGCTTACTGGCCTGTTACAGAATCACAAGCTATTACCTGCTGCAACGTTCCAGCCAAGCCCTACTCTCGGATAGGAAGGACCTGACAATTCACACGGAAGTCCACAGCCTGCCTGCACCTAAGTAAATATTTCACTACATCACTGAGCTGCTCTATCAATTATACAAAATATTCTTTGTTGTAACATCAAAAGCCACCTATGCAGTGATCAGCCAGCCATAAAACAGATGCTGTGGGCCATTCCCTATCCTTGGACCTTATCCACTGGCAAGCAATGACTGAGGTTCTGGTAGCACATGGTCTGGCACTTCTACTCCATGGCCACACGGGGCATGGCTGTCTCCTGAGCTGTTCTCTGATGTAACTGCTTAGAATTTAATTAAATATCCATGAGATCCAGTGAAGCCAAGTTTTGTGTCAAGCCCTGCATGAGATTCCAGGGCTGTTGGAGAAGCAAACTCTCCTCCTGACACCCTCCAGCCACTTTCCCCATGTGGACCATGGTCCTTGCTTTGGGAACCATTGCCACTGTCAGATTTTCACGAGGAAAAAAACTTAAAGCAAATTCTCTACAAAGAAAAGCCTTGGCAACCTCCGTTTAAAAAAAAAATTAGAATGCTTTGGAAAAGAAACTCTCACAGAAATGCATTTCAATGATTCTGAGGTGCAATATCTAAAACAAACATTCATATCAAGCCACAAACTTTGTAGAACACAAAGTCCTTCTTGGTTATCATTACAGCAGCAAATCAGTTGCTACAGTACAACAGAGAAGGTGGTAAAACCCTTTCCTCCAAGCACCTTCTTGTTTGCTATTGCAGGATTTAATACACTGTTGATCATATCAAACTTACACAGACTTGATAAAAAAGTGTCTGCTTTGCCACCTCTTCAGCAGGAAGGCTTGGGCCCTATTCCCACCTGGAAAGCCTGTGCCCCAGCTGACATGCAGTGTCGGGCAGACCTGGAGTACACCCAGGGTGGCAACTTCCAGTCTCTGGGTGGCCGGAGGCCGGCACTGGCTGTGTGGGACCATCCCATCCCTTTGGCTGCAGCAGCAGCTCAGCAGAGATCTTGGCAGGGAAAATGGACCCCACAGCTGGGCAGGCTCTGCAGCATCTTCCCCACAGCTGCCCAGCCACCAGCCCGTGCTGTGCCCTGACGAGCCAGAGCCTTGGACTTGTAAGGACTTCACATGCATCTTGATTATTCATCCGAGACTGACCTATAGCTGTTATTTCATCTTTTTAATCACCTGAATGTGTCAGAATCTTCCTTTTTTATGATGTTTGCAAGCCAGGGGTGTGAGGCCAATATTTCCCAGGAAACACAGGGATACTCAGACATGGTAGACTCTACCTAGGCAGTTCTGGAGGGCTGGAGAAACTGCTTTTCCAGTCCCACAGCTGCTGAAGTTAAATCAGATGTTATCAACTGCACTAGCACACATGTCACCCAGAAGGATTCTGGCTCACGCACAAAAAATATGGCTGACAGCACTAAAAAGAAGAAAAAGGAAAAAAAAACAGCCAAAGCAGAAATGATACATGGAGAATACAAAAACTTGTGCTCAGTTGTGTCTTTTGAATCACCAAGCACACAAACCTAAAAATACAGTGTAACAATCTGTCACTGTTTCCTTACTGTGGATTCAGGGCTGTTGGTTTTATCCCAGCAGCTGCCCAAAGAACGGCAGGATGACACAGAGCACATGAAAGGAGCCGGCATCTGGAGAAGCCGGTACTGAACATTTTCAGCCCAACTGAAAAAAGACTATTCAGAAAAAGCCCTAAAGCCTAAAGGCCTCCAAGCTTACGATGGTACACGGGTTACTCAGCCGGGAGTCTAAAAGCTATTTTCTATATGCCTTACATACACGTCTCTGTGCCCTGGGACATATTCGAGTGCCAGCGAACATTCCGTTTATGATTCCTTTTTTCTTGTTTACACTTGTAAGAATTTATGTTAGTCATGTTCATTTAATCAGCTGCCCGAACTACATTTCACTGTGCGACATGGGTTTTAACATTCAGAGCCATTAAATATCACTTAGAGCACTGAACAGTAACCAGAGTTTACTTATTAAACCCAGGGTGACAATCAACACTGATTTCCACGAGGAAAGCAATTCAGGTATTTTTCCACACATATAAAAATGGGTGCATCTCTTCAAAGAGCAAACAATCGTGGGGAAAGGCTGGCAGATGGCAAAGTCAAACTTGGACCAAACTAAGATAAAAAGAGAAAGAAATTATGAAGCTGGAAAACCTTCCCCAGAAAAGCTCATGGAGGTTGCTCTAGGAAAGGGAAGGCATCCAAGTTTCCAGGCATTGCCCATCTTCCACTATCACCTGCGGCTGATAGCCTTCTCCTCGCAGGATTTTTTGAGAGTGGGACTGGTTTTTCTGTATTTTCGAGCAAAACAGGCTCTGTGCCATTAGTTGGCTTCAAGGAAAAGCAAATAAATAAATAAATAAATAAATAAATATAACTTGACAAATGCTGATAGGAAACAACCAGAGATGGGGAGAGGGGAAGGAACCCTGATAAAGACCATGTAAAGCTCATTTGTGGACTCCGCAACGTGAAGCCAACACTGTTACTTCAACAACACCCACAGAATCTTGAAGGAAAAGGAAAGGTGGAGGAATGCTCTGGAAAAGCCACAGCTAAGGGGAGCATACGCAGCATATCTTTACAACTGAAAAGCACAGCAAAGGACTGCCTTAACCACAGGCTCAAAAGCACCTACCTCGGCCCCTGCAATACTCTCCAGAAGCTTCCAAGGAAACACAGACAAAAGAGAGGTGGTTCCCAAACTGAGCTGGATCACCCTGGCTGAAGCATAAAAAAAGTTCTTTTCACCTCCACAAGGGACAAGCTCTCGTCACATAAAGCTAAAACCAGAGGTGAACAATCCCTCCAAAGGGGTCAGTTTCCAGCAAAAATGCAGACAATTCTCTTAAGAGATTAAGGTTGGTTTGTGTGATTTTTTTCTGAATAGTCACCGTTGAAACCAAGTTGTCAGTGAACAGGCAGCAATTTGCTCTGTCTTGTCCTGGCCTGTGTAACCAGTTCATGGAGTGAGGTTTCAAGGATGCCCTGTCAATAGAATAAAGTTTGAAGCACTCACATCCTAATCTTGGCTGATCAGGACTTCAAAACATCTGCAAGTTTTGGTGCAGCGCCCAGGAATCATAATTATTTCTGAGGAGGAGAAATGCAGTAACGGAGTAAGACAGGGCAATACCTGGACAATTACGAAGCTTAGGCAAGACACACACTCTTGCTACCGGCATTTAAAAGCTTGACGAGAGTCAGCACCATGGAATGGTGAACTCCAGGCATATTTTTAATGACGTTTTTGATTACAATCCATTTAAAATCATCAGCTGTCAACACCGATCATTTCCTTCCGTGTAATTCGTAAAGTGGTTAATTTCAGAAACAAAAATATTATGGGCTTGAGTAATTGACTGCTGAAGCACAGCAGGTGCTCAGCCTGCACATCTGGTGCCTGGGAGCATATGCTTCGCCTGCCCCGAGCTCCCTGCCAAGCGTGAAGGAACGTGCTTCCCCGCACGGGCACACTGCCTGCCCCGGGGGCAGGAGCCCTGCGAGCCCAGCACAGGGGCCGTGCAGAAATGCACTGCCCCGTGTGCCGCCGCTGCGATGGCTCCGGGCCACTCCAGAGGCCACGGATCAACTCGGGCTCGCAACGGAGCACGCCAAAGGTCGTGTTGGGGTGGAGAGAACCCTACCCGTGGCCGGCCACAGTGCTCAGGGCTGGCAACAGCCCTGCCCCACGCCACCCAAACACAGCCACACTCTGGCAGAGCGGCCAGCAGCCCTGGGTTACCACAGCTTGATGCCATTACACGATTTGCAAGCTGGCTCGTGGTCTCTGCGGCCTTGTCCTTGCCAATGACACGTAGGGCTGGCGTGATGCCGAGTCCCCCATCAGCCATGCCCCCACCTGGCTAGCAAAGCTAGCGGGACACCGGGTCCCGCTTAACTCTGGTTTGGACGAGCCCTTGTAAAACAAACATTTTTCCTCACTGCCAACCCCAGGTGTGTCTTGTGGCATCTGAAAATCAAACCGGGCCTACTTCACTGATCACCAACAAAAATAAAGCAACCACCTTGGCTCTGCACAATTTCAACTGTTCTGAACAGAGAGCTGGGATTAAAAGCACACCTTTGTCTTCCACATGTAATTTAGTTCACAGTTCAGCTGGAGATCCAAGAGAGGGAACATTTGTCAAACCATTCGTGCACAGAATGCCTTTGGAGGATTACAAATAAACAGCATTTACAATCTAATTTTGTAAGTTTCCTATAAAAACTTACTAAGGATGAGCCCAAGTTTCTTCCTCTGAACTATAAGAAGGTCTGAACTTTTAGAGTGTTTCAGGAACTGACTTGGCCTCTAGACTCGGTGAGGAAGGAATCCCACCATGCTTTCCCTAAAACTGGAAACAGAGACAGTGGCACTGCACTCCTCGTGTGGAATGTCAAACGTCGTCCTATTGAGGTTGGCTGTAAAGCCAGTTAGGAATTTCTAAGACTTCTCTGTTCTGAGTCTCTGGATTTAAGCAATTAGGAAACGGTAACCAGTTAATTATGTAGAGAAGTCTAACACTTACTGCCTGTCACCACTGGTTAGTGCAAAACAATTCATCTGCAGAGAAAAGCACTGACCTCCATTCCCATGGGGAAGTGACAAACACACCCTGTCACAACAGCAGTAGCCCAAGATGAAGTTTCCAGCCGAGTTCAGGGTCCCAGCACGTAACACACCAAGAGCTAGCCAGCCACTGTAGTTCTTTAGAACCTGACAATTACTTTCCCCTAATAATTAGGGGCTTGGGGAGAGGCAGGCTGCTTTCCCTTTTGGGATTGTTTGATTCGTGTCCAGCCGCAGTGCTTAGTTACAGAACCAGCGGCTGCACCGGTCTCGAACATCATCACCGTGAGAGGAGACAGGAGTATTCAACAGTAATCAACTTGAAGGAAACAAGTTACAGGCGGGATTGAAAAGAGACAGAGATGCTCCCCCCAAATCATGCTTTTCCTGTGGCCTTCAGATTTCCTTTCACAAATGCTAATGCAGTCCTCCAATAACGCTCTCCTGGGGGAAAAAAACCAAAATAACAAAACCCGTCATCTCCTTTAGAGGAGCAACTTCTGAAGGAACAAGAACATTCTTTTGGAAGCCCTGCCTGTTTGTTACCTAGCTCAACCGACACTGGAGTGCCAGGAACACGCTCCACTGCTCCAAGCCAGGGCGAGCTACAGAGACAGGTGCTGCAGAGCCTGAGCTCTCCAGGAACCACCTCAGAGATGGCATCCCTGAACACCTGGCACTGCATAAAATGCAGTGGAAAACTCAATGTGCATTCCTGGAAATCCTTTGAAACTGCATGTTTCCAAGCTCTTTGATCCTGCATCAAAATGTTAAGTGAAAAAACTCCTTGACCATTTAGTTTTTCCAAGTGAACAGAGGGTTTCACAGGAACCTTCTGGGGTGGGAGAGGAAAGGACAAGGCAGACGACATTTTTAGTGGTAGAAGTCAGCAAACAAACATGATGAAGCTGGTGGAAGAGCAAACAAAAGTTAGGGCCCTTGCTTCTTCAGCCAGAAATTACATCACAAGGAAATCAGCTGCCAGGAACACCTGTGAACTTGTCAGCCAGAGCAAGGGCAGAGAAAATCACTCCGCAAAAAACACATCACAGTGCAAAATAAAGCTTATCCCACCAGAGCTCTCAGTGCAGAGGGGTGGTAAAAAATCTCAGAGCTCTGGATGAGTGCAATTTCCAGCAGGGCCCCAGCAATTTTTCAAAGACTTGTCACTCACTCTGTGATACTCCTCAAGCTCGCAGCAGAGCCATCAGGGGATCTGGATTCCCCTTCTGCAGGTGCAATTTTACACATGGAAAATGAATTCCAGATGCAAGGCAAAGTATTTGTTCATCTCCAGATACGAACTGCAGTTTGAGTGATGTTCGCCTGCTGAAATTCCCACCTGCAGTTCAACTGTAGCTTAACACGGGGGGAGCCCTCTCCTCAAAACCTCTGCTGATCCATCTTATTGTGTCCCAGTGCCACAGGGGGCACGATGAAATAAGCCTGCACCTTGGCCTTGGGCAGGGTACTTCAGGCACATAATTCACGTATGTCAGTTATTTGTATAGGTAAAAATACTTCTTCAATTTTAAATTAAACGTAAAGAGAACAAAAAACATCTGGAAATGTCTTCTGTGTACTTACAAATATGGAATTTTGAAGGAGTATGAAAACTTTGGGGATGTCAAACTCTTTTCAATTATTGATAAATCACATTTCCAATTACCCGCCCCCCCCCCAATATGCATAGCACTGGAATCCGAGGAAAGCTCAAGGTACAGAACTTCTGCAGAAGCAATCATACGTCACAGCTGGCCCTAAAGCAGTGCAGCGAACTATGGAGAATGCACTATGCACTGTACCCAGGATCAGTCCAGGTAACCTCCACCATTCTTATCCAACACTTGCTGAATAGACACCTGACACGAGGAGAGGGATCCCAGGTGGGCACACACCAAGCATGCTCTCCTAGGCAGATGCATCACCTGAGGCTGCATGTTTCAAGGCACACAAGCACCCTGAGCCCAGCAGCCACAGCCCCGAGCAGCTTCCCAGGAAAGCTCCATGTCCAGCCATGGGAGCTTAGACAGACATTTTCTCTAACAGTCTGCTGGCTTTGGCTGGGGTAGAGTTAATTTTCTTCACAGCGGCTGGTCTGGGCTATGTTTTGGATTTATGCTCAACACAGGGTTGATAATATAGATATGATTTTGTTATTACTGAGAAGGGCTTACACAGAGTCAAGGCCTTTTCTGCTCCACACACTGCCATGCTATCAAGGAAGTTGGGGGTGCATGGGAGGGTGGAAGAGACATAGCCAGGACAGGTGCCCCAAACTGACCAAAGGGATATCCCAGACAGTATGACATCGTGCTCAGTATATAAAGCTGGAGAAAGTATATGAAGAATGAGAAAGGCGAGGATGTTTGGAGCGATGGTGTTTGTATTCCCAAGTTAGGGTTACGTGGGATGGGGCCGTGCTTGCCTAGAGATGACTGAACACCTGCCTGCCCGTGGGAAGCAGTAAATTACTTGGTTTTCTTTGCTTGTGTGCACAGTTTTTGTTTTTCCTATTAAACTGTCTTCATCTCAACCCAGAAGTTTTCCGGCTTTTACCCTTCCAGTTCTCTCCCCAGTCCTGCTGGTGGGGGAGTGGCCGAGTGACCGCGTGGGGCATGGTTGCCAGCTGGGGTTACACCACGACAAACAGGTTAAACTTTTCTATTTAGTTTTTCACTAGATGAAGGCAAAGAAGAAATGATGAGAAAAACTCATTACTAGCACTCGTAACAGCCACAGAGAAAACACAACCTAATTTTTGTTTTACGTACAGGAACACTACCAAAAAGACAGATATATCGCTATATAAAGGGTCTCTTTCTGCTGCCATCTGAAGATGAATGGCAATTGGCAGCAGTAACAACTCCCTGAAGTTCATGAAGCCTCACTTGCCATATTCTGTGGTGCTCTGGACAGCAGAGGGATGCTTCAAGGGCAGTCAGGCTAAAAAATGATAGCTGTAACACAGAGAAACAGATGCCAAGTTCCCCACAATGGAGCTCTTCCTGCAGGAAAGCTCTGTTTGCTCTGAGCACAGCAAGGAGTAAGGCAGACACACTCCCCCATTTTTGTCTGCATCTCCTTTTCCCACCTGTTTAAATGTGCTCCTGTCCCACCACATCCCAGTCCAGCTACGTCTGACTCCACTGTAGCTGCAGAACAGTACATCTGTAGGGAATCAGATCCTCGTCACACACAAAAGCAGGGAGAGGGGTTTCACCCCTGGGGCAGCAGGGGACACATGGGGTCACACACCAAGCAGGAAGGAAGTTTTTTTCCCCAGGCAGCAGCTACGAGGCAGACTGACTCACAGCCAGTTGTAGCAGGATCACCCAGACCAGGTCACTGTCTATTGTCATCATAAATCATGGACTTGGAAAAGCTGCAGGCCAGGCCCGGTCCTCCCGGAACTCAGCATGACTCACTGCATACTTGCCACCAGAACACAGCACAGCCAAGAAGAAGGTGGAAGAGAGAGGTGTATATGGGAATGACAGAGGCTTTTAAGCTCACCAGCACGGCTACATATACAAGGTTTCTGCTAATAATTATTCACTCCATTAACCAAACTGGTTTTCATGGGCACAGGGAAGCTGTATCAGCAAATCTCACGTTTCCTCGCCTGACTCTGTACTTATCAAAGGGGCCCATGGGGAACATCACACCACTTGGCATTTTACAGTATTGAAAGCAGCATCCACATTATTTGAGGCATATCTGGGGGGGAAGCTCTATAAAAACATCCTAAAAGATAGTTTTCACTCCAGTCAGCTCACTAACTGTGTTGATAAAAGACAAGCAAAGGGTGAAGGGGAGCAGTAGCATAAGCCTGTTCAACAGCTTTCCCAAAAGTCAGAGAGCAGTTCAGAAAAAAAAGTAATAAAATCTTAAGTCTCCTGATTCCCAGCCAAACATCCTCTCTGCTAGACCATGCTGCTTCCAATCCTCTGGAAGCACCACGTGCACCCACGGACCAACAAGCTTATTTACCATGAGAAACATCCACAAGGTTTGACAGGTTGTGTAGTTTTTAGGTTTATTAAAAAGAGTAGCAGCATTTTTTAGGGAACTGTTCCACTGAGCAGTCCTCCTGTCCAAGTACAGTGCTATCTAACAGGCAGCAGACTGTGTTCTCACTTTTTCCATCAGCTTCAGGCTGTGAAATCCCTTGAGCTCTTTGTGCACCACGGTGCCAGGATGATGAAGCCCAGCCAGTAATATCTGGGTGTCAATTTTAAGTGGCAGTACCCCTGTAAATCAGTGCTGTAGTGCAGGTACTGGAAGTTTGCCAGGATTCAGATTCACAGTGTGCTGGCTCTCCAGCCCTCCTGGCCACCGCTGCCACTCATGCCATGGGAGAAGGAGAGCTCACACCCCCCGCAGCGAGGCCACAAGCACCTGGAACTCACCTGGATCAAGCCTTCAGATGCAGCCATTAAGGTGCCCAGTTCAAAAGCTGGTGCCTCATAGCGCCCACAGCAAACCACCCAAGGAGAGCAGGGGAGACCAAGGGTATTTCCAGCGTGCTCAGACCATGTGCTGGCTGCAGGGAGACTTATAAAGCCCAGGTAACACTTCCTCCACAGCCATCAACACCTGTAAACACCTACAGAGCAGCCACAGCCCCTTATTTGTACAGAGCAGACTAATGCTGAAATCTCCCCGGCCCGAACACTTGGGTTTCTAAAGGCTAAAGGGAAAGCTCTGCTTCCCCAGTGCGCAGCTACATTCTTTCCAAAACCCATCCAGCCAATTAAAAGCAATTTTCAAAAATTTCCTAGCCCTATTTCTGGTTGAAAAGGAAAACTGCAACATAGCATCCCAGTTTTCAAATGGCATTAATAGGATGAAAACGGATCCCTGAAATGTTGCTGTTCGTGACAGCAGGGCAGAATCCCACACAGACACAAGTAGTAAATTAGCAACTCTCAGCAATTACAGCCCTTCTGAAAGCATACAGCAGATACGCAGGCTTTTAAGCATGCAAATACCGAACAACCAACCCTCTTCTTGAGGCAAGGGGAGAACAAGTAGTGTCAGATCAAAGCCCATGTTTGAAAGTTGGGAGGTTATTTTTAGCAGTCTGTAACTCTAAAATAACACGAGCGATTTACCACATATAATTTGCTTTAAGTGTAGCACTTTTCAAACCAAGTCCATTTTTCAAGCTGACGTTGTAGCAAGGCTGATCAGGGGGCACCTTCAGCCCAAAAAAACTTGCTGTTGTTCACAGCACGCACGTCAGATTGCAGCAACAGCGGTCACTACTTGCATGTGGTCCTGAGGTCCAGAGGAGAGCCTGACACAGCTGTCCCTATTCTCTGTTCAACTATCCATGCTGCTTTTGGAAAGTTCTCTGTTTTGCCAAGTTTTCCCTAGACGTGCCTTTAAATCAACACTCGCAGATGCCTCAAACAAAATCTGCAAGCCAACCGTCTCTCATACTGTGGCTTTCAACAGGATTCTCTCTTCACTCGGTAGTACAGATGCTAGAAACCACTTTCAAAGCACATTGTGTCTCTGGTGGTCAGCACCTCCTTCCCTCTCTGCCCTGACTCTGCTCAGGACATCTCCTGGAAGGTCAGGGGTTCACAGCCTTTTTGCCAGTTGGCAACACAGAGGTAAAACTACACAAGAACTTGCTCAAAGTAAAAGGTATGAAGACTAGTAGTGGTAACAGGTGCTTTCACATGAGTTCAAATGAAAGCTTGGTATCTCAGAGGGAAAAAGAGCATCTGCTGTGCCAAGGAAGAGCCTCAGCAACAGCTCAATTAACAGTATTGCCCTTAATTCTACGTGAGCTCCAATTAACAAAGATGCCCACCAGAAATACCCACAGCTGCCAGCTGGGAACTATGACACCAGACACACTCTGCAGGTATCTCGGGGGATTCAAATGGCCTGTGGGAACACAGAAAGGCCTTCTGCACAAAGAGAGAACGACCAGCTCCTTCCAAAAGCCCCTGTATGTCTCAACCACAGCTCCATGGGCTACACTGTCTATGGCCCCTCCTGTCAGACACTCGGCATCTATAAACATGCCACTAACTGAGGCCACCTCAACAACTAGCCAGTGGTTCCCTGCCTTCTTGTAGCTCCTGTGTCTAAGGAGCCCTTAGCACGGGCATGGGAATACCACTGGCGCTCAGCCTGTGCCCAGCAGCAGCGGCACAGCCTCCCCAGCACAGGCTGCCAACAGAAACCAGCGCCCGGAACCCCAGGTCTAGTGCTGCCTTGATCAAAAGGTGAATTCCACATTTATTCCCATAAAAATCACCTCCTCCAGTAAAGCTGGCAGACTGCCGAGTTTCACAGCTCCTAACACCAAGTCAAGCAGCCAAGTTCCTGAGCACACTCTCCAGGGACCAGCAGCCCATCTTGGCTACAGCATCTCCCTCCTGCCTGCACAACCCTGGCAGCATGCTCCTCCTTTGGACGCCCCCTCCTTTGTGCTCCTTCCTGGGAACCCCAGGCATGAGGAATTGTTTTTCCTTCTTATTTCATTCATGCTGCTGAACCTGCTCACTTGCTGGGAGACTGACACTAAGTTCAAAAAGAGAGAATTCTACACTCATCTCCCACAGAAAAAAGTTATTAAAACCGAAAACAGCCATTAAACCGGCAACTCCCCAGCTCACAGCCACCTTGGTGAGCCAAAAGCCCAGCGCCAGGGCACCCATGGTCCCTTGTCACCCTGCGGACATCCCGGCCCTCTTCCACGCACCTGCCGCCCAACGACCCCGGGAGCTCCAGCCATGCTGGGACCCAGGCTATGGCTATTCACACGGTGCTGGGCCTTGTACCTACTGACCTTCCAACCTGAACCCCTGACCTGCCCCTCCCCACAACACAGTTGTGGCTGACCCTGGCTGGTGCCACCAGGACTGGGTGCCCACCATGCTGCCAGCTCCCTGCCTTGGCAGAAGCACTCGCGATTCCTGCTGCTCCCTGACACCAATGGGAAATCATAAAGCGGAATTTACTAAGCTTGGAAGTAACCCAGTGTTAAAGATCTATTAACAGCTTTAAGCAGTTCATCCAAGATGACAAGAGATACCTGCAGTTGGACAGGAAAACCAAAACCAAACCTGGCCTTTCCACCTGGGACTCTAGCACGTCTCTGTGCCCTCCCCCCAGCTCCTGCATCATCCTGATGCCTGCAGAGCTGCTGGATGATCAAACCACAGAAGGCTGCGTGGCCGCAGACTCACTCAGGATAATTACTGCACTACAAAACAGTTTCATGGGATTTGAGACTGCAGATCGGAACATGATCTGTGCATTTTTTTGTGCGTTTTTCCTTTGTTTGGACTGAACTCCCTACACTCCATGTGTAAACACAGCACATTTTGTGCATTTCTTAAACAACTGTCTAAGATGTGTCTTTCCCACAACAAACATCACTGGTCTGGTACCACCTGCTTCCCCCAGCAGCAACTGCTGTACTTCTTTGAAAGCAAGGATTTCAACAAGAAGCTTTCCAGTACTAGGAGGTAAACTCTAAACTTCCATCTGTGCCTATGAATGCCACGACTTAAAATCTCTCAAACGCCTTAAACCAGGCATCAGCAGAACCTGCGTGTTCAGGCGGGCACGCTGAGACACAGCTAGACCAGTTCATCATTTGCACCTCAACTCCCACCCGAGAGCAGCTTCTCCAAACACAGAGACACATTAGCCACCACACAAGCAGGTTCTCTCCCCCGCCTGATAACTGCCAAAGAAGCAATGCCAAGGGCTGCAAGAGAGCCCTTGCTCTGGTGAGACAGTGGGACACCGGCATCCCTTTAGCAGGCTGCACACAAGCCCCGTCGCACGGACAGGGAGCATTTTGGAGTCCTGGGAACAGCTCACAGCCTCGCCAGGTTCCTAAGCAAGAGACAAGACCAAACAGTCCAAACCTGCTTATTTTCCAGTTGATGGCAGTCATCTTGCTGGAAATTCATCTCCTGTCTCACTCCCCCTCAGCCACTAATCCAGCATAAGCACCTTTCAAACCCACACTTTTACTTTTTTCACTTAAAGAATGTAGTATCTGATGAAATACTACATTATATAAACAAAAGCCTTATCCTTGGCTATTGAATGCAAAGTCCCTTGTTTTGTTAAAGACATACCAAAGCCAAGTCCAAAGTCCCCAGATGCGCCTGCAGGATACTCAGAGCGATTAACCCCTCTGTCAGAGTGCCCTGACCTCCAGATGGATCAGTGATTTTCTGCAAGTGTTGCTTCAGATGTTCTGGCAGCACTAATAGGCTGTTCTCACCTGCAGCAGCAGAGGTGATGCCTGTCCCAGGACACACACAGGTTGGACGTCAGGATAATAAAAGGCCCTGTTGCTTATCTCAGTGCTGCCCACCTGCTGCAGACAGCAATGCTGACCACAGCTATTTTACAAGCCTCTTTTTAAGGTTGTCTAGAGGCAAACTCCGGCTGCAGCTCCCAGCACAGTCCTTCTGAAATGTTGCATATAAAAGGGATTATTCAGGAAACCTGAAAGAGCCCTCAGAAACTGAATGTGAAGGCCCCAAACCCTTCCCCAAACACCAATGCTTCTAAGCATGGAAGGGAGAAATCCTGGGCTCTCCCTCTGGAGAAAGAACTGCTGAAAACCATGTAAACTGCACTTCTGATTGACGAAATGCTCATGTTCATACTGCTCCAAAGCATAAGGCAGCAATGTCTTCACGATAAAAACATGGAACCTAAAACTCTAATCTTGGCAGATAACAAGATAAGAGAACCACACCCTCAAAGAATATAAATCAGCAAAGCTTCTGAGCAACAACTTCCAGGTCTCCATATATTTGCAGGCACAACCTGAACTCCAACACTGTGCTTGTACCCTCTTCTGCTGGGCTGAACCCCCAGGCAGCAAGGTGTAGGTCTGAAAACACATTTACCATGTTCCGCTCACTGTCTCACATGAGCATCTGACCTGGCAGAAGGCAGTCATTTTGAAACTTCTTCCATAATATCAGCGTGCAGGAGGTCCAATTCCATATTTTGGCAATATATCCCGCCTAGTACAAATGTCTGGTCTGCATCAGAACAATGCAGAAAAAAGAAGCTTGGCTCCTAAATCATACTTCAGCTCAGCAGTAGTCAGACCATGTAAGCCCCAAAAGGCTCTGCAGCCAAGACCAGGGAAGTATGTTTTTTGTGTCTGCTCGGACTTCTACATTAAAGAATGTATTTGCAGAGCAGCCACAGTGGAACTACACAAGAAGTGCTTTTCACTACAGTATCAAATAGTAATAGTGACTTAAAAGGTGGGGAAAAAAACAAAACAACAACAAAAAACCCCAGCAACAACAAAATCCAAACAGAAAACCAAACCAAAACCAAACAAAACCCCACAAAACAAAAACCACCAAAACACCACCACCAACAGAAAAGCAAAACGAACAAACAAACAAAAAAAACACCAATGAGAGAGACCCGTAGTCAAGACCTTAGGAATTATATGGAAAACATATTTCTAAACTAACACATTTCTTATCATTCTAGACAGCTGAGAACGACTTTGGAGGTAGGTGTATTCCTCCAGCTAGTGACCACATGGAAATGCCAGCAACCACACTCCAACTGTTCAGAGCTGAAGCTTGCTATTAGCCATTTCTACCTTAAAATATTAATTAAATGCCATTCTTATTTTTCAAAGACTAATTTACTCTCCCAGACAGCAAGCAGAAACTGGCAACTACACCATACACCTGTTATTATGCATTACAATGAAATTAAAGCATTCAGAGAATTTGGCAAGTCCACACTGCTGAAACTATGCCGGTGGTTTTAACAGCAAACACGCAGATGAACACTGCTCCTGCCTGCTAGGCAAACACTGCTGCACAAAGAACTCCTGATGGCCAGCAGCTGGCCTTTCAAGACAGTATCCAAAACATGCCCTCTGTGACACCTGCTCAGGTGGCACGGGCGCCAGGCTCTGGCGGTGCAGTGGGAGCAGCAGGGAAGGGGCCCAGGAACGGCCCCTCACAGGCACTGACCTCAGTGGGGGAAGTGCACAGCACTATTTGTTCAGGTGCAATAATACAAATCTTTGAGGGTTGTTCCGCAGTGATAAAACAAAGAGGATTCCAAAGAATGCACTCCCTGTGCGACCTCCCGAGCCCCACTGTAAGCACACCGTGTTTGCAATATCCAGTGACGGCCAGAAGCAAAATTATTGTCCTTTGGGGCCGCCGAGCACAGAGCACGAGCAGCTTTTCAAACTGGAAAAGTTCTGTGGTGCTGCAGAGTGTAACTGGGACGTGGGGAATAACACAGGAACACGGTGGAGATCGGCTTTTTCTCCCCCAGCCGCTCCTTTCAGCTGCCCTAACCTTTTCATGTGAAAATAAACAGGACAAGCCTGCAATAAAAGGCAATTTATGCGTTGTAGCTGCACTAGGAGAGTACAGGGAGCTGGGGGCATCCTAGCATGGTCAGGGAACAGAGCTTGTGTCATTAATTACTGCTTTTGTTTAGGATAAGAAAATTTATATGAAACACCATGAGCAGAGGTGGAAAGTAGAACTCTATAATTTAGGGAAAAACTTTCCTCACCACGAGCAACAGAAAGTAGTGCAGACACCTCAGCATCAACAGTACACAGCCATGGAAAACTAGTCCAAATGTGGGCTTCGACACATACACACACCTGGGCTACCTTTATGCAGACGATCACTCCTGCAGTCCTGGCACGACCATGTGACGGCAGCTCACAGTGATAATTAGGTTACTGTAACCTCATTCACATGCCCAACAACATCCTTGTCCCAGGGGTTTGAAAAATAAAATGTCCAAAGGACCTGTGACTTCCCAACAACGCACTGGCTGTTTCATAATGAATACAGAAACAGAACGATCAGTGACAATTTCCAGGGAGACTTTACATTCAGTACCCTTAGGCAACTGGAGGCACGTGCTGGATGCAGGTAAGCTGCTGTGCTATACCTGGCCTATTTCAGGGGCACAGAGAGGGACAAGGTGAGCTCAGGACAACTATACTAAGATCAAGTCAAGCTGCTATCCTGAAGAAAAAAGTAAAAGAAATGCTGGTATAGAAGCTATGGAAAAATACTGCTAAAAGGCATTTTCCTGCTTGTCTGTGTGAATCTGCCTTTTGCCTCCCAGCAACAGCTCTACTGCACTTCTGAGTAAAGTGGAGTTCAGGCACAAACATCCATCCTCATAAGCAAGAAAACTGCAAAGGCAAGGGACACAGCAGGACCCCGTGATCCTGGTGCTGAGACAGAGCTTGTAGAAAAGCTGTCAGATGAACTGGGTGTTCCTTTGTCAAAGCCAAGAGGCCTTGTTCATAGGAACAGATGTTACCAGCTGGAAGCTTTTAAAAAAAACCGTAAGCCTTAACCTGCCTCATCTTCTTGATGGAGGTCAGAGGTAAGGGCACTGGAAGAAAAGCACAGAGGATCCCTCTGCTATAAGGAATTTGTCAAGGAATCAATCTCTCTTTCATCAGAAATTTTTCCTCATTTTACTCCTTCCTCCATCAGTCTAGATCACCAACACTAACACGGGTAGGTACCATCAGCATGGGGCTGTCAACACACAGCCTTCTGCGACACGGTTCCTGAGGCATTCCTGAGGCACAAGGAAGGGTTGGAATATTATGCCTATGCTGTTTCTGCTGGAGTCTGAGTCGAGCCATCAGATTCGATATGTACTTGTACAAAAGATTAAAATAAAAGAGCAGAGCTAATGGGGAACTCATACACCAACTTTAAAAATACACTTGTGTTTTGACCGATTTCTATCAATGCCCTCTAACAAAACAAGATGGCTCTTGAAAGCACAAATCACTGGTTTCTACTGGGAAAGAAAGAAAGGTCTAAACTCCAGTTTTCTAATGGTCAGAAAACCCCAAAAGACTGAAACAGAACCCTCTCTTTCATTCAGAGTGGTCACCTGTATGTGCAGCAGGTTCATTATCACACTGCTGTTCAGACATCAACTGTGTGTACACACTGGTACAAGATCAACTGGAAGATCAACTCTGCTAAAAATGCCTACAGCAAAGCAGGTTTTAAGAGGGAAGAGCCTGTATACATTGCCCTGTGTAAACCAGACAGATGCTGGGAAAAGATGGCAAGAGTTGTTTGATATGAATCCAAAATGCAGACATTTTCAACAAAGCTCTTTGTTAAAAGCGCACCGGACCCACTACATGGGCATTTAGATTTTATTTCTTTCAACTCTAGAGCGTTGAGGGCAAAAAATGATACAGATCAAGAAAGCAAAGGAGCCAGCAGAATTCAAGAAGTGGATGTTACAGCTCCACAACATTACCAGCCCAAGTGGAAGGTACTTTCTCCACATCTGGATACCTGAGGAGCAGTAAATCACAAGCTGAAACACCCTCCTACTGATGGTTTGAATAAACGCTACTCACATCAAGCTGGACACATATTCTGTCTCCATTAAGTGCATTGCCCTACACGAGCTAATTAAAAGCACTTACATTGCCAGCTCTCGCCTAATCATTCAGTTTTCAGTTTTTTCAAGAATCACACTGAGCACATTGGACCGATATAAAACTAGAGATTCCTCCTATGAAAAACACTTCCTTTTGCCTGCGGAAATGACAGCTTCCATAAAATGGATCTTCTTCACTGAACAAGAACAAAAAGGGCACTTGGGTTACTGCAACCCCGTGCTTTCTCCTGGTGAAACTGCTTTCCATACAGTAAAATCACAAATAATTTAAACAAGTCCTATACGTACACCCGTGATTTGGCTAAATGCACTATCAGCAGCTCAGTTCCAAACTATATTACTCTGCTGAACTGAGCGAGTCAGACCCATGCTGGAAAGCAATCTTGCTATTTTTAATGACTCTGAGCCCCATAACAGACTCCCAGATGAGCACTGAAAAGGGATCAACAATATTTTGTGCAAGCATTACAGCAGGTCTTACGATTACACTGCACAGCAACAGCAAAAGCACAAAGATTAAGCCAGAGAAAAAGCAAAGATGAGTAGGAACCCAAGAAGCAAACCACTCTTGATTTTGGGAGGGTAATGTTCACAAGAGCAAAAAAACTGCTTAACAAGTTTCAAACTTAACAAGTACGCAAAACCTCTTAACCTGTCATATGCCAAAGATGGAACCAGTCCACCCAGCCTCCGTATGAGAAAACACTGTTCAGAACAGTCAAGGTGAAGGCTTGCTCCTGTCGATAACCAATCTGCAGGTTGAACACTCTGATTCTCCCACTGCACATGGGAAGGATGGAACTGGTCAAACACAACAAACCACACACTTGATTCAAAACAAAAATGCCAACCCATATAAGGCCTCCCAGGCCAACAGGGAGCACTTTAGTCATGGAGCCTGCAGTTTCTCTTGCTCCTCTGGCACACTTGCACCACAATGCCAGGCCTCAGACCACCTCCAAAGCTCCAAGGTCTGGAGTGTCCAAGCACACCAGAGGTAACGGATCACCATTGTATTCTACAGTACTGATGGTTCCAACCAAAAGTAAAGAATTGCAACGCTGAGCATGGCATAACCCAAATATCTGGCAACTGGTGGTCTTCTCCCTCTCTCTGTGAACCTGGAACATGTTACAGTTCCTGGACTGGCCACCCTTGCAGACCAAAGGCAATGTGCAGCTTTCTCGGGCAGCCTGCTGCCTCTTCCATGCTGAAATTGAAATACAGCAAATCATACAAATAGTCCATCTATTCCCTGCTGTCTGAAGAGAAGAATAAGGGAGGCAGGAGAAAACACTTCATGTATATGTAGATAGATAGATAGATAGATGGATATATATAAAAAAATAAATCCCCTAATGAGGCAGTCTGATAGTGCTGTTTGTAAAGGAGCTCCATGTCATGTGGGGTAGCACTCTCAGTATAAAATTCAGCTACAGGTACACAGAAGGTGTATCCCTAATGCAGCAGCCCCTCTTCTGTACCAGCTGCTCCACTCACACTTGTGCCTGTACCCACCCCAGTCTGGCACCCACGGAGCTGCCTCTGAGCCACTGGAGGGACCAGGGCAGCAGAGCCAGCACTACCTCAGCCCAGAGACGGGCTCACTTGGCCAGAGCCTCTCTGCATGGCAAGCGCCGCTGACTGGCAAGAGAGAAAGACCTGGTTCAGCCAATAGGTCTGGTTCAGACCTGGTTCAGCCTGGTTCTCCTGTGCTCTGATACTAATTTGGCCACTCCAGAAAGGTTTCCTCAAGCACAACAGTATCAAAGGGGCTTCTAATAGAGGAAGGAAATAGAGGAAAGGAATTCCTCAAGCAAAACTGAAACAAAGAATTCAAGCACAAGAATGCACAGCTACTTAAATGCTTCAGTAAATAAAGATTGATCCAAAACCTCCTTCCAGTCCCAGAAACGCAAGGCCATCTTTTCACTGTGGTGTAACAAACTTTGGCCTGACACACATCTGGTTCAAATTAGCACCTGCATCCTTCAGTTATTAAACAAAAATCAGAGCTCTCCACATGACCTGCAGAGTCCTTCCGCACAAGAACTTATCCAACAGCATCAGGTCTTCCCTCATCAGATGTGTGTGGTGTGACATAACCAAGGCAGCACTGCAGCACAACCGGCACCAGTTCAATTCCCAAGCACCGGCTCACGTTTCCCATCACGCCATTTTAACACGGATGCTATGGGCTTGGTGGCTAATGGACGGAGTCCTGGAATTTGACCTCAGGTCCTTCAAATTTAACTTAAGTCTGATGAACTAAATGCAACCTCTAGGGAAAAATGCATCTGTCAAAACCACCGCTTGCAGCATATGGCCTGAGAGGTATGCACCGGCCATTTCCATCTTCATTTGTTGCACCTAACTTTAAGTACCTGCTATGCAAACTGGATTTCAAATGAAAAGTTGCTGCTCTAGATATTTTTCCAAAACAGCACTTGCGGATTTGGATGGGGAAAGCAAATTGTTTTATTGTTGAAGCACACATCCTGGTGTCAGGAAGACCTCATTTCTACTTCTGAGTCGCTGCATATAGCATGTAAGCCAACACAACTGCTTTGCTACCATCTCCACAACTCACCCCTAATCTGGCGTACCGGTGCTCTCGGAGACAGAGGATTTGCACCAACTGAGAGTCAAACTGTTCATTTCTTACTGTTCTCACATTCAAACCACAGTCAGCAGCCAAAGTCCCTCACAACTGTCAGCAGGTTCAAGAATTTGGGAAACTCCTGCAAGTGATATACCCATTACTGGCATCCCGAGACTCCCAGTGCTGCCTCTGGGCACTGCGCAGATGCAGCCTTCTGCAGGCCTTTAAACATCAGCTAAAAACTCATTGATCCATAAGGAAAAAAGACCTTCACTGAAAACAAGCTTTATGAGAAGGGCAAAAAAAGCAGGGGGCTTGTAACTGCCTATTTTTTGTTCACTAGAGCAGAAGCAATTGGGGCAATAACATACTGGAACATACAGGAAATGCATAAATATATGTCGGTATAAATAACTATGTATGCGTATATATTTATACATATATTTATATATGTATATACATTTAGCTGCCTATTAAGGCATTGAGTTAGTCTTGTCAACAACTCTCCATTTTCATACATTTCTCCAACCTTTTGAGAGGCCTCTGCCCAGTAGATTTCCCTAAATTCCAACTGTATTTCTCACAAGAGAGCTGTGACAGTGCATTTCTAGCACAGAGACACCTCCTTGTAGTCCAAAGTCCTTCCAGCGACCACCCCAAGCACAGAGTAGTTGAGCAGATGAGAAGGACTTCCTTACCACAGCTCTCAGGAACCTGAGTGACGGTCCACAGGTTGGGTCACATCTCAAGCTGACACAAGCTGGACCTGGGCCCCCATGCCATGTTGTGAACTCACTTCCACTCCGATCTCAGCATCCTTCACGCCGCAGTGTGGGCTTAAGTTATCAAAACTGATCTAACAAAACCTTCGGGTCTAGTTTTCATGTGTTCCATCAAGCAGCCGATGTTCTGGTCCGAAGCCCTGGTTAGCAGCAAGCTGAAGAAGCTCAGCACTGAACCCTCCCACGTACGTTTCTTCGGATCTGCTCAGACCGATGCTTAAATGCAATTCTGAATAACAATATTTTTGTTTCTACTTACTCTAGCCTATGGTAAACAGCTCCTCAAAATATGCCCCGGGGAGGTCATGGCAGTAATCAAACTCCAAGGGCAGTCGGTGTCAAACTGCAACATTAATTTGTTCTGCACTTGCCCAAAGACTGCACAAAGAAAACTTCCAAGTGCAAACACCAAGACATCCAAGGAGATTAGATTAAATGTCTCCCTTTTCATCTCTGCAGAGCACTTGCCAGTAAATACTCTAACTGGTGTTGGGACAATGTGGTGCAGCTGTTCGTTAGAGCAAACAAGAGGAAATCCTTAAAGACAGGAACTTCCAGCCACTTGACTTCCACACCAAAATAGAAGCAGCAAGTGCACACATCCATGACGTGATTTCACGCTCACGAGCAAACTGCCAAGTGTGGCCTTGCCTTACACCGCCAATGAGCATTTCTGTGCACCGTGGCAGAGAGCTTTCCAGTTCCGTTCTCCTGGGCTCCCATGCTTACACATCCAGTAGCTGAGATGTACATAACTGCAATTGCATTTCACAAATACTGTTGAGCTCTTTTCATGCCTCATTTTCTTCTCAGAGTTCAAGTCTTCACTAATTATTTCAAACATTTAAGGGAAAAAATGCAAACCATAATTTATACAATTATTACACACAGAAAAAAGGAAAAATTCTCATGGTTTGGAAGATGAGGGGACTAAAGCTTTTTGTGTTGGGCTTTCTCCCCCTTTTGTTCTTTTTTCTCTTTAAGAACAGCACATGCAAAACATTTGTGAAGCTGACACAGCTGCAGGGCCCACTCACCAGACCAGGACTGTCTACTCAGTATCCTTTCTAGCTTTTTATAGATACAACTTAAAAACACCATGAAATTTATTTCCTGTAATAATGATCCACAAATATCTTCTTTAAAAGTCAGTTTCAGCAAAACGCTCCCAAGAATGTGGAGTTATGCATTTACATTGTCTTAGCACAGTCCTTCCCTCCCCACTTCCTTCACTGTTCCCCCTCAGGCTCTCTTAGGTGTTTCATTTCACCTGCCGAGGTCTCAGAGGTTTACAAGGCCAGGCTGGCACCGCCATACCCACACACAGCTTACTGGGAACTGGCACACACCACAGCGGAGAAAGGTTCCAACAGACGGAAAACAACTATGGGGTCAGGAGTTTTTCCCTTACATTTTCCCTTTTCCTACAGTAAATTCCTGGCTGCTGGCTGGGCTTAAATCACAACAGTGTGGTAAGCAAAGAACCCTGTTCACAGGCATATGCTTCCATCCCCACACACCAGGAAAGATGTGCAAAGAGCCTGCCACCATCCACTATTAAGGATGCAAAACTGTCTGTGAGAATACTGCACTTCAATACCTGTCAACTCACACTACTCCACACATGGAAACGTATATAAAATGCAAGCCGAAGAAATCCCGTGGCCTGCTGTTCTGCTATGATGACATTTTCCATTCCATTAATTCCACTCCGTTACATAAAATTCACAGGATCACAGAATATTCTGAGTCAGAAGGGACCCACCAGGATCCTCAAGTCCAGCTCTTAAGTGAATGGCCCATACGGGGATCGAAGTCCCAACCCTGGCATTATCAGCACCACGGTTTATGTGAATAAACTCTCAAAGCCTGGAGAAGTCGATACTATGAACTTGCAGAAAAAACTACATGAATGGGAACACATTCCGTGACGCAAGACAGTGGTTCGTCGTTGTTTGAATTCCACGTTTTCCCCCTTTCTTTGGCTTAATGAGCAGGCCAACCTACAGGATCACTGCAAAAGATAAAGTGGACAATAAGAGCACAACATACTGTGCTGTCAGGGGATGCCAGACAAACCTGGAAAAAAAGCTTGACTTTTTTTTTTTAAATGCCAGCTACTACTGATGTGAGCACCACAACTCACAGAAGAGCAGAAAATACACTGAAAACATACAGTTCTGAATTTCTGAACACCTCGGTTTATTGTCCAGTCTCCAGCTGCACAAAGATGCAGTCAGAGACAGGGATACCTCAGGCTGTTACAAGCCTGATGA
>JAYRBT010000139.1:68308-88570 GCA_036023395.1 Myiotriccus ornatus
GGCAAACAACTCTCTGCCTTCAAAGCCACCCGAAAGAACCCCCCGAGCCCAAAGCAGAGCTGCGAGGTGCCCCGAGCCCTGTCCGGAGCAGAAGCGTTCCCCGGGAGCTGCCCCCCGCCTCGCAGGCGCCGCCTGGCGGACACGGCCGGGAACGGCACGGCAGCCGCGCCCCCGCTCCCCCCAAACAGCCGCAGTGCTGCCCGAGCGCCCATCGGCAAACAGAAACGGCGGACAACCCCGGCTTTGTCTCTCACAAGTGCTTCGTTCGTTTGCAAGCATGACAAAGAACCCAATCAGCAATAAACCTCATTTCATCCCTTTGCAAATAATATGCCCGCAGCTTGCCTGCCTTTCTGCGCTGAATGCAGACAGCTCGGATGCCCCGCGTCTCTCCCGAGCTCGAGAGGTGAATAAACGAGTCCTGCAAGACCCACTTCCCCTGTACCTGAGGCAGCCCAGACCCCCCGCGGGGAACCGGAATCCCAGGGCAGATGGAAACACGGTCCTCCCGCCTGCCGCTCTCTCCGCACGTGCTCCTTCGGGCGGCATGCAAGTGCGGCTCCCCAGAGGCCTGAAAACTGCCCGTGCCTTCCCCTCCCTGCAGTCTCCGATGGCCGCGGGAAAGCGATGGCCCCCCGGGCCCGCTTACGCCAGGGACGATCTCCTGGAGAGCCTGAAGTTGTGTCTGGCGCCGCGCGCAGCTTCCCGGGGACAGAGGAGGGGTCCGGCGGCGCAGCCCCGACAACATCGCCGGGGCACCGCGGGACCGAGCGGGGCGGGGACGGGACGGGAGCGGGGGCGGGAGCGGAGCTGAGCGGCCCGGCCATGCTGTGGCTCCGCCGTGTCCCCCAGCGGGGGCTGCCCGCGCCGCTGCCGCCCGCGCCCCGCGCCGCCGAGCGCCTCGCCCCGTCCCCACAGCGGGAATGGCCGCGGCGAGACGGCGCTGCGAGCGCGGGGTGTGGGTCGGGGAGCGGGCGGAGGCCAGGCAACAGGACCGCTCTCTGAGGCGGGAGCGGGACCGAGTGCGCCCTCCTTTGGCGGGGCTTTGGGGAGCTTCCGGCGGGGGCGGCGCTATCTTTAGTGCGGGCTTGGAGGAATTCCGGTCAGGGCGGCGCCATCTTTGGCGCGGCTCTCTGTATATTCCGTCAGGGGTGGCGCCATCTTTTGTACGGCATCGCAGAACTTCCGGTCGGGGGGGTGTGTGTGCTTTTTGCGGCATTGCACATATTGCGGCCGGGGGCGCCGTCCTTAGGGTGGCACCGCCGCTCCATCTCCGTGCCCAGCCGCCTTCTGAGGTGCGGCACGACGGCGTCCCGCGGCACAGAGAACACGAAGGCGTATTTGGCTCTTCCCCGTCCCCCCGCGCTGACCGTAACGGCACAGGCGCCGGGGAGAGCCCAAAAGGGGGCACGTCCCGCTCGAAGCGACTCACCGCAGGATAAGCAGGGCAAAAGTACAGCGACCTGGCCAAAGGCCCGGCCCGCCGGCCCTTCCCTTGCTGGCGGCGCCAGGGGACGGAGGGGCCGGCAGGGGACGGAGGGGCCGGCAGGGGACGGAGGGGCCGGCAGGGGACGGAGGGGCCGGCAGGGGACGGAGGGGCCGCCAGGGGACGGAGGGGCCGCCAGGGGATGGAGGGGCCGGCAGGGCTGGCTGGGGGCAGCTCCGCGGGGTCTGCAGTGCCCCGCGCCGCCCGCAGGCGGCAGCAGCGACCCCCGGGAGCCCCCTGGGGAAAGGCAGAGCCCCGAGCCGGAGCTCCGCCGCCGTCCCCGCACCGGCAGCGCCCTGGGGCTTCGTCCGTCCCGCTTTCACACCCCCTCTGTCTGTATCCTGCGTTCCTTACACCCCAAGATCCTGTATAGAATAAAGTAGAGACGGGGCTCTCTTTTGAAGTCAATGTCTATGTCAGTTAGTATTATATTTCAATAGATGGAAAAACAAAGAGATGGTAACTTTTTAATTATTTTTGCACGAACACCCCCAATAATTTTCAGGCACTTTTGGCCTAAGCCTCCCTTTTCGGGGAGGACTCCATATGACCCCTCTCATCCCCCCCCTCACCTGCTGCTCCACCTCACCCTCTCTGTCCCGGAGGCATCCGGATGCCCCTGATGACCTCATCACCCCCGGACTCCCCCACCCCCTTTTTGCTCACCCCCAAAGGCAGAAATAAAGAGAGGGAGGGTGGGTACAAGATGGGGGGTTCAAGACAGAGGGAAAACAGTGGGCAAGAAGAGGAGAGGAGGAAAGGGGTGGAGAAAAGAAAGGAGAAAGGATATCTGGGGGTGCACGAAGGTGGGGGGCAAAGGGGGTTTTCTCACCCACCCAAGCTCGACAGCTCCATCCCAGATCCTCTCCCTTCTGCAAAAGAATGTTCCTCCCAAGCCCTGCATCCACCAGCACAGGACACACACAAATCCCTCTGGGGGTCTGGAACATGACGCACACCCACAGGGGTGGTTGTAGAGTTGCCAACAAGATAGGGAGGCTTTTTTTTATTTCAGAAAGTCAACAAATGCCTCCAAAAGGAGGGCCTTGGGGGCAGTGGCGGCTCACTGCACTGTGCTGGACTCCCCTCGTCCCCTTCCTTGGCTCCAGGAGGATCGGCGCCTCCTCTGAAGGTGACAGTTGCCTGCAAAGCAGGAAGTCCCTTCAGTTGGTTTTGTTTCTAGCTTTTCCTCTCCAGCACCACACTGGTCAAAAAGGAGAACAGAAAACCAAGGAAAAGCCCCCCAAAAATCCCAGCATGCCTCCCAACCCCCGCACAACGTGCAACTTATTACACTACGGCACGGCTCCCCCTCAGCTGCTCAACTCAGATTTGGGTTACTCCCAGGGGAGCACCCCAGCACTGCAGCCCGGGCAGCACAGCCTGAAGGCTCCCGGCTGGGGTCCAGCACCAGCTCTGCAGAGCAAACAGGGTGTCCGGGCCTCCCGGGAGACTCCAAGGTTGTGCCAACGCTGCTCCCATCGTAGTGTGAGCTGAGGTTCCAGTGGCCCCCTCGTGCTCTGCCTAAGCCACAGGCCAGACTGGAGATCTCAAAGCCTGCAGGAGAAGAGGAGTCAAAAAGGGAACGGGAGAGAAAAAAGACGACTTTGGGCTATCGGTCCACAGGGAGTAATTGTGTCATTTTTAGCCCTGCTGACAAAGAGCTCAGAGACACCATGCTGGTGTCCTGGGGCAGAGAACTTCATAGACCTGTGTTATCCTCTTACATCCTGGCTCTCGGGAGTCCACCCACCACCCAGCTCATCCCAATGCTGCTCTGCCTGCTCCAGGATTCTGTCCCCCAGAGAGGCCACTGGTCCCACACACAGGCCCCCCAGCCAGTCCCACCCCCTCGCTCACTGCCAGCAGCCAGACCTCCCCACGTCCCCAGATGCAGAGCCCCTTCCCCAGCATGGCCCGCTGCCCTCAGCTCCCCAAAAAGAGAGGCATGAGAGCCCCCGTCTGTTCATTTTCCCAGCAGGCTTTCCCTCTGTATACAGCAAGATTTAAAGACAATACCAAGAGCTTTTATGCAAAATAAGTAGAGAAGTCTGCTTAAAAGTCCAGCAATTAGTGCCCCAGTGGTTGAAGGCAAGAGGATGAATCCGCTGGGATTTATCCACTGGAAACAGGAGTGGCTGACAGGATGATTTATGGCACACTCAGAGCTGCAAAGCTGGAGCATTCTTTCTTTTTCTGGGCCGTCGCAGAAGTTCTGCCTCCCTCAAAGTCACAACACATTGCAGATGCCCCTCCCATTGCTTCTGCAGGAGCAGTGCTCCTACCAGCCTGCCCAAGGGCAGGAGGGTACCCTTGCCCAGGGATCAGGAGGCTCGGGGCTCCCTGTCCTGCTCAGGGCAGGGGCTGGCCAGTGCCACAAAGCAAAAGCAGTAGTCAGGAAGGCTTAAATGCAATCAGCACTTGTAAACAAGAGTAACCCACCAGGGAAATCACTTTTGAAATGGAAGAAACACTCTGAACAAGTTACCTTTACTCCTCACAAGCTCCTCGAGTTGTCCACTGAATGATTTTAAATTTAACAGAAACATTTTCCGTATTGTAAGGCCTTCAGTCCCCTCCTGATAAGCAAACCTAGTGAATTCTCTTGCCGAAGGGTGCTCAAAAGGAACAGGCAGTGTTTGTTGGGTTTCCTGACCCTGATCTCTTTGCTGGGGCTGCTCTCTGCCTGGCACAGACCTCTTTGCTGCAGCACAGCGATGTTTTAATTACTACTCTAAGAGTAAAGCGCCAGCTCTTTTTTTTTTTTTTTGGTCATAGTTATCCATAAGAATTTTCTATTAAAAAAAGATTAAAACAATACCTTTTGCCGCTGAGGGGAGGCAGCAGCAGCAGCAAGCGACCAGCATGTTCCCTCCTCTCTTACCTGCCCAGAGAACTCCAGGCACCTGCCTGGGTGGGGCTGAGGATGGCACCTGCAAAAGTTTCATTCCGTTAGTTCAGTGAGGTGACCCGAGCACTAATTACACCTGATGGTGCCCTCCTGCTGAACAGCCCGGCAGCAGCAGCATTCGCATTTCGTACATCCGCAGTCAGGCTGTCCGTCTGGAAGTGACCAGGGGTACAAGGTCCGTGTTCACCTGACCCTGCTGCAATCCACATCCTCACCTGTGCCTTGTCGTGATCCAGATCCAAACACCCGCCCCAGAGGAGCCATCAGGAAGGATGTCCCAGTGCACAGTTTGCAGAACACGGCACAGGGAGCGTGGGCTGCGCTTCACCCCATCGCCGACGCTGCGCCGACCAGACCCCCGGCAAAAACACACATAGGCAATTCAGCAGCACTTGTTTCTCCTTCAGGAGAAGAAAAGAAGGCACAGACAGACAAGAGGTTACACAACCAGGTTATAAAACGAAACACAACTCTTTTATTCCGGCAGGTCCATCCATCCCCATATGTGGAGCGTGTGTGTCCAGCAGGGGCTGCCCAGAAGGATGACAGGCAAAAAACTGTGATCCCAGTGCAAACAGTCATTTGTACCACAATGACATTTGAAGAAGAGGCTCAGCCCTGCCGCTCACCCTCACTGTTGCTGCCAGACGCTGGCAGCTCAGGTCTGGAGGGGTTCTGCCCACGTGAGCCCACCTGGGCTCCTATTAAGGCTTCACCGGTGAGGTTCGACACTACTGTTGTCTGTACGTACAGCCGCTCAGCTAAACACTGATTACAAACTCCATAGAAACAATGACTCCACAGAGTACATCACACAGAGAAACAATTCAATATCGAGGCCATTGGCAATGGGGGGGAGGGGAGAACGCTTCCAAAGGGACAAGCAGTTGTAACAGTATTTATTGCCACCTCACCACGCTCACTGTAAAATAAAACCCTTGATCCCCACCTCTGCAAATGTATTGTGAATGGTAAAATAAATCAGCAGCAGAAACTGTTGTAAGAAACCGGAGGGCACCCAGGGACCACAGGTGTCCCTGTCTCCAGGGAGCAGGGGTGTGGAGGGGCTGTGCCAGGCAACAGCTATGCCCCAGCACCACGGCAGAGGTAATTTAAACACAGACATCAAATCCATACTTGGGTGGACAGAAGTAGACTTGCTCCTCCAGTTGTTCAGGGAAGAACGGGAGACACCCCAGGAGCGGGGCTGCAAACAGCTGCCCTTCACAAGCCTGCAACCCTTAAAAAATACATACATGTATCTATTATTGCCAACAAGGAGTTTTAATACCCACCGCCCTTGCACCACAAGGGGAGTGAATTTGTAGAGCTTGGTTTTGCTCTTTTGGGGTGGAGGGGAGGAGCTGGTTTGTAGGAGAAGGGGAAGGGGCAGACCTGGATATCCGGTGTCTGAGGTAAGGTTGGAGGAAAAAGTGCAGCAAGAAGGAGATGCAAGAAAAACAAACAAAGTTGCTTGGCTCTGAGCATCTCTCGTATGAAAATGATTGTCAAAGAAGTCACTAGTGAAAACAAGGTAAAAAAATACGTTCGCTGTAGAGGTACCTTTCTGTATCTTTCGGCATCAGAACACTAACCCGAGGTCCATGCAGTGTTTTCAGTTCACCACAGGAATATTCTTTGGAAAGCCCAGGTTGTGACATCCCAACACACACCTCTGGAGATGCCACCCGGCTCGGGCAGTGAAGGGAAGACCTGGAGATCTCCTGTGTCCATCTGGGGAGGGAGACACAGGTCTCCCATGGGGTCAGCCCCAAAAGCTGCCTGGTCTCTCCGGCACCAGCATCCCCACCGTGGCACTACCCGAAGCGGAACTTCAGCCGGTACTTGACGGGGCCAGGGTTCTTCCGAGGCGGGGATGGGGCAACCTTTGGCTTCGGCAGTGGGGGCTTCTTCTCTGGGAGGGCGACGGTGAAGGTGAGCTCAGGGGGCTGCGGCTGCCAGAAGCGGGGCAGGAAGTGTGTGGAGACATGCTGGGGCCGGGCACGGGGGCTGCAGCCTCTCTTGGCTTTGCCCCGCTTGTTGAGGGCCACGTACCACTGGCGCCCCGAGCGCGGGCTGCGGTGCACGGCCGAGGCGTAGGTGTTGTAGCTGTTCTCCTGGAAGCGCTCCCGGAAATGGCAGTCTGCTGTGAACCGGGCCTGTGGGGACAGCGGGGACAGCGTTAGCCAAGAGCTGCTGTTCCCTGTCCTTCACCCCCACCCCCGACGCTCGCTGAGTTTGTCTGTCTCCCAAAAGCGGGTCCAAAGGGGTGGGTGGAAACACAGGACACCCATGCCAAGGACGCTGGTCACCCAGCCATTTGGAAAACCCCCAACACAGATACTTCAGTAGCTGATTGCCACCCAGTTTGGAGCTTCCTTGGAAATAAAAGACTTGGACCGCCCCAGCAGCGCCCTTCCCTTCTGTCCTGTCCTGCCCCAGCAGCACCCTTCCCTTCCCTCCAAAAAAGAGCATTCCAAAACGCAGGAGCAGAGCCTAACATTCCAGCAGTGCACCCACAGCCCTGGGACCCCGGGCTGCAGCTTCCAGCAGCCCCTCCAGAGCCCACTGCCACGCTTTAACCTGACGGTGACCGTGGCTCCCGCAGCCCCAGCAGTGTCCCTAGCCCAATTCCACAGCAGCACCTCCAAACAACTGGGATGGCATTGCTGAGCACTTTGGCTCTGAAACCGCTGATGGAGTACAAGACCAAACCCCTTGCGGCACTCTGTAACCACGCAGAAAGTGTTTTAAACTCCTAATTGAGCAGAGAAGTTGACCCTTGGAGCACAAGTGACACAGCCCTCAGCCTGCCATGCACATTTTGCCTCCTAGCACTTGGAATAAAGTCTTAAGCTCGTTGCTTCCAAGAGATGTCACTTCATGACTCATTTTCACTCTCCCTGTCTTTCATACACCCTCCACTCTGCATTACCCACGCACAAGCACTGACCTTCCCCCAGCAAGGCTTTGCTGACCTCAGATTCTCCCTGAAGCCGCAGTGCTCAGGCAGGACAGCCCACGCGCGAAAGGAAGCCCTCGTGCTGGACCGGGAAGGGGATCAGCTGCTGCTCCACCATCACCTTATCAGGCTTCCCTACATATAGGCCTTTCAGCTCATCTCTGCACTGTTCCAGCCAGGAAAAGCCATTTTTCCCAGTACAAGGTGGGTGGTACAGCCATGACACGTGGCTGGCATCGGATTTGCTCTGCAGACCTCCAGAGACAATCACAAAGAGCAATCCTGGAGTCAATTAAATTTCCAAAGCCCATTGTGCAGAGATTTGCCCCAGCAAGGATCGCAAGCATTGTGACAATTCCTGGGAAGGGAGAATTACCTGGACAAATCTGTCCCCTAGGGTCCGTGCTGGCCCCTGCCGAGACAGGCACAAAACCCGGTCCACCCACTCCGTGCTAAAAATGGACAAACAGGGAAGCAAGGATTTATCAATGAGGAAAAACCCATCTGTGCACGCAACTGATAATTGCCAGGATTACTGTCATTTTCTGAAGCTGGTGCCTCTAAAAATGAACCGCTTGCTAATTTAATTAAGTTGCCATAAAAAAAAAAAAAAAAAAGGAGGGCATCTGTAAAGCACCAAGCTGCGATGGAGCTGGGCCCAAGAGCGGGTTTCGGAGAAGCCCAGATTCCTGCAGGAATGACTTTTGTCTGTGGTTCAGTGTAAAGTCCCTGGCCTGACTCCCATATCAAAGCACTGCCCTGAGTGACGGGCGCAGGACGCTCTTTGTACTGCTCAGAACTCATCAGGCCATGAAATAACTTCATCCTGCCAGGACAGGAAAGAACAGCAGATGCCGAGTTTGCATTATCGGTGTTGTTTAGTCCAGCCACCTTTAGACATTTAGGTCAAGTTTGTACAAATTCACAGCTTTCATCCTATCGGGGCATCGTGTGTCCTCACCCCCTACACTGACCCCCCTGGCTGATGTCCCTCTCTGGTCCTGCCCTTTGTGTGTCCACAGCTGACCATGCACCGAGGTTTGATTTAATTTCTGCCTATGCCAGGGCATAAATCAAAGCTTCAGCTTGGATAAGAGGCCCATGGTATGCCTGGAGGGAAGGCTCTGGAGGGTCCCGGGATCACACTCCACCTGCTTTCTTCTCCTTTCCATTCTTCACGTCTCCTCCTCCTCTATCCCCATTTCCTGCCCCATTGCCTCACCTCAGGTTTTCCTCCACCCCTTTTCCCCTGGACACTGTTCCTGCTCCTGTTCTATTTCCTAAAATAAGCAACCATGTGCTCAACCCTTTAAGCATCATTAGGTTTCAGGAGCAACACTCCAGTAAGACCCAAGGGAGAGAGAGGGGAGTTCGTAAATCTCCCTGGGAGTGATCTGTGGGCTCAGGCAGCATGAGCACTTCAGTGACATCCACTCCATGACCAGGAGGTTTGGCTTGGAACCGTGGGGTGGGCAACTGGCTTTTCCCTCTCCCCCTCTGTCAGCCTTGTCCAGACTCCCTGGGAACCAGACTGGGGGACAACATGCTGCCTTCAAAGCACCCTTCTTGTGGTGGTGAATGCACACACGCCTTTAAAAGGCAGTGACTTTCATGTAAGCAGAGGAATTCATTTCATTTGTTTAAGCGACCTCTGGAACTAACACCAAGGTACTGGGCAGCAATATCCTGAGGTTGCAACAAGCAGTAAAATCAGCTTATGGACTCATTCAATGCAAAAGGCTTCGGAAAAGGGCAATCAGACTTGCAGGAAACCCCAGGAAACAGCCTGCAGAGACAAGGGACTGGGATTTTTCCACTCGAGCTGTAAGACACCTGCACAAGCTGGACCTCACCTGCCTGAGCTCTTGCTGGGATTATCTGTCCCCAAGGGCAAAGCCAGTGGGAGCCCAGGGGCTGCCGGCGCCACGCGTGCCGCTCTCTCGGAGACATTTGGCTAAAGCCGTCTGTGCAATCTGCTGCAGAAGTGGCTAAAAATAACCCAGCCGTGCTCAAAGAACAGGCACCACTGATGCAAATACCCCACTGCACAAAAAAAAGCGCACTTTTCACGGTTAAATGCAGTAAGTAGGGAGGTGGGCTCGGGGGCCTTCGGCTCCACCTGTCCCCTATCTGTCCGCGCGGCGCCCGATGTCGCCCAGCACGGAGCCATCCCAGCAGCCCAAGGGGGTCAGCACAGTGGGGCCCTGCCCAGGAGCGTCACTGCCACAGGCACATGGAGGTGTCACAAGCTCTTTAATAAACAACACGTACTGATAAGCAGGGGGGTTACTTACACTTGCATGGAGTTTTCCTTTTTTTGACATCGCTAAAAATTTGTTGCTGAAAACTCCTCGTATTCCTACAATCCCCTGAGACACAGCAAATATTTCCAAAATACCTAGGACGACAGAAATCCCAAAATAAATCACAGTTCTTTTCACATCGGTGTGACACAGAAAAAATAAATACAACTCAGTCTGACAGGTTTGCATTTCCTCTCCCACATCTCTGCTCCTCAGCACCCTGGCTCCACACAGCTCCTGCTCCATCCCTCCACCCTGCAGAGCCACCACCATCTGCTCCAGGATGGATACAGGGTGGTGGCTGGGGCTTGTTTTTTTTTAAAAGCTGCATTTTGAGGGATAATTCTTGGCAGAGCTATGACAGAACCCCTGGGGAAAACTCTCACAAGAGTGGGAGTGGGAAAAGCCCCCTGCGCCTATGCCAGCCTGCCAGGATCAGCCTTGCCCATCCTCCTCCTGGACATGCTGGACTCAGGAAGTCAAGGTGTCACACAGCCCACCTGGGCTGGAGGTACCGATGGTGCTCCCTCAGACCCACCCCTCACAGCAGGATTTGAGGAATGGGCTGCTGCGCTGCCCAGCCACGGAAGAAACAGGAATTTTGTGAGCATGATGGGGCTCTGGCCCCAAAAGGGGGCATGTTCCCTGCAACTCAGCTGACAGAAGGGCTGCAAACGGCGAGCATCCCTCAGTAACGGCACTGACACGTGTCACCTTCCCACGCGGTGTGCGCTTCCTGGAGCAGAGGGTCAGGCATCCCCCCAGACCCTTCCAGCCAGGATCAGCACCACATCCCCAACACGCCCTTCCCACCCTGGGGAAGCAGCATTGCTGCCTGGCTGCAGCCCCAGGGGGTTGGTGGCCCCGGGCCTGGAGGAGGGACCCCACAGAACATCTTGCCTGGCCCCCAAAGGGCCATGGGATTAACATGCCAGGAGCAAACTTGAAGCCGCGCTAAATCCCCGAGGCTGGGTATCGGATCACCACTTCCCATGTTTATTTTAAGGAGGAAGCGCAGCTCCCTAGGCACCCAGGTCCCAGCACCAAGGGCCTAGGGGGCACTTTTCAGGGCTGGTGGGCCATCTCTCCTCACCCCATGTGCCCTAGGCCAAAAGCCACAGGTCTGTGCAGCCCCAGTCCAGCAAGGCAAGGACCTTCTCTAGCACATGCCTGTCCTCAAGGGCACCCCAAAACCTGCTGCCATTTGTGGGGTGTCCCTGCTGGCTGGCAGACATACTCCTGGTTATTGGGGTTGCCTGGGGTCAAGCCCCATTTCCCAGGGGCCAAAGCTGGGGTTTGCTTGCCAAAAGCCAACTGCTTCCCCATGAGGGACAGTTCCTCAGCCTGAAACCCCAGCACAGCCCCTCTCACCAGAATGTTGAAATGCGGAGCTGGTGCCACCATAGCTTTTAGGGGGAGAAAATGTCAGGTTAAGGAGGAAGGAATATCGCATAATCCAGGTCCCTGCAAGACAGCTGTGGCACCAAACCTCTGCCAGTCCTTCCAAACTCATGTCTCTCAAAACAGCCCTGGTACGGATGCCTTGTTTTCCCGTCCTTCCCCTAAACCCCTCCAGCCCATGTGCCTGCAGTGTCCATGAGGCCCTGAGCAGAGTTCCCAGGCTTCCAGCATCCCTGGCCAGGGGCTGCCCTCCCTCGTGGGGCCTCAGCACAGACCGGGGCCCAAATACTTCGGTCCAGGGAAGATGTGGTGGCTGCTGCGTGAGCGCTCTCAACAGCTGAGCCTCCTATGCTGCCAGGGTCACCCCGGGCCCAAGCCCTCGGGCTCTTTAAGTGACTTTTCATCCCCGCCTGCCGTTTCATTCCCTCTAACAGGATATCATGGCAACTCCAACCAGAGGATAAGCCATGAGTTAGCACAGCTTTCTCTCGGGAACGTCAGCCTCAATCCTATTTTTAAACTGAATATATCCTATTGCTGTGCTGGGAGAATGAGAATGCAGTGGGAAGGATGGAAAAGTTCCACAGGGAAAGAACAGAAAAGGGAGCGCATCCTCCCCCCAGGTGCCTGAAAAGGGACCGTGGTGGGAGTGCAGACCTCACGCCCTCACACCATCCCCACAGACTCACTTCCTCGAGGCGGGCGAACCCGCAGCTGGTGCTTCCCAAAGCGAGCCAGGCAGCTCCCACGGAGCCCAAAGAGCGCAGTCCCCCCAGCACCCCCTTCCCGAAGCCGCCAGGTCTGCAGCTCACTCCAGCCGAAGGTGGCGGCCACGAGGGACTCTGTCACCTCCATGGAGCTGGGGACACTGCAGGGAGGGGGATGAGGATGGGTACGCTCAGCCCTGCTGCCCCCGCCCCGGCAGCCCCCCAGCCCTCCGGTTCCCCACTCACTGAGCGGACTCGCGTCATGGGCGCCGTCCACGCGGCCGTCGGGGTGCAGCTGGAGGTGGAAGCCGATGCCCACTCGGCAGTACAGGCGGCCCCGCCGCCGCTCCGGGCGGCTCCGAGGGAAGCGGCTCGGCCCCGCGGCCGCAGCCAGGGAGGAGGAGGACGAAGAGAAAGAGGGGGAGGAGGAAGGCGCAGGGGCGTTGCGGCCCCGCTGCGCCCCGCCGGGCACCTGCTCCCGCCGGGCGCGGGCGGGCAGGGCGAGGAGGAGGAGGAGAAGGAGGAAGGACGGGCTCATGGTGCCGGCGGGCGGGAGGAGGGAGGGCGCCGCATCCCGCTCCGCTCCGAGGCCCGGCGGGGGGAACCGGGCACGGAAGGGGGAGCTGGGCCGCCCCTCCCCGCTATTTATAACCGGGCGGCGGCCCCGCACCTGTGCCCGACCCCGCCAACCCCCCCCCCCCCCGCCCAGTACGCGCGGCAGATGCGGGGATCGGGGGCGCATCCATCTGAGAATTAACTTGTCCGCCTCGCCGGGACGGGGCCGCGGGACCCTGGGGACACGGTCGAGTTGCAGCCCCCCGCCCGGGGTTCGGGGGGTGACACAGCAGCTGCACGCCCAACCCAGCCCAGCCTCGGGCTGGGGACTCGGGAGCGGGGCTGAGGGCAGCCCCCTGAGCCGCCAAAGCTGCTCTCCGTCCCACCCGGGACAGGACAGCCATGCTCTGCCCTTGAGAGCAGCTCTTGGGGGGCAGTGGGTGGGAGTCTCCATCACGAACTCCCTGACAGCATCTCACAGCCTGTAGGGAAGCTCTGCCCCTTGTCTGTGCACAACATCCCCTGCAGTTCCCAGGTGGGGGTACACAGCCCTGGCCTCCTGCTGTGGACCTGGTGACCCACACGCGTGCCAGGTGCCCCCCAGCTCCGGCGGCCGTATTTCTTCCCAATTACAAAGACAACCCTGCCACACAGCACCACGGTGCAAGAGGGGACCCCGCGGCGACAGCCCATCCATCACACCGCACAGCTCTGAGCGGATTCCGCTTTTCTTGGCTCCTCGGGCTGCTCGAGGCCCCCAGAGCCACGGGGAAAACCTCATGTCTACAAAAGCCGACACGGGCCAAACGCACCCTGCCCAGCCTGCACCTCTGCTCCCTCACTGCTCCTGCCAACCCACGTACTCCCCTACATCCCACCTGGGAATCACTCCCCAGCCATCCCCAGGGGTGGCTCTGGCCAGCGGCCTTGGCCAGGCCACGCATCCAGGGATCGGGTTCAGCAGGAAGGAGGCAGAGCAGGTGGCATGCTGGAGAGTGACCTTCGCATTCCGAGGAAGCTGAAGGTTGGGGGAACAGGGAGGGACACACACTTAAGGGGCCGTATCCTGCCTGGCTGACACCTGGCACAGCCCGGTGCAAGCAGAGATGATCTCACAGCATTGCTGCAATTTCAAACCATTTCTCAGCACATATATATATATCCACATAGCTATATGGACACACATTATATATAGACTTGTATATTTAGACAGCCCTATATATAGATGCACATACCTGAAGGAGGGTCAAGGCACTCAAATCTTGTTTACTTCTCCGAGCTGTAGCAGTTGGCCTGGCAAAATCCATGACTTCCACTCACCCACCTCATCTTGAATTACATGAACACCCTGAGTCCGAATTCAGATTCATGAACAGGATGAGGATCTGCAGGGGTTCTGAACCTCCTGCATGGAGTTTGTGCTGGACCTTCTGTATCAGCTCAGCTGAGGCACGCAGGGAGGAACGGCCACCTTGCTGCACCAGGATTTCCTCTTGGCATCTTGGTGTAAGGGCTACATCTGCCACGGGATCATCCCCTCTGTTCTCCATCTGGGTCAGCAGACCATAAACAAGTGCAAGTTAAGGTGAATGTGACTATGTTTAAAGTTGCCACACTGGAAGTGACAGGGCACAGCAGGGCACAGCCCAGAAGCAGAAAGGAGGCACCTGCACATCCTGGGCAGAGATACCCACCCAAAGCTGCCATACCCAGAGGTTCACTAGCAAGATCAGCCTCCCTAATTTTGACCTGTGGGCCGACACCAGCAGTTTCCAGCAGCCTTCCTGGTGCTGCCCTTGCTGCCAAGCATCCTCTGCTCACTCACACTTCAGGATCAGTTTTTCCCCTTCAGTGAAGAATTCCCTGAAAACCCAAACTCCTGAGGGGCATGGCCATTACTGAGGCCACCAAGCAGGTGACACCGGCTGGGTGGGCTTGCCCAGACTGGTCCCCAAGACTCGCTGTTGGAGGCAAAGCCAGTGCACTGCACGTTCCCGATCCTTTTTGGGGTGCAGTGAGGCAGCAGAGCCCTTGGGAGTCTCTCATGCACTGCACTCTGCTATTCCCTGCTGTGGGATGGATACCCTCTCTGAGTTGAGAGCTCCTGCCCGTCTGCAGGATGCCACTCCCCTCCTCTGGGGACTTCTGCATGCCTACGAAAGTGATGCCCAGCTGGCTGCGCTGCAGAGAAATGACTCGGACAAGTCCCTGTGGCACATGGCATGTCTTCATCTTCACCATGAAACCCTTAGAACTCCCAAGCAGTGCTTTGGGCCTGAACTGTATAGCCTTAGACGTTTTCATTTGGACCTGTCCATTAGCACAACACATCAATTTCAAATAGTGCAGGTGCTTCTGTAGCAAAACTCAGGAAAAAAACCCAATCCAGACCAAACGTGAAGCTTTAATCTAAATAAATAAGTAGATGTAATAGTCAACTTCCTGGAGTAATTCCATGTAACTGCCTTTGGCAGTAGCAACCCTCACACACACTCCAGCAGCTTTGGAAGCCTAATGCTGATGTTATGTTACTTAAATTATTCAGGGCTCGGTTACAGAAAAAACTCAGCAAATGAAGAGGATAATCTGGGTTTCAAGTGTAAAATTCCCCTTTTGAAGATGAGAAGGGCTCTTCTGAGCCTGTTTGATCTGCTGCAGAGCACAGGCCCAGGAGCACTCCCCCCTCCCAACGTCAGGCTGGTATTATCCAATTGCCACTTGAAAATGTGCAAGGTAAAGCATGAGCAGACATGAGACCAGCCGGTGAAGCCTTAGCCCTGGGGTGGCCGAGGATCCAGCCCTGGCTGCCCATGGCCCCCAGCAGCACCAGCCGCAGCCTCAGCCCCAGCCAGAGGCTGGGGGGGGAGACACACCAGCTTTTCAGCATCGCTGGGGTTTTTATCTCTCCCAGAAAGGTTTATTCCACAGCATTACCACAGTGATATTGGACTGGATTCACCCTCTCGGCGGGCTGCAGAGCAACGCCGCATACTTGCACTCATGCAGGCTCGGGCTGCCTCAGAGTTGGTAGCTCCCCAGAGAACCACTCCCCACACCGGGTCTGGGAGCTTGGAAAAAGGCCTTTGTGATGAGGATACATGGTCTGAAGGATACTCACCTCAGTGGGATGGCGGCGGCTGGAGCCAGGTCACCCTGCGAGTCCCTCCGGAGGCATCCCTACTCGGGGGGACAGAGAGGGCTGGGGCTGCTCAAGCAGCTCTGCAAAAAGCCAAAAGAAGAACGTATTACCAGGAGGCCACACATTAAATCAGGTTAATTTAATTAAGATGATTACCCAGGTGCCGTGGGGAGCTCAGATGCAACCCAGTGACAGCCCCACGGGCATGAATGCCACTGAGATCACTCAGAAGCCACATTCGAGCCTGGAAAAAGAAATAAAAGAAATTCAAAGAAGTGAAAAGCAATGTCTCTCTTAAAAAAAAGCCCAGTGCAAGCTGGGCATTACCGGGCATTCTGCAGAACAACACTGTATCTCCCAGAAACTTCCTCTGTGCACTTTGCTTTTTGGGTGCATTTGTTTAAAACCCACCACCAACACCTTCTATACAGGATAAGGTCTTTCTACTCCCTTCTCCTTCCCCTCCAAATGAGACCTTAGCAGCAGGGAAAGTAGAGAAGAAATATTGTACATGTCATGTTTTTTTCAAAACAAGGGAACTATTTCAGCCTTGCCTTAGACATCCCCAGAGGAATAACATTTCCAAATACCGGGTATTGAAATTAAATCTTGATAGCAGATTTTCCAATTTTAACAGATTAGAGGTTAACTAGAGATATACCTTGCAATAATTATAACAAATTTATAGGTACGTTATTATATTATAATAATAACATATAATATATACATTATAGATACATTATAGATACATTTATATAGATATTATTATTTGTTATTTGTTACTGTGACCTGGCTGCAGACAGAGCAGCCTTACCTTGAGCACTGCAGGGTACAGGAAAGAGGCTCCTCAAAGCTGAAGGCTGCCCTTCCTCACTACCAAGGCTCCTCCACAGCACACTGAGGATGCCCCTTGTGGGTGGGTTTTGGAGGCAGACACAGCTGTGGGCTCTGGCACAGGCTCACAGGGGAAGCTATATCCCAGGGACATGCCTGAGCCATGCCCTAGCACTGCATTTTCTGGGCTGTGATGCTGGGAGAGGATCCTGCACAGGGGGCTGATGCCACAGCCCAGCCAGCTTCTGCGCTGAGCAGAGACACGACCCAGCATCAACCACCGACAGAGAAAGTCAGTTAAAAAAAAGAGAGTCCCTTCCCTGTTTTCCGTGCAGCAGCGTTGTCGATGGACAAAGGAGCAGTGTCTGTCAGCAGCACTCACACTGACCTAAGGAGAGCCAGCACAGCTCTGGGGACTGAGGGTCTTGCTGTGACCAAGCCCTGAGGCCAGACGGCCCAAGGAGAACTCTTGTAACCCCCCTTCGTGCAAAACCCAACTGCACAGGACCACAGGTGCTGCCTGGCCTTATGCCACGTTCTGCTTGTGCAGGCAGCATCACTTGGGGTTTGATTTATCACTTTGGAGTCTGATATCAGATTTCACCAAAATAAAGTCTAACGTCTTTGATCAAATTTCTTACCCATTAGTCCTGTAGAATTTTTCTACTTATGGAGAGGAACAGTGTGAGCTCGGAGTGGCAGTAACAGTGCAGACACCTGCTGCACCACATGTGTCCTGTGGAACAGTGTCTTTTAGAGAGCCGACTACAGGCAGTGACCCCTTAGCATAGACAGACCCCATGGGGAAAGTCCTGGGACTTAGCACCATGCCTGCAGAAGGTCACAAGGGACAGGGGTAAAGCAGGGTGCTGCAGGATACTGCTGGACAGGTCCCCAGATCACTGGACCATAAAGTCTTCGGATTAGATGGAAGAGATGCTGTATGTGCCGAGGTGTTGAGACCCCCAGGTGTGCCCCAGGCTCCCGAATACTCTCTCACGGAGGGAAAGCACCAGCTCACCAATAGCGCCAGGACCCAGAATGAGCGCAGGGAGCCGGTGAGAGCGTAATTGACACTCCCCTATGAGCCTCCCCGGGCGCAGGAAGGACCCAGCCCCAAAGCCGTGCCGGGGCTACTGGAGGGGCGGAGCTGTCGTGGGAGAGGAGTCCGGAGCATCATCCTCGCGAAGGATCCCGCCGGGGCCCCGCGCATCCCGACCGGCCCCGCTCGCCCCGCGGCGGCCCCACTAGATGGCGGTGCCCGCCTGCCTCTGCCGCCCCCGGCATTCCCGCAGCGTCCCCGCATCCCCCGGCACCACGGCCCAACATCCCGGGAAATCCCCAAAAGCTTTCCCTAGAAAGAGGAGCTGCAGCGGTGGCACTGCTTTTAAGGAAAGTTGCCGAGAGTAATTAGTGTGTCGCCCCCGCAATTAACGGCAGCAGGTAGAGCCATGCATATTCCTGTTGCAGGGAATGACAGCCGGGGGGTCGCTTTGGCACGTGGCGTGGTTTGGGGGTTATTGGTACTGTCCCGGGGTCAGCGCGATGAAGGAGTGAACGGCAACACGGGGAAGGTGGACTGTCCATGTCAGGGACCCTCCTAAAACTCCTCAGACACGCCACATCCCACATCTGTGAGGACAGCCAGAGCTGGCTGTCAGTGCTTCTCAGGAGAGACACTCTCCAAGTGTGCAGAGTTGTAAGCACGTCCTACCTGAGGCTCCAGGCATTTTCCTGGGAGCTGTAAAGGCTTTGCAGCAGGCCCCGGTACTCCATGCAAACCCCAAACCCCACAACAGCAGACGCCGGTGGTACCCTCAATCCCCTTGCAAGATAGCAGGCAGCTCCTATGCTCTGCCAGGGACTTCAGCCTTGCACAGCTCTCGCTTTGGGATATTTTCCCCGTCAGTGACCCATCAAGCCATGTGCAGCCTCATCACTGTGAGCCCCTGCCCTCTCCAGGGTGGTGCCAGCTTGTGTGTGGAAATGGGTTTCCCCAGGCTGCTGTGTTCCTCAGGGCCCTCCTGTGCACTCCAAAACCTTCTGGGCTGACACCAGATGCACCCACTGCAGGTGGTGCCCATAGGACCAGCCTGTTCCACTGTGCCCAGAGGGGTTCCCCTTTCCTGAGCCCTCCCGTGTTTCCCTGGCTGTTGTGCCATCACGCCCATAACACACCAGGGCAGAAAGGACCCACCCTTGGCCCCTTGAAGCATTCCCTGCCCCAGGACACCCCAGGCTGGGGGCTCCTCTGGACCCTGTCACCCCACCCCTCCGGGGCTCTGCTCACCCTGCAAGTCAGGGGCCACCCATAGACCTGGAAAGGTTGGGGAGCAATAAGGGCTCCTGGCAGGAGTGAGGTGGGTGGTGTGGAGCAAAGTAGGGGGCTGAGAGGGGCTGGGAAGGAAAAGGAAATAAAGGAAAACGGGAAAGAGAGGAAGAGAGAATGGGACAGAAAACGCAGAAAGTCTGAAAGAAAAAGAAAAAGAAAGAAAATCGAAAGAAAAAGAAAGACAAGCTGAAAGAAAGATATTAAAGAAAACCAAAACCATGAAGGGAAGAGAAAAGGAAGGGAAGGACAGGGTGAAAGAGAGAAATAAGGGGTGGATACAGTGTCAGGCAAAACCAAAGATGCACAGAGGAAGGATGGATGGATGTCAGAGGGGCCGAAGGAACGCAGGCGAGCGGGGAACAAGAGCAGAGAGGAGAGGCAGTGCGGTCTGGAATCTTTGCCCTTCCCCGCAGCGCGCCCCAGTCGAGGGACGAATTCCCGCCCCGCAGCCACAAGGCCGTACCTCTCCCCACTGCCCCTTCCCTCCCACCGGAACCAATTAACGTCCAGGGGCTTTGAAGAAAATAAAGTCATTTATTGTCAAAGCATCCAACATACCCGGATAAACTATAAAGTTTAATAAATCTTTTCCAGAGGGGCGAGGAAAAAAAAACAAACCCAAGCGGGAAAGGGAAGATAACACGGAACTACCGAGACTCCATTCCACGGGCACCAGTGACACTCGGGGGGAAGGGGCGCGGGTGGCGGGGCCGGGCAGGGGGAGCGCCCGGTGCATGCAGGACCCCGGCCCGCCGTCCGCCGGCCCCGCTGCACCCCCCCACCCTTAGCTTCATATCCAAAATAAAAATTTACCCTGACATAGAATTATTATTACATCTAAACCATAAGTGCTTAATAATTTAAGTAGAAACGTATGACAAATGCATCAATATGTTGCAATATATGACATTTTAAAAAATGTATTTTTAAGTCATTTGATTTTTTTTCCCTCTTTTTCATGGTGCTTCTCTTTTTGCTTTTTCCTTTTTTTTTTTTTTTAACCTTCTTTCTTCTTCTTCTTTTTCTTCTTCTTTTCTTCCTCCTCCTCTCCCTCTGCCCTCCCCGCCTCCTCCCCAGACAGTGGAAACGCGTGCATCGAAGGGGAAGGGCGGGAGCGGCAGGCGGCGCGGGGGTCCCAGGGTGGGTGTCCCGGAGCCGGGGGGGGTCCCCGCTAGTTGTGGGAGGTCATGTGGCGGGAGAGGTGGTGGCGCTCGCGGAAGGACTCATTGCAGATGGGGCACTTGAGCTTCTCCTCGCGGCGGCGCTTGACGAGGGGCTCCAGAGCGTATTCCTTCTTGTGGTGGGAGCGCATGTGGTATACCAGGTCCGAGGTCATGCGGAAGGACGCGTTGCACTTGGCGCACCAGTTCTGGGCCGGCAGGCACAGCGAGGTGAACGACGGCGGCAGCAGTGTCAGCGCCGACGGCAGCTGCAGCTGCAGCGGCCCCGCCGCCGCCGCCGCCACCGCCGCCGCCGCCGAGCTCTTGGGCCAGAAGGCCGTGGTGTAAAGGAAGGGGCTCTGCTTGGGCAGGCCCCCGCCGCCGCCCCCGCCGCCGCCCGCCGCCTCCCCGCCGCCCGGCAGCTTGGCGGCCCGCGCCTCGGCGCTGGATAGGGGGGCGGGGGCGGCGGCAC
>JAYRBT010000139.1:93216-113284 GCA_036023395.1 Myiotriccus ornatus
CCCCCCCCCCCCCCCCCCCCAGAACCTACGCGTTATTTTTATTCGTGAGAATTTTAAGAGACACCACGGCACATAAACGATCTCGAAAACGCTTCGGCATGATCTCAGCTACCGAAATTCCCCGTGACTGGAAAGGACCGCGTTGGCATTTCTGAGCATTTTCCAGCCTCGGATGCCACCCTAAAAGTGGATCCCAGGGAACGGCATCCCTCTCCTCGCAGAACAGCACTGGGAGGGACATGAGCTCTTTCCTTTGGAATTTCTGCTGCGGGGTGCTCCGGCCGGGAGCACCCACCGCAAATCCGCAAAGCCCGGCGTCCCACAGAGCCCGGTGCCGGTGGCGCTCCCACGGCCTCACTGAAAAGCCGCATCGGGGTTTTGGGGGGACACGGTCCTGGTGCGCCGGGCCCGATCCAGCCCCAGCCGCGCTGCCAGCGGGTGCAGTGTCACCCCATGGGGCCGTGCGATTGCTGCCTGCCGCCTCCCGGCTGCCACACGCTCCTATCTCGGTACATCCATGCATTTTCTATCCGCTTATTCTTCCAAAAAAACTCCTGTGGAGAGCTAAGGGCAACCTGGGCTGAGGAGCTCCGTCTGCCTTCCCACAGACCCCGGCAGCCCCCTGCCGCTCTCCACTGCTCTCAGCCCCCCAGAAGCACAGCCCCAGCCCCGACGAGCCCCTGGCAACGGCACCGGCACGGCACAACTGGCTCCCGGGCAAGGGGAGGCCCCGAGAGCACCCGGACAGGACCGGGACCCGGGCTCGGAAGGCGTCGGGCTGGCGAACCTAATTCCCACAGACACGCGGCATCCAGCCCCAGCGGGGCAGCCCAGGGTCCGCTGCTCCCCGGCTGGGGGGATGGCTGCAAGGGACAAGAGTACCTGCTCCTCAGCGGTGTCAGCCTTCTCTTTTCTCCCTGGCCTTCTCCCAGAAAGATGAGAGGAAAGGGGCCAAGGAGGCTGCTCAACCTGTGCTCAGAAACACTCCTGCATCCCTTGGGAAATGCTACCTGAGTTGTCACATGCATCAGGCCTACGGATGTGTGCTTACTCCTATGAGGAGACACATGCACAGCTGAGAGTCAGCTCCCAGGTGACTGATACAAAGTCACCTGTAAAATAAAATCACTGAGAGAATATGCAAGTTCCCAGAAGTGTATGAGCCCAGCCACACTTGCTCCCATCATGCCAGGAGACCATGGGGAGGAGGCATGAAGGGATGCCCCAAGTTGCCTTGCTGCTCTCTCTGCCCACTGCTGCCAGAGAAAGGGCCAGCTGTGGTCCCAGGGGGAGCCACACCAGGTGGAATGGAAAAGCCACTTGAAAACAAATGCAGAGCCACAAGCTTTCCTGGTGCCTGGAGAAACGCAGACAGAACGGTTCCCTTCCCTGGAGACAGACAGGACTCTGTAGTGGAAATAAATCGGGGGCCTCAGCTGAATGACAAACTATCCTTTCTGCATGCAACCAGGCTCACGGATGGCGCCTTTTCTGGGGAAGCCCTATGCCAGGGTGCCAGCGGCGTCACCACCACACTGCAGACCAGCACACGGCATACAGAGCAGCGGTGCTTCTCTCACCAGTAATCCTGCCAAGCAGCACATGGATCTCACTGGGAATCCTCAGCCCCACAACCAGACACCTGTGTCCCTACCACCAGGGCCAACGCACATCAGCAATGTCCTGTCCTGTTTCCAGCTCAGCTCCCAAACACACCTATGGTCCCTGAACCTTCCTATTCCCTTCGACCCTTCAGCCGCACCTCACTGATGCGGTGCCTGGGACTCTCAGGTCAAGTCACTGCCATGCCATAAAACCACAAATCCTTACAAAGGGCCAGACATCAGATTCAGCTATGGCTCACCTCAAGGAGCAAATGCTCCTGGTCCCCAGGAATCGCAGTGAGACCCCACACACCTTCCCCCTCTGCTTTCTCACGATTCAGACACCACAGGTACCTTGGATGTTCCTTCAGCCCTGCTGATGCTCGAACTTCCCCTGTACTTCCTTCCAAGCAAGCACAGAGTCCAGTGAGAAATATTAATTTGTGTATCCACCAAAGGGTCACAGAAATTTTTTTATAGCTGACCAAAACCCAGACCATTGAATATAATACAGGTGGCTGGTTAAATGGCTCATATATAGCCCCATATCACTGCTGACTTTCTATCTCAAAATTGTTTTCTCAGCTTTCTGCTTTTCCTCCTTACTTGGCCTGACAGCAGCACCAAGGTTTAAAACCTGGAAAGCTTTCACCTAGCTTCACCTTCCTTCAAATGTTTAACAGCCTGACAGAGGATGTGATAGGCTACGGGGGATAAAAAAGGGAGAGAAATGAAAGAGGGGAATTCCTGCATGACTGACATCTGCTTCTGCCTTCAGTACACCCTTGGGCCTTCCTGTATGCCACCACTAGCATCCCACATTGGGGCAGAGCCCACCCCACTGCATGGCCCCTGGTCATGCTTTGGCATGAGGCCAGGCAGAAACCACAAGCTGAGTGGGGACACACTGAAGTTGGGGGACGCTGCAGAGGGCTATCTCTGGCAGAACAGTCCCACAGCCCCTGGCCCAGCACTGCCCAGTGTGGGGTGCAGTGGCATCAGGGAGTGCCAGGCTCCCTTTCCTTCAGGAGACCTGAGCCTGGCAAAGAGCTGTGGCCTGGATGTCTCTCTGGTGGTGTCACGGCCTCCGTGCTGTCAGGTCTATGAGGATATCACTCACAACTCCCCACCGGACCCTGGGTGGCCGCTGTCCGAGTTACACACGGACAAGTCCTGGCAGAAGCTGGCTGCCCAAGCTGATCTGACTGTCAGGTGGATGTTTCCCATCTGGGAATGGCATTTTCCTGTGCTGCCTGGGGGCTGTAAAGGCCTTAGATGCTCCAGTGAGTGATAGTCCCTAAAGTTTGCGAAGGTTTGCTAAACCCTAGTGCAGAGGGGGTGGGGAGAGCAGTGAAAGGACAGACAGACAGGGCCAAGGGAAGGGAAAAAAGAAAGATGCTGAGGATTTCAGAGCTGGCTCTGCAACAGCAACTTGATGTGGGGTGTGTGAAGGAGCCTGAAACTTAAAAAGATTTATTTTCTCTAGTCATAAATCTCATCCCGTTGTTCCTCTGACCAACCAAGCATGATAAAGTCCTTTTCCATAAAGTATTCAGTATTAAAGCCACAAAGCTCACCCAATCAGTAGCCATCTGCTTCTCCCATAACTGCTGCTCCACAAGCAGGGAAAAGCAGCCAGAAGAGAAAGGGCACCACTGTTACAGCTCCGGGACAAATGAGGAGGCACTGAATAGCAGCCGAAACCTTTAGTTTGCCTTGTATATCTGTATCTATAGAGACAGAGGAAGAAAGGAAGCATTATATTGATACAACAATTGTAAAACAAAAAAAGGAAGAGGCATCTAAAGGGCAATACAGCGGGCATCAGAGGGCCCTGCGGGGAGGGATGCTCACAGATTCGTACAGACCTTTAATTGCGTTGCAACTGAAAGATAAAGAGGCCGAGGGAAAAAACGGGCAGCGCGGCAAAGCGACATGCATTACACGGTGCATCGGTGCCCGAGCTCACGCAGCCAGTGAGCCGGAGCATTCCTGATCGGGGTACGATATCCCTGGGACCGACCCCCCCGCGCCCCCCCGGCCTCATCCCGGCCCGGCCACGCCGCACTGAACTTGTTTTCCAGCCAGTTAGGAGGGAAGGACCCCCCCAATATTCCTCCGGAGCTCCCCGTCATGAAGAACGCCTCCCGCAGCCTCCCCGGTCCCCAGGCTGCCCCCCCGAGGGTGTTTCGGGGGACCCCTCCTCCAGCGCGGGAGTCTCACCGCTCCCCCGTCCGCACCGCTGCCGGATGTACAGAATAAAACCCAGCAACGGTGTCACCCCAAAAGGGACGCGGGGAGAGGGCAGCGGGAAGGTGATGGACCCGGGGGTGCAAGAGCCTCGCGGGGGTTGCAAGAGCCCGGGGCGGGGCGGAGGACACCCTCCCGCCCCCCTTCCTGCGCTCCCGCCCGCCGGGCAATTAGCGGGTTAATGACCGAGTTGGCTGGTCCTCTGAGAGACGGGTGTTCGATCGCGGCCCCCACCGCACGGCCTGGGGCGTGGACATCGCCCAGCGGGGACACGGACAGGGACCTACGGACACCGGGCGGGATTAGAGGCGGAGGGCCGGGATTAGCGGCCGCCCGCGCTGCTGCCGCTCTCCGGGATTACGCCGGGATTAGGAGGCGGCCCCGTCCCCGCTCCCCCGCCAGGCAGTGTAAGGGAGAGCCCCAGGAGCTCAGTTCGGGGTGCTCGGGGGGGCCGTGTCCCCCTGTCCCCACGCTCTGCCCGGCGCATGCTGTTTCCCTCCGATGGAGGGCAGGAGAGGAAAGACGAAGCCCGGGATGCTGCCGACGGCGAGATGCAGGTGCCAGGCACCTGCCCGCAGCCATCCCGGCTCCCGGGGGGCACGGCAGGAGGCCGGAGAGACCAGCAGGAGCCACAAATGGAAGCACAGGGACAAAAGAAAAAGGGTGGTGTGTTTTTCATTTAAGAACCCCTGGCACGTGAGGGAGAACAACACAAATACAATTTACGCACCAATAAAACCAGGGCGAGGAGCGAGAGACACGGATGTACTTCCCTCCCTCCGGTGGGTTTGGTTTCTCTTGCAGAGCACGAGTGGGACTGAATGCTGAGTCGAACGCACAAGTCACTCCGTGGCTTTTCCCAAGCACCGTCATGTCCAGCAGCCCTGTATTATGTCAAAAATCTGGCATGGCAGGCAGGGGCACATCTGTTAGGTGTGGATGACATTCATTAGCCAAGGTTCTCTGCTAAACGGCCTGCCAGAACCTCAGCAGTGCTGCCCAATGCCAGTCACTCATCTGCTGCCAGCTCAAAGGCAATCCTGGATCAGGGATGGCTTCTTTCCATGCTGGCAGGAGAAGCAGAAGAAACAATGCATTTAGATGTTTGGGATGTGAGTGCGGTTGCACATGGGAGCAGCAAGCAGATGTAGCAGGAGAGGAGATGAAGTTGTGAAGTGTCATTTAATAATTGCAGCACATGGGAGATGAGCTGGTGAGCTGAGCTTTGGGAGGGGAAAGAGGGAACCCCTTTCCAAACCGCATGTCAGACAGTGGTGGATGCTTTTTGGAAAGGAAAGGTAATGAGGGTAATTCAGCAAATGACCTCCTCGTGCCCATGTGAAGGACACACACACCAGCCTGGGGAGACAGAAAAACAACCAGCCAGGGCAGCCAGAAAAACAACCCAGGCTAGGGGAAGGAGGTGTGCTGACCTGCTTGATGGTCAGCCTGGCTCAGGTGTCCTTCCCCTCTGGGGGTCTACCTGCTGCAGCCTGGACAGCTGCCCTGCTCGTGACATAGTGGGCTCAGTGCTGGTCATGACAGCTTGGTTCACAGCCCAGAGGGGCAGCTGCACACCTGGGGCAGGCAGGGTACTCACCACGCTTTTCTGAGAGTGATGTGGTAGCCAGAGGTGGAGGGAAGGAACACCTGCTTGGCACTGCTATGAATATCAATCTCTGGGAAGAGAGGCTCTATTTTCCTCTGCTCAGAGGCCCTGTAAAGGTCCTTGTTCCTACAAAGGAATTGAAACACCTTGAGATGAGACGGATGTAAAGATGCTAATCTTCCCCTCTTATTACTTTAATAAATTTACAACCACCTAATAAGGTCTAAATCTGAGCCACTCTTTGGTTTCCAGTGAACCTGGGAAGCAACCTCAAATAAGTGCTCAGTGAAAGCTCCCGTCAGCCCTGTCTTCCCTCAGCTTCCACTCCGACTTCTATTTCTGTTTACATCCATTCACTTAAGTAGTGGTTCATAAAATGTGTGAGATGCTACCTACACATGCATGCAGTCTTTGCCTCACAGATAATTCCTGTGACAGCCTCAGTAACTTAAATCTTCCACTACTTTTGCTCATGCTGTGAAATACCACCAGCAGCTCGCAGTGCCCTTCCTGCTTCTTTCAGCCAGGCTTTTCCCCCAGCACTGGTCTCTCTGCAATTACCTGTCTTATTAAATCCCCACATACACCCTCCTGAAGCCACCCAAGAGCCCTGCAGCCACGTGTCCCCTCTCAGGCCAGCACACTGTTCCATGGTGGTGCCCATCTCCAACACCACGCGTGCTCTGCCCAAGGCTGATGGGACACTCTTCCCCCAGGCAGTGGCTCCCCCGACATCCCCTGCCCAGCCATCTGCAGCACAGCTCAGCTGTGAGCCTTTTCCTTCTGCTCCCACTTCCCCGGGAAGTCATTCTGCTCCGGCTGCATTCCGGGCTGAGCCTTATCCACCTTCTGTTTCTGCACTGGGTTTGTCTCTGTTCTGGTTAGTTGGTTGGCCTCAATCAAGTAATGCCTGCAAATTATATTTCCTTAATTTCCTACTTTACGTGGTTTGACACTTGCTGTACCACCCACACCAACACACTCCTGGCAGGCACTGTGTGAATCCCATAACCTTCCATCCTCAGACACTGGAACGGGGTGGCTTTAAGAGCAGGAGCCAAATCAAGAGGCAGAGACGTGATGCTTCTCTCCCCTTTCCAAACACTATACTTTCACTTAAATACAAGAGTAATCCCACTGGATCTACTCTGGTGCCTAAAGTTAAGCCTATTAAGTGTTCATGGGGCAGTGGTCTGCACACAGAGAAGCCAGAAGAGAGGGAAAAGGGGAAAGCGGGGCACTGCTCCAGAGGAGAGACATGGTGGTGGCAAACACCTCCCTACACTCCTTCCCCTCAGGTCCACCTCCTCCTTCAGCTGCTCCTGACAGCCCCAGCACCAGGCTCCCTTCAGGGTTTGGCACTGCCACTGACATCAGCAATGTGAGGGCAGTAATGGTGAGGGCTGCCAGAACAGAGGGGAAAAACACGCTTTAAAAACTCCTGTCAACACAAAAGCCTGAATTAATTTTCTAATTCCGGGTTGGGCTTTGTGGTCACTGTGTTGGAAACTTTATTTCATTTTGGTTTCAAGGTGTTTCTCACATGACTCATTATGTTCATTGTCACTATTTTCAGACAATGAAGTCGGAGAGAGCAGAGTTATTGCTGCTCCTATGAGGAGGGTGTTTGTAGGAAAGCACTCATGCACGTGTTTCCTTTGCTCTCCAAGGATTTCAGGCATGTACTTAAATTTAAGCCTGAGTACTTTTTGGAACAGGAAGCGTCTCTTAGAACCAGGACTTGATTCAAAACCTGCACATCCACAGAGCTCTGGCTCTTGACTCTTTGCTTCAAGCACTGGAAAACCTCCTGCCTCGGCTGCACAAAGCCATGTCCCATCCTTTCATGCATTTCTTGGCACGTGCACATTCTAATTCCCAACACCACCCTTTCTTCCCCTTTTCTTAGCTGGCTTTTCTCTGGGCACAATGCATTATGCTTTCCTCTATGTACTACTCCATACTGCTTGCACAATGTTTTGCATGCTCTAATATTCTTTGTTCAAAACTGCAAAAAAATCTAAATAAAGGCTATAGCGTGTCGCATCAGTATAGGCATCAGCTAACGTTTTCCACGGCATATGGTACTTCAGAAGCCATATGTACCACTGTTTAGTGATTCTGGCAAAGAGGCACAGAATGGTGAAATCCAACTGCCAGGATTTCTGAAAACAAATATGTAAATGCTCCAGTGCTTTTGTTATTCATAACATACCTCTAACACAGCACATACAATATGCTGTTCATTCTGTAACGAGTATACTACTAAACTATATTTGCTTCAGTTCTCATTTTAAAAGATTTTTTTTTTCCTTCTGTATATGATTCCACCATCCTCTCTATCAAAATCAATTTAAATTGCAATTTAGAAAAGGCATTTTGTCTATTTTCAAGGATACACTTTTGGGGTGATTGTGTGCCTACAGAGCAGTCTCACATCAGAACAAAGACAGATCTTATCTCAGCAGCCTGAGAGTGCCCATTCTAACTAGTGGAATGAAAGCAAGGAAGGGAAGTGCATTTAACCAGATCAGCTGTGCAGAGTGAAGCCTGTTCAGCCAGGAATAACCTCCTGGGGAACACGGGTGGGTTGGCCCTGCTCACAGGCTGATGCAAAGCGAGTAGGCTGACAAAGCTTTTGGGAACAGGCCCTAGGAAACAATAGTTGTGGAGGAAACAGATGATTTCAGACACATGGTCCAAGGTGGACAGCAGCTGCCAAACTCTGACCTGGGCTGGGATCAGTCCCGGTGAGCCAGGGCTCTGCCAGTGGCCAGGGACAATGGATTTGGTCCGTGGCTGGGGGCTTGTCCCCAGAGAGGCCTGCAGCACCAAGGCCAAAATGTCAGGGCAGTGCACAGAGCTCACATCCAGCACTGTGCACCACTAAGACTTCAGACCCCACTGGCGAAGGCAGGAGCCCTCCTTCCAGAGCCAGCATCGGCACGTAAACAGGAATCAACACCCAATCCCATTAACCATCTCTGGCAGCACTACTCCGGGTGCTCCTCTCATCCACAGAGAGCCTGTCATCTCTGCCTGGGATCTTGCTGTGATGAAGGATTTCGAAATGTTGCTGTTTAACATTCAGCCTCACCATTCACAACAAACATTTTAACATTCCCTGTTGCCACCATTGCCTCTGTCTTTCGGTTTATCAGTGTATATGGAGACTGAAATTCTGAGAGTGATCAAACATGTTCATGAGTCGCTCCTCAGCTCGCTCCCGCCTTGGAAGTGGGACTGCTGTACATCACCAGGGCCAGTGCTCAGCATCCCATGGCTCTGAGTGACATCAAAAGACCAGGCAAACCTCAAGAAGAGAGGATAAATAGCAATGACTCGGAGAAACACTTGCATTTTCAGTCTATTGCTTTTGTCGTTTACACTGTTAAAACAAAGCAACAAACCCATGACTCCCTGAACACCTTCCCGGCGAAATCCCTACAAGGGCCTGAAAAAAATTCATCCATGTCCAGATGTGACAGCATTATTCAAGACACATAGATGCCTTTTCTCAAGAGATCAAGGACTGCTGCTCCTTTCTTTGCCAGTCTTGCACTGCAGCATCCCATTTCAGCAAGCACAACCTCCCTCACGAGCATCTCGTGCCCAGTACGGCCTCTGCTTGACTTTCTACCCATGCACATCAGACCTGCTCATACCTCCTGTCTCCTGCCAGCCCTCACTGCATTATCTTGAGCTGCAAACCATCTGGGTGCTCAAGCACCTCCTTTTTGGTAGGTTTTTCTGCCTGCAACAGGAACCAGGATCCCACTTTGCTCCTCTGAAGCTACAGACATACTGTGTTAAAAAGCTTAAGCCAGAGCTCTGCATGCAGCCAGGTCTTTCACCTAGAAACACTTGGGTTTTTTTCTATTCTATTTCACAAAAGAAAACCTTAAAATAAGCCTCTACATTTTCCTACTTTCACAGGTCCTTCAGGTTTCTTCCTATTCTCTTCTAGCCAGCAGGTGATAAAAAGTTGCCATAAGCAATGTTGGCTTTGAGCCTAAGTGCCAGGATTAGAAAAAGAGACAATTAGAAAGTGAAAAGTGGCAAAAAGCTCCTAAGAAGCCAAAAATAAAAAAGCCACGTTTTTCCCTTACTGCAGTAAAAATCAATGCTACAGCAATCACAGAGAATTTTAGAGTTAAGAAGTCATAGGCAGAGGGAAAAACAGTCCAACAGGGTCAAAAAGCTGGGGACAGCCCTGGGAAAACCGTCTGAAGGGGCTGACAAAGGAGGGGACAGGGAAAGCCAAGTGCCTCTCACTGTGCTGACAGGACACTGCACTGATCCTGCAGCCACAGGCTAAGACAAACTACCCCGAGGGAAGGGAGCCAAAACAAGAGCCCGTTGATTGAGCCGGTTCATGTGCGGCAGCGTTTACGGCAGAGCAAAGGTCAGTCTTGTATTACCTCTTGTGAATCCCTCTTGAACGAGCAGGCTGGGGATTTAATGGGCTGAGGACAAAGATTTATCGACATACCAGGGATTGCTAGCCCTAACTCTTAACCTGCTGGCAGAGGTGGGGGGGGTTCATTAAGTGGGGGCCATACGTGGAGTAGTTGCTGGCTTAGGCCAAGAGTATATGTGATCTCCTCCCATAGAACTTGCCACTGTGTTAGAGACAACAGACCATTTTCTCTCAGCACAAAACTCAGCAGAAAGCCCTCACCTGGAACTGTTGGAGCAGCTGAGGGCACAGAGGGGATGGTGAGGGGAAAGCTGCATGGGGTACCCTTGTACTTCTGCATCGCTCATCACATCTGTGAGCTCTAGATGAGCAGAGAAAACCCAAACCCACACTGATGCACACAGCAGGTATTCCTTCTCTCCATAGGCACCCCCTTTCTAGAGTCATGAACACCCACTGCCCCGACAGGACAGACCCCTCTCCAGGGCCATGCACAGCTCCTATCTGCAGTCTCTCAGTGCCACCACAAAATCTGGCCTGTTTTAAGGGAGAGCAGTGGTCATGTGGGATATAACACCCTCAGTAGGCTCATTCCTCTCCTAAACCCCACTCCTTGCTTGCACAGCAACAATGGCTTCAGGGGGAAGAACAACCTGAGCAGTTCTATATTTACCATAACACATCCTTACACCTCTCCTACTACCTATTTTCATTGAGGTCCACATCTCTGCACCCTGGTCCCTTCACCTGGAGCATCACCTTTGGCTGCCTGTACATGAGCTGCTGTGTTATTTTTCCCCTCTTCTTCCTGGGATATTTCTATGGACCCTGCTGCATCCATCACACTCTTATTTTACAAAAGATCCAGCTGCACTGTGAGAACCTTCTAGACCCCTGAGCTTTCCCCAGCCACTTAAAAAACCCAGCCCAAAAAACATGGACTATTTTACATCCTGTTTTTGCACTTATGGTTCTGACATGCTTCACACTTATTCCTACCTTTTTCTTTTCCTGTTGCAAACTGAATTCCTGGTGGTGCTGGATGGGGGCACAGGGGCAGTAAATTCACTCTGTCCTCCTCGGGCAAAGCTCTCAGCTGTCCTCTGCTTCCCTCTTCTTTCTGTGGAGAGAGGCGAAGATTTCTCACCTGAGAGACACCATCCCCAGGAGCTTCCATGCCCCTTTGGGGCATTTACACACCTGAACCCCTTTGGGCACCTGGGATGCAGCAAGAACAGCTGGGAGAGCCAGGCAAGGACTGGGAGAGAGATTTCCAATATGCACTCTTGCGGAAGGAGAGAATAATTTCTCTCCTACAGCCCATGCCAGCGCTTGTTCTTTGCCATTTGGCAGAGGGTACCACTTCCTTTCCTGAGGAACCCTTAATGTCCATCTTTCCCCCTGGGTGGGGGGGCCACAGGGGCTGGGGTGAGTCCTACCAGGCAGCCAGGCACCTGTAAGGAGCTGCAGGCTTGGGAAAGAAGGAAGAATCCAGCAGGAAGAAAAGGAAGAATCCAGCTTCTGCTTCACAAACTTCTTTTAGCTGAAGGGGAACAGCCGCACATCTCTCCTTACCTGAGGGTTCCCATGGGAACACAGAGGGGCCCTGTAACAACACATTTTGAAACAGACATGTCTTCGAACAACTTCTGATCTAATATTTGAGTCCTCAGATGTTCAGCCATTTGCACATACTTCATGAGGGCCTGATTTGCATAGGATTTGTATTTGTTGCTATTCACAGGCGTAGGGGAACGCATACATTAGATTAATGTCATCACAGTTTATGGAGATCATCTGTGCCACAGAACCAGCTCGGGGCTCTAGCTGCATTCTGTGCCCTGTGGCACACAGCAACCCCTCTTGCCCTGCCAGGGCCACGAGAGCCAGGACGGCTGCACTAGGCCTGGGCACGGCCACACTGGGCCCCAGGGTGGTCCTTCTGGGCTCTCCTCTGCAGGAGGCCCTGCTAGCTTTTCCCAACAGAGAAGCTGAAAGGTCATCATCAGAAGCAACTTATTTTGGAAATATTGCTTAGCCCACATTCCAAAGGTGAAATTAATCAAACTGTTTGGAATTATCCACTTATATTTGCTCATACGATCTTACATGACACTCCCTACTCACATCTTCAGTCCCTACATAGGGACATTCAGCTGTCAAACAGTCCAACTAGGTGGTCCCTTCCCATCTTGCAAGAGCATCCCTCCCTTGGCAAAACGAGATGGTTATTATTCCCTCCCTGGTTTTCCATGGCACCTGGGTGCTCTTGTCTGCTAGACAGCTGGAAGCTGTCACTAGAGATGCTGTTCTCACAGAAGCATTGCTGGGCTCAGGCACTGTTTGGAAAGCAGATGGAAAGCCTCAGAAGAACAGCACTGCAGAAACGAAAGTTCATTTTCTGCTAAGGAATTCCTACTATTGGGCAGTGCTTCCATCAGGTGACTTCACACCCCAGCAAGCCCACGTGCCAGCACAGTCTAATGACGATTTTGTTAACCTGCTTCCACTACCAAAGTCCTGCAGCTCCACTTCCCAAGGCTGGCCACTGGGCCTTTTTCCATCTCTGCACTCCCAAACTGGACGGCACAGAGAGCACTTGGGAGCAGCGGTGGTGGGGGCTCGCACCCCACTCTGGCCCTGCCACCCAGGATTTCCTGGTGGACAGACCTTTGCTCCATCCTCAAGGAGCCACACGCGCCTCTTATCCTGGCATTCACTCGTGAGTCCCTCCTTGTGTGCATGATCAGTTGGATTTCCTGCAAAATCTGTCTCAATCTTGATGATGCAACCAAGAGGAAGTGGGTAGCACAAAGGAAGGGCACACATCTCCAAGTCTGTGATGATCTCACACTTACCCTGGTAACAGGCCAAGTAACACCTTTTGGCAGCTGCCTAGAGCCCCGCTATCCGGAGCACGTGCTGCCAGCCCATGCTCCAGCTACATGTACAGTCCAGCTGCTCTAACGGCTCCCTGTTCAGGCACAGCTCTCCCACCTTGCAGCACAGGTGCCAACCCACTGCATCCCACAGAGCTGCCGTGGCGTGGATAGCTCACCTAAGAGAAAGGCGTGCACCACTCCAACAAGGGTTAGTAGACACAATTTCAATATATGGCTCTCAGAAGCAAAGTCTTGAAAAGTCCTCTCAATATTTGAGAGCTTTACTCTTATTTTCCAATGGATTTTTGCACTAAGAAACCTCCAAGTGGTAATCAAACCCCTTAGGTATCTCAGAAAATGTCCCCAAATGATGTAACTAAAACCCTATTTTTCTTTGTGATGGCTCCTATTTCCCACCAACATCTGTCACTGTGATTATGATCTCTAATGAGCTTCTAAATTATATTGCAGCATTCTGCCTTGATGAGCTACATTCAGTAACTCTGATTCTGCAAGACGTGAAACACTTCCTACAAGATGCTGAATGAAAATTCCCTCAGCACAACAGCTGAGAAACTAGTTCATTTTTTTTCTTTTGCCCGTTTTGTTTGGGGTTTGGGTTTTCTTCAGTGTTCTGTTTGGTGTTCTTAGTGTTCTGCTTGGTGTTTTTAGTTACACATCTTATTTGAGGAAGCCTAGGAACTTTATAAGAGTTCATAAGAGTTTATAAGAGGAACGAATAAGAGACAGAGATCTGAACCCTCCTACCTCACCCCCAAAAAATCTCCAGCCAGAGATGGGGACTCTCTCTCACCACACAGCAGCAGAGACATCATGTTTCTGTAAGGCAGAATGGTGGGAAAAACCCAAGCCAAGGTCTCCCGTTATTTTTATGTTGTTTTCCAATTACAAGTGAAGACTAGTTTGGGTGATTTATCCAGACACTTGGGACGCTGTACAGACTCCATTTCCCCATGCTGCCAGGATACAGAATATGCTCCACACCTCCTCTTACATATTTTTTCCCCTGATGTTCACACTTTGTGAAACATCAGTGAAACTAGAAAAGTGAATATTAACCAGCAAGGTTTGCTGCCTTGGCTGTGGTCACACATCCTTGTTAACAGATGTCCACCCTGGCTGGCAATCTCTAGGTGACTTGGATCTCTCAGATCCATGTTTCTGTTTATTCCTCAGGCAACAGCAGCCCCACTCAGCGCTCTTACTGAAACACGTTCCTGACACGCACATTCAGTGTCACACCGTGCACTGATGTCACCTGCCCATCTGGAAAAGCGTCACTATACTTTCAGGGATCATTTCTGCGGTTCAAGACAAGGACAGAGAAGGCTGATGTTTGTGTGCACAGCTTCCCCTGGGGCAGGCAGCAAGGTGCTGGCTCCCTGCTGGTGACTCATCTACGCCTTTCCCTGCCACTCACCCAGGGTTTGTGACGTGGCTCATGAGAGCTGTGATCAGTATACTTTGATTTATAGGATGGGATTTATGAGGGTTATTCCTTACTATCTGCAGATAAGGACAGGCAGTGTTGATGAGCAGTTGCCACATTTCTAACTCAGAGTAGCTGTGCAGGTGGGACAGCACAGGACTGGCAGGGAGCTGCTGAGGGGCTTGTGCACCATCACTTGTCTGTGCCACCAGGTGAGTTGCCCAAGTGAGCACACACTGACTCATAACCGTCTCGGACTCAGGAAATGAGTTTGCTGGGGAATTAAACTGCATCTTATTTGCACATCCTCAGCAGGGACTGAAGCCCCTCCCTGTTCTAAGTGCTTCACTACAGATGTCTTGTTCTATGGTACCATGGAACCACAAGCTATTGTGCTTCTGGTTTAGCTTTGCTGAACAAAAGATTTCCTTTATAAAGCTTTTTTTACAGCCAAGAGACCACAAGAATTCAATGTGAACACTGAAATACTGCCCCATGGGGATGACAGTTTAGTACCACACCTCTTTTCCTATGACTATTATGTCAGCTGTACATGTTGCCCCAAAGCAAGGCCAAACATGTCACCTTCTACACACCTGTAAGCTGATCCGTGCAAACATCCTTACGAAGCCGCTTTACCTGCTCATCCCTGGGTGAAGGGACGTGACCCTTCCTACCTTTATGGACTACTGCATTTGCTGCTCTGCCAACAGCACTGCTGGAAACAGAGCTTGCAATCCCGACAATACTGCTCCACCTCCAGGCCCCCTACCTGCCTAGACACACGAAGAGAGAAGGACAGTCTTTTGAATGACAGACGGTAAGACATGTCTTACTGTCTTAAGTACAAGTTAAACTTCTTAATATAGTTCACCATATAGTACAAGTAAAACTTCTTAAGTGTGGAGAATTTGAGGAAGGAGTAATTCAGAGTCACGCAGATGTAAGCACCAGTCAGATAACATACATCCAAGCTACCTCACTCCTGTCTGAGGGCCAGCACAGTCACACTGATGTATAGAAGCACTTGTCATCCAGGCAGCTGGGGGAGCAGCTCACACGAACAGGGCAAGTGAGGCTGACGTACACAGAGTCACCGGCACAGCTCAGCTGGTAAATAACCAGGCATGGCCCTGACTCAGCCAGCAAACACTCCCACATGCATCTTTCCTGCCCTGAAGTCTGACAAGCAGGAACTGACTGCAATAAAATCCCAACCTACCTACTAAATGTGGTGTTTTGCTGAGCACATCTTCTAGAAGGTCTGGCTGGAGTTTGCAGGTCGGTGTACAAATCTTCAGTAACCTGATGTTATACAAGGCAGTGGAACACAGGTCTGCAGCTGAGTGCAAGACCTGCATGCAAAAAGGGAAATATCCCAGTGAGGTTGGGAAACCCCTCAAATCATGGGTAGAGAAAAAAAAGACAAAAAAAGGGGTAGAAAAATCTAAATAAAGTGGCAAAAACCATGGAAAGGAATGGTGAAAAATTGCTGAAAGGAGCACCAGTAGCAAAGTCAGCAATCTCCCTGGCAAAAAACCACAGAGAAGTAAGTTCTTACTCCAAATCCAAAATTCCTCCCCCAAAAAACAAACAAGTTCTCTAAGTGCTTGTCTCTACTGAACGCCCACATACCTCCCGTAATGTCCCCCCCAGCCCACACCTCCTCATCAGCAGGCACGATAACCCACAAGAGGTAAAGCAAGACCAAGGAATAGACAGAAATCCCAGGGACAGCTTTGGCTGGCCCACACTTGAACTGTGTTGGGTCAAAGCACGGCCCGGCTGTTTGGGCACACTGCTTCTGTGGGGCACATGGCTTTCTGTGACTGTCACTCGCCCAGCCTCGCACGCCGGAAGAACCTGGCACAGATGACTTCATGAAACCAAATTAGGGGTCATACACAAGAAAGGACATTGCCACAGCTCTGGTGTAATTAGGGCCCATCATCATCAAAGACAGGAAATTGGCACATCTGCTTTTTGGGCTGCTGACCCAACGGTGGCTCGTGAGTGCTGTCCTGCTGCAGCCCACTGCTCCTGCGTAAATATTGACCTAATTGCCCCCTAACAGTAGTACAAGCAGTTGTTTTATCATTCATCCTCTCAATTGCTCTTTCCTTGTTCTCCCCTGGTCCTAGGAGGACGCAAGGGACTTCACAGCACAATGCCCTCTCTCTCCTCTGCAGCAGCAAAGGGGTCAGGCTGGATGGATAAACATCAGCCCCTTTTCACCCAGTGTGACCCCAAACTGAGCACAAGTGACGTTTCTGTCACCACAGGAGGGTTTTATCCTGTTCCTCTGGAGTTAATGATACAGCTGTCACAAACTGGGTGGCTGTGGAATCACGACCTGTGCTTTTTAAAAAATATTTTTCTCCACATACTCCTCAGAAACATGTTGCCCCTTTTCTGGGATGCATTGCTCTGCAGGCAGAATTCCTTTGTCTCCTCTGGTTGGGCTGTTGCTTCCTGACAAGACCAAAAAGGGTCACTGCAACTCTAGAGTTGTGCTAAACTCCCAGTTCCGGTGATCCCTGGGCGCTGCTCTGACCCAGCAGCAGCTCCTGGGCCAGAGCAGCACTTCCATGTTTTCTGTCCTGCTTTTTTTTCGCTCTCCTGGGCCAAGAGGGATTTATTTTTATTCTGTGGTGGTTTGCACCAGGGCAGCCCATATTTCCCTCTTTGTTTTCATTCCTTCTGCTCATCTGAGCACTGTGAAACAAGCAGCTCTGTGTCCGGTGCAGGGCATCAGCCAGCAGAGAAACACACCAAAGAATAACGGAGCCTGCTCCACCTCTGTTGAACCAGGAGTGAGTCCCAGGGATCATCTCCAGCTCCTCAGGGCAGCCAATGGGCCAGTGTGCACACAGCAGGGACATCACTCTGTATTCCCACATTTATGCCTTCCCTCATCCATACTGCTAGTCTTTAGGTTTCTCAGTTTTCAGAATTGAGGGCTTCCCTCCCCCTCCCCCCCCCCCCGCATTTTCATGTGTATTTTCAGGGGGTACTGAGAATGCTTCATGATCTTGGAAAAGAAGGGTTATTCAGGAATTCTGAGCATGCATTAATTCCCAAATTTGTCTAGACAGATAGTTTCCATCTGGGTGATGCATGCAGCACCACAGGGACATGAGAGTTCCTTTGTTACTTAATGCTGTCCTTTTTATTTATTCATTTCTACACTGCTTTGCAGGATGAGCGCAGACATGAGGCTACAGCTGTAAAGGAAAAAGGATTTGTACCTAATCCTTCAGGAGGCAGCTTCCAAACAGCTCCTGCATGTTGTATAACTGCTAGGGTCCTTCTGATTTCTCTGTCTTTTTACAAAGCATAAGACTTCCATGTGTGGTTCATATCCTGTGAGGGGAGAAGAAAAATATTTTTCTGTGAGCTGCCCGAAGTCAAAATCTGTTTTAAGCTGGAACGACTCAAGGGTTCCCATCAGCATCACCTGACCTTGGGTTTGCACAGCTCAGGGCGTCTGGAAGTGCTGGTTGATGCCAGTGCTGTGAAGCAGGACCTCCAGCTCCCCCCTTTCATGCTGCTCTGGGATCATTTGGTAGAACAGCAATCCCAGACCTTAGTCAGAAAGTAGATTTAATTAATCAGCTATGCAGCCTCACACACAGACACACCCAAGTTTCCTTTTTTCCAGACAAAATTGTGGCAATCGCTGAGCATCCTGCAGAAAGCAGGCTGGCTCACAGTTGTTGGGCAGAGGTATCCTGGACCAGAACTGGATTTGTCAAGCAACAAAGCCTTCCTGACCCTCTGTATTGTATGGAAAAGGCAGCCTACGTGGCTGCTGAGCTGCTGTTTGACTCTGGTCCCAAGGTCACCTCACCACAGCAAAGAAGGATTTTCCCCCCCTAGACACCACCTTTCTGCTGCAGCATTCCCGAGGACCCAGGACCGGACCGGGCTCACAGTCAGGTTACACTGAGAGTGACTTTTCGCTTCAACTGCTCACTCCTGAAATACACCGAGTTCAGTTTGGCACTCATATTGCCTGCCTGAGCTCTTCCCGACTGGCTTGGCCCAGAAAGAAGGTGGGAGTGGGTGGACGTTAAACGACCACATGTGGGGAAATCATCTGCAAATACTGGAGACAAAGAAGGGAACTCTATAACCCCAAAGGTGCTGTAAGCTGTTCTGTTTACTACTTTCTCTGCAGTAAATCTTGGCAATGAATTTGTGTTCATTTGCACATCGACCTTTCATGTGAAAACTTCTGCTTCTAGTGCTGGGTTACTTTAAAGCTGAATTTATTTAAGAGTTCTGTTTTAAATGACCGAGGACAGTTACCTCCTGGTCCCTCTGTTTTCCCTGCTGTCCCAGCCACCAGGGAATAGTATGGCACAAGAAAACAGTGTAAAGGAGGTCCTGTGAGCTCCACTCCAGATCAACAGGTTCAAGAGTGGGAGCAACCTGTTGCTTCTCCAGATGTGGAACTAACATCAAGAAGCAGCGGGAGACTCAGTGGCAGAGGTCTGCACCCAGCCTAGTTCCCTCCATGCAGCCAAGAGCATGAGCAGTCCCCCTCCTGCTGCTGCAACACGATCTTTGTCTCGGCACTGACAAGCTGCTGATGCCCCATCCGACTCCTTGGATATCATCAAGATATCAGCTCAGCTCCAGGAAGCAGCTTTCCCGAGGGTTTGTGTGTGCACGCAGTGAGAAACGCCCATCCCACTGGGGCTGGGTACCCTGGGCCAAGGTTTACTCAGCGCTGGGATGCTGGAGGAGGCTGGGACAGAGCCAAGCATTGGCTAATGAGTTCTGGGAACCACGAAAGGAGGCTCTGGGCCCTTGTGTGAATGAAGCCAAACACAGGCAGATAGCCACGATCCACTGCCCTGTACCTCCTCTGCGTCTCTCTCTCATCCAGCCATTCCAGCAAAACAGGCACGATTTATCTGCTACTTCAGCAGAAACCACAGCCTAAAAGAGGAATCCACACACTTGGAAACAAGAAAAGAGCAAACTGGCAGGAGTGGCTCATTCCAAACAGTGGGTCACATGTGCCTGAAGCAAGATTTCCAACATCTGGATAACGTGACACGTACTCCCAGGCAAGGCGAGTGCTCGCGGGGCTTGGGGAGGACTCATGCAGCTCAGAAAGCTGAAGTGCAGCTGTTTGCTCTTCTGTTTCATATGCCTCTGTGGAGAGGGAGAGGCAGCACTGCATGGCCTTTCCTTTGGTTGTGTCTTTGGCAAAGCACAGGCTGCTCTGTCCTTAATCTTTCATGTTTTGTGCATCCACAGGGGCTGTAAAACACTGCTTGCTTACCCTTTGGCCTTGCTGCTCTAAGGCATTAAGAACTTCATGAGCCAGATCTCTGGCTGACATAAATCACTGATGGTCCACAGACTTCCACGAAATTTCCAACTTACATCACACAGATGCTTGGCGTTCGGATCTGCACAGAAAAGGCACTCTGACACTCTGTCAGGTCAGAGCGCTGTGGCTTCAGGAAACTATCCAGAGATGGCAGGAAACGGGATGAAATCGGATGAAAGGAAAGCTCTCCGGCAGGATGACTCTGACTTCCCCATCTCCTCTTGCAGAGGGAAGAGCCTCAAGATCCTTTCTGGAGCTGACGATGCGTCTGATTCACCTCCACGGCCTATGGGAGACACGTGATCCCTGTTAGGTCGGGTTTTTTTGTTGTTTTCGTTTAAAACCCCCACAACACTGAGGCGTTTGTGCGCACAAAATCCCCAACTCCCCCGACCGTTACATTTCCTTGGGGCTTAATCCGTGGCACACGGGGAACCAAGGTGTCCTTCCCGGGCGGGGGGAGCGCGGCCCGGGCCCGCGCGCGGGGCGGCCACGGCCAGCGGGGG
>JAYRBT010000139.1:113339-139911 GCA_036023395.1 Myiotriccus ornatus
CGGGCCGGGCCGGGCCGGGCGATCCGCGGCGGCGGCGACGAGGGGCGGCCACTCCGGCGAGCGGTAGGACGGCAGCGCCCGCCTCCGCTCTCCGCCGCCCGCAGGCTCCATGGCGGGGGCCGTGGCCCTGCAGCTGCTGCTGCTGCTGCCGCTGCTGCCGCCGCCCGCCGTCGCCGTGCCGGCCGCGGGCGAGCCGTCGTGTCACGGAGCCTTCGATATGTACTTCGTGTTGGACAAGTAAGGGAGGAGGAACAGAGACGGGAGCGGCGGCGCCGCCGCTTTTGTTCGGGGTGTGAGGGGCTGCGCGCGCGGGGCGGCCATGGCGGGCTGAGGGGCCGCGCGCGGGAGGGGGGGGGGCGCTGAGGGGCCGCGCGCGCTCAGCGGCTCTGAGGGGACTCTCCGGGAGGAGCTCAGCGGGAAGTTCGCGGATCCCGCCGGACCCCGCTACACGCCGGCCGGTCGCGGATTCGGACAGGGACGTCGGAAGTTCTCCCCGGAGGGACGGTTGTGGCCGGGCATGTTGAAGGAGGGAAAGCCGCAGCATCTGCCGCCCCTCCTCATCCCGCGGCGGCCGCCGCCGGCCGGGTTGTGGTGGGGAAGTTGGGCGGCCGCGATCGCCCTCAGGGCGAGGGGTGGGCGGCGGGGAGTGAGGTCGGGGCCGCCTCACGGCGGGGACCGCTACAAATCGCAATAAACTTACCGGCAACTGCCGCCCCGAGCCGGGCTGGCCGTGACTCCGGGTGTTTGGAACAGCGAATACTGTAAGTTTCTCCCCGAAATGTCACCCGAGATCAGGCCGCTTATGTGCTGTGGTTTTCCCTTTCAGGTCTGGGAGCGTGGCAACGAACTGGAATGAGATTTTTGATTTTGTGCGTCAGCTGACAGAAAGATTTGTGAGGTGCGTGGTGCTGCCTATGTAACACCCGGGGTGATGCTGTGGTAGTAATTCTGGGCTGTGTTAAACACCCCTCCCGTGCTTTTGCAAGCTTAGGGGATGTTCACAAACACCATAAAGTTTGGTTTCTAAGACCCAAAGTTCTGGAAAATATTGGAAACTTTCACTTTTTTTTCTCCTGCTTGGAGCTCAGCAAAAAGGTGGTAATATGCGTCTTTAAATATTTAACCTCTAAAATTACTCTAAGGTGTGATTCGATAATTTTTTAAACTTCTTTTTCCACAAGCCACGTGCCTCATTTCTGATGGAATACTGTTCATATGCTGCGTTTGGAGATCTTTATAAAGCAGCATGTCTCTATACGTGTAAATATATGGTGCAGGTCAGAAGGAAGAGAACGGTGTTAAACCTCAAGCCCACAGGGAGCCCATGCCATGGAACAATGCATTTGTTGTACATACCTGTAATGAACTTTGTTACTGCCAGCAGTGTTGACTGGCAAGTCCTGCTCCGGTTGAAACAGCTGCTGTGAAACCTGACTGAGGATTGCTGGGATGCAGCATTTTGCTTTAAAAAAAGCCTCACAACAGAACTCAGAATAAACCAAAGGAGTCCTCCCATACACGGGCAGAGATACTGTGATAGGTTCTGTTAAGGAGAACAGTGCAGTGTGCAGTTGTGATCTTGACTTGCTAATAAAGGAATACAGTTAAGCTTGTATAATTAAACATCTTCATCTTGTAAAAAGCAAATCATCTTTAAACTTCTGTAAAACTTCTGTCAAGGGGGACAACAGAAACTTTTGAAAGTTGCTTTGTGAGCTCTAGAGTTAAAAGAAAAAGGTAAAAATAGAGCCTGAGGAGATACTGAAGCAGCACTTCTTTGGAGTAAGTGGTAAAACATTTGCCCTCCCTGAGAAGGGTGGTGCTGGTTCAGGGTAAGTCTTTCAGTTCAGCATCTTCTCCAGCCAAGTGACACTCCCTCTTGCAACAGTTGCGTGGAGGTCTGGCTGCCTCATCGTGCCAGTGTCCCGAGCACTCATGGAGCAGAGCAAGGATGGGATGGCTCATGGAGATGATAGTTCTGTGGTGGCCTAAAGAGAAGTTGAATAAAACGGAACTTGGAGGTTATTGCACACAGAATTGCATCTCAAACAGCGAAGTATCATGATAATTGCTAGGCAATGATGCAACTACCAGAGATTGGGATTGCAAGCCTTTTGCAACTAAAAAGATTGATAATCCCATGGTTTCGATTCTGATTTAATTTAGAGCCTCTGAGAGTTTTGTATTCAGAGCCATTATGGATAGACTGCAAGGATGGATCTTAAATCCAAGGTCTGTGCAATTCTGTGCAGTCTTGCAATACTTACATTCCCATGATGTCAAATAATTTGAAGTTGCATCGTTGACATCAGTGAACTAAAAACGTAGGGTCATTCAGCTTTACAGGTTTTACGTCCTTACGAACATGAACCTGATTAATTAATGCTGATACATATATACAGTGAATTACAAAGTTACTGAATGTATTGGAATTATAGTGAATAAAAATTAAAAGCAGGTAGGAGAGATGTTACAAATTACCTTAGTAAAGTTCCTGTCTTGGTCTTCCAGAGCATCAGGCAGTTCTTAAGCATTTCTCACTGCTAATTGCATGATTCCCTGTAACCTTGTTCAAAGAGACAGGTTAGCTTCTTAAAAAAAGATGGAATTCCTCGATAAAATAAATTCATACAATATTGCATTTTACTGTGATACTTCCTTGGATATTTTAAGGGAAGCTGTTCGCCAGTCTCACAGCTCTGTCACCAAAACAAAAGCAGACTTACTCTGGAAGAGTGTACATGCAGCTTTTTTGGGGCTGAGGCAGTCATCAGGCGCTGGTTCTGTGACTGGGGTGGTTTGATGACCAAAGAGCACAGTTGGAAATTGACACTGTGTCAGCCTGGAAGAAAAGGGGAAATGTGTCTGTCGGTAATCCCCAGAGCAGGGGGAACTCTGCATCTATGTCCCTGGCTTTGTGTTACACCAGTGACAACAATAATACCAAAGGATGTGCGTTACCTTCTGTGGGGGGGGAGATCATATCCTGTGAGTTCTAGTTCCATATCCTGGACTCTAGTTAAGTAAGAGAGAGTAGCAATTCTGCTACTTTGTTCTCAAAGCATCTGGGTAAAGAAAAGATGGGCAGAAATCTTTTTAATTCCTCTCATTTTGGGTTTGTAGTTCAAAAGTATGTTCCGAGGAAGCTGGAGGGTAAAGATGATGTGAATGAAGCCTGAACAAGTGAATGAAATGCTGTGCAGCTATATGTTTCTCTGAAATACATATTTTTTTCCCTCTTTCCCTTTTCTAAAGCCCCAAGATGAGATTATCGTTCATCGTGTTTTCCACCCAGGCACACGTCATTATGCCGCTCACTGGAGACAGGTTAGTGCACTGTTTTTAAATTCCCCCTCCATCCCCGCAAGGGCTCTCACTGAACCAGAGGAGCAGTAACAGATATGGAACAGCAACTGATACCTCTAAGTGGTGGCTAGTCGTGAAGCCTCCGTGCAGAGCTGATTTAATTTGGTGACCATATCAGTGGATAGCCTTTTAAAAAAAGGAAGGAGTGGAATGATGGGCAACAAATCCTTGATGTTAACTCTGCCACTGCTTTGCAGAACAGTCACCAGTAGTGTTTTCATCTCTGCATGATTCTGCATCTCCCTTGGCCCAGCAGGAGAATGGTTCTTGCATTTACTGTTGTAAAGCCATGTCTGTAGATAAGTTTTCAGGATTTTTTTTAATCTCTAGGAAAAGCATAAAGTAAATAAATGTTTTCTGTAATCTCACATAAGGTAGGTACTCTGGTTTGTATTTCCTAATCAGGACTTCAGAATCTAGTTTATACAGTGAAGTTGGTGCCACTTGAAGGGTGGGAGGTCTTCCTGGCACCGTGATGATGTACCTGTGTACCTGAACTCTTCTTCCAGTTGATGGTTTCAAAGGCATTGGAATTCAAGGCTGCTTGCTCTCATTTCTAAAGCAAGTAAGGATTAGCAGCTAGGATGGCTCAAGGATGATGGGTGGGGGGAGACAGAAGGAGGAAACCAGGTAAGGAAGAGAAAGTTGCAAAAATAATTACTGGAATCACAAGAACTGGGAAATGATCTTGTGGAATGAGTGCTTTCAGCAGCAGACAGTGGCGTGGCTGTCAAGAGTCCTTTCAGTGTTCTCTAAGCCGTGTCAAAACCAGCACGACCTCTCCCTTCTGTCCAGAACCTATTTTGATTGTTTTAAATAATACATAACAGCAAGTACAAGACTTCCTGGAAGACCTGTCATTGGCAACAGACAGGAGTCGTGCTTACAGAAATGTAGCTGACATCTGGGATGCCTAAAAATCCAATTCTAAGCCCCTCCTGTTTAAACATTTCAAAAGTGGTCTGACTTGAGAACAGCCACTTCCAGATGGCTTGAGAAGGGTCAGGAGAGGACACTTGAGCCTGTTCTGAGGCCTGCTGAAGTCAATGAGGTCCTTTCTCTCCATTACAATAGGCCTGTTAGTGGCCTGTTCCTTATCAAGCACAAGAGCCAGCACTGATAGCACACAGACCACTTGGAATGCTGGGCAGGATGCTGGAACCCTGCCACAGGAACACAAGTGCCTTTTTCATTGCCTGTCTGTGGCACGCTTGGAGCCATGGATAGAGCCGTGTTTTTCTCGTAAGCCTCGTTTAAAGCACAGAAAGAACCTCTGGAGTTCTAGTGGGTTCCCTTGGGGGACTTGGCTGTAGTGCAAGGTTGGCTGATGCTTTTGTGAGTGTGCCAGGGGAAAGAAAGTGCCACCCTTACTGCTCAAGAAGAATTACAAGGAGAATGGGAAGGAGACTAGTAACTGTGACCATATGTACCTAGGCAAGAACAGATAGATAGAGTTGGAACAGCTGTCTTTTTAAATATTAAAGAAATCAACAGAGGAGAATCCCTGAAACTGTGACTCCCGTTGTTCCCAACAGAAGATGAGGATGCTAAGTGCAGTTCTGGGGATGGGGGTGTGTGTGTGATTATGGGCTATTATGGCCTCAGTTATGTGCACTCTGGACTTGCAGGCATGGTTTTGCCCTCACTTGCTGATTCCCGAATGTCAGAAAACCACAATTCCTTCCTAGCAGTTAGATCAAAGTAAGGCAGTATTTTTTATTTTGAAAGCCTTAGGCCTCTGGTTGTTTGCACAAAGTTCTTGCTGGGTTTACTGCACAACAAAGCTGTGGATATAAAGAAAGCCACACCATAGTGCCAAAGCCCCTGAATTCCCAAATATTTTGTGACTTTGAACAATACTCTGTGACAAACTCTGGAAACAGAAGTCACTGTTAATCACAGCGCACAAAATGCTGTAACAAATACATAGAATAACAACAACACTCAGATGGAAAAGCCTGGGACACACACATCTGTAAAGTTCATCTGAAAATTGTGCACTAAGTGGTAAACGAGGATTGGTGCACTCACATTTGGGGCTCAGTGTTGGAAAGCAAGTGGTTTGGGAAAGCAGATAGACTCACGAATACCGTCCAGCTGGCACAACGTTGCCTGTGCTCTCTTTTGGCTGACTGTGCTGGTTTCTGTAAACCTGCTTCTGCAGCACTGACTGGTGCCAGTGGCCAGGACTAGCCCTGCTGCCTTTGCCTGGGTGAAACTCTTGCTGGAGATAAAAAGATTGTGTTAATGAAGGTGGGAAGATAGAACACTTGAGTACCTGATATGTGACCAACCGTACCATCCTGTGCTTGTCTGTAGTCTGGTGGCGCACTGACTGCTCCTGGTTTCACAGGGGCGCGTAGGACATGGATATGCTTGGAGCCTTGGTCACATGAGCTGCCCCTGCGCATGGATCCAAGCAGCTTGCCAAAATAAAGCCATCTGCAGAGAGTGTGTTCTGTGGGGTGTATGAAGTACAGCAGAGTTGGCCGCTGATGTGGTTTCCATCTGGAGCCCATGCAGGAGGCCTCAAATTTGGAGCAGAGTAATTATTATAATTGAACCAAAGCCTTTGTAGTATTTAAGAGGCGTAGAAAGCATGAACGTCCTCCAAATGACACATCTGAGGAGGCTGATATGTGGGGTTTCCTTTCACCAGTATGACAACTCACGCCATCAGGGACTGAGCCGTCCCCTTTTCCGTCAAAGAACACTTCCTCCCTCTTGGTTTCACTAACCAATTGGTGTTTTCCTGTTTACTGTCCTTCCTTCTTAGCAGCAAACCCCAAGTACCTGTTTTGTTTGTCTTTGTTGGTTAGAGATCAGCCCGTTGCCTCGCAGCACACGGCCTCATTCCTCACCATAAATACCTGCTCAGTGAGAGCCACCATCTGCTAGCAGTGCTTGTACACTCAACACACTGAGATAACTCAAGATTCCAGCACTTCAGTAGGTGGAATGCAACATGGCAAAGACATACAGGACACTGTACCCCACCCAGAGGAGCTAAGAATACCCCTTCTGGAAACTGCATGGATGTTAACAGCTGTGTTTAACTGGCTGCTGCTGCAAGAGCTGTCTGAGGCAGTTACATAGCTTAGAGAAAGAGGAGATGGGACATCTATTAAAAATTAGTTGTGCCTGTGCTAAAACACAGAGATGGGCTGCAGTGCATATGCTGAATGGGGAAGACAGATTAAATTTGCACTTGCTCAGCCCAAACCCAGGCAGGCTGCAAGCTGCTGATTCTGTTTGCCTTTTCCACCTCCCTCCCATGTCTAACTAGCACTAAGAAGCCAGTGGCCCCTCAGCCTTTGTTACTGTTCCTGAGCTGGGCTGCTCTATGTCCAGGCACCCAAGCCAAGGGCAGGACTGCTGTCTCGGTACAGATGAGTTACACAACCAGTCCTTCCCTGGGGATTTCTGCGGCTACCAAAAGTAATTACAGAAACTAGAGAAAGGGAAGTTGTGAGAGCACTGAACAGCAGGAATGGGGTTCCCAGGTGCTGTGGCTGGTTGACTGCAGAGAGTCCCCTTATCAAAATGGTGTAGGCAGACATGAGCTCCCCTGCCCACCCTTCTAAACTGGCCGGGGTTGAGTTTTAGCGTGATAGAGTCCACCTCACCTGCTGGCTGCTGGGCCCAAGTCCTGCACCCACATTGGGCGCCTGACATCCAGACCAGAACTCGCTGGTACCTGACCGACTCAGCATGCGTGGAGCTTGTTCACATCTGGCCTGGGTCTGTCTAGTGCGGCTGTGCCCTGAGGAAAGAGATGGTGACTGATTAAATGAAGCTAAAAGAGCTTATGCTGCCAAAAATTTTCCTGGAACCCCTTGTAGGCAGAGGCCTGGCAACACCAGAGATTTCTGTGTGACCAGGTCACAAGACATTGCAGATAAATAAAACTGAACTGATTGTACAAAAGCTATTTTTGCAAAATGAAATCTGTTTCAGAAAACTGGGACTGGAGTTGCTGCTTGTTTCTTGGCAGCAGAGCACTAACGCCTGTGATGTGCTGCCACTCATTTCTGGCAAGCTCCAACTATGTGGTTTATAATCTGCGTTCATACATAATCACTTGCAAGTTGTTTCTATAGATGCTGAATATAAAATATTTGGATCAAACAGATTGTATTATCTTACATAACTTGTTCCCTTCCATACATTCAATGCCACATCTCTCTCTTTTTTACTCTCTCCTCTCCCCGATTCTATGATCCTGAGATGGGGAGCTTACGGATTGTACTTTAGAACAGAGCTGCTAAACATAGAGGAAGCCCATCCGTGGAACAAATGATGAGTGGGTGGCATTCAGGCAGTGTGGCATATGCATTCTTTCTCATTTGGTCTGGCCTAAGGAAAGCGTTCATGCATCCTGTGATGTATTTCCCCTCCATCTCCTCACCCCTGCTGGGTTCCCGTTTCTCACCTAGTTTTGTCATAGTGTTCTATATATTCTAGCCCAAATTTTGTCCCAACTTAGTTTTCACTTGTCCTTTCCTACCACAACTTTTCAGTCTTCTGGTAAGCACAGTTCCAGTGAAGTCCATGGAGACTCCAGATTTGATTTTTCAAGGAAAGTCTCTCTGCCTTTTTTTTCCCCATTTGTGCCAATTTCACTGGAAATAATTCCTGTCATGCTGTCTACCAACTTCTCCACTCTCATCCCCATAGTCACTGAGCATCGCGCAAATGGATCTGGTTCTGAGTGCCCCTGAGAAATCACAATGCAACCATATTCTCCTCTTAAATTTAAGTGAGCTGTGACCTGTGTAACTGTGGTGTCTTATCAAAGGTCACCCAGAAAAGTAGTGAGAACCAAAAATGAAAAACTATCCTCAGTCTCGCTCCTTTTCCTCGGGCACAAAGGTGTCTTGCAAATGCTGCATTTGCCTATTGATATTTATTTTTTTAAGCGTGAAAATTTTTATTATTGCAATTGAGTTCTACCCGATTAAGTTCCCGCATATTGACCTGGAAGATTTCAGTCTGGATAGAACTACTGTTTTAGAGGATTTGTTCTTCAGTTGCAGTGTGATTGGAAGTAAAGTTGGTTTAGCTAAGCAAAATAGACAATGTAATAAAATTTATGCTGGGCTATGTAAATGCTGAGGCTTTGCCACCTCTTTGCAACATCTGCTCCACCTGAACATTTTCTTCAACTCCAGCTCTTTGACTCATTGAGGCATATCGTGTTAGTTAGTTAGGTCTGAAATACCTGTTCCCACAGTGCCACACTTCTGTCACAAATACAGTCTGCCTCCATGAGGGATCTCAGCTAAAGGCTCTCATTTACAGCTTCTCTTTTCAGATCTCCTTTAGGATCAATACTGTCTTTTCAGTCGATAAACTACCCCCTTTTCCCATTTCAGATCACACTAAGTCTCTTACCTTTTTTTGTTTGCAGAGAGAAAATCAAGAAAGGTCTTAAAGATCTGGAGGAGGTGATACCAGCAGGTGAGACATATATACACGAAGGACTAAAACAGGTAGGTTTTTCTCCTCTTCTTGCAATCAACACATGCAGCGTTCTCACCCTTTGGTTAACAACCTGTAACATAAATGGATTGATTGCATGCTTCAGTCTGTTAACGCTCAAATCTTTCTAGTTGCCTAAGTGGTCCCAGGGTTGCCCAGACACTGTGCAAATCCCAGGCAGAAGATTAGCCATCACAGAAATTTGCCATATGGAATTTCTGTGACTTGCTCCTTCACAGCAAAGCGGGGGTCTGTGTCGTGAATCTCAGAGCTAACTCAGCATACCAATGACATGGTAAATAGTCACATGCAGCTCTGGAGGGCTGTGGGGCTTGTGGCATCTTCTAGAGCTCTCTCTCTGGGGAGACTTTACTACACAGAGCAGTGTTTGCAAGACAAATGCTCTTAATTTTGTATGGCCTTAATTACGGAGTTCCCAACTGCTTATATTTCTTTTAGTTAAAGTATACTGTGCAGTTTTGCTGAAAGTCCAGGCCCTGAAGGTGAGGATCTAAGCTTTCACTGTTACAGACAAATGGCTTCTTCCTCTGTGCCTGTGGAGTCAAGTTTGTAACTGAGATCTGTGTGCTGAAAAGCTGGGCAAAGAGAGTTTTGTTGCTGTTTAAAAAAAATAAATAGTTTTAAGCCATTCCCTTTTTATCATGGAATCTGCTGACTGCATTTGAAATCTGGCAGGTAGCAAAATAAACCTTAACAGTGGATCAGAAGAGATCTGTCCTGGAAGAAATGAGTGTGAGCAAGGATTGATGGGTTAGCGACCCCAGCGCTTTTGAGATGGGGGTCACTGGCAACTGGAAAGAAGTTGCCAGTGAGGGGTTTCCCAGCTGGTAGTGAGTTCAAGGGAGGCAGAGGACTGTCAAGAGAGGTGGGTTTAAGGATGAGGCTGAGTGTTATTTCAGTTGCTGTATTCGATGCTTAGAAGGTGCATTCTGGTTAGAATTTCTGGTGCAATTTTCAGCTGAATGATTTTTTTTTGTTTTCAGGCCAATGTGCAAATTGAGAAGCAAGGAGCCTCAAGGTTCTCTAGTATCATCATTGCACTGACAGATGGCAAATTGGATGGTCAGATTCCCCTGTATGCAGAGAAAGAGGTGAGCACGAGCTGGAAATGCATGTCATATTCTGCAGTTTAGGTGCTGCCTGTTGAATGAAAAAATGCTTATTGCTCTGTTCTGTTATGGGACAGGCAAGGAAGTCCAGAGACCTGGGAGCGAGAGTTTACTGTGTTGGTGTCCAGGATTTTGAACAAGAACAGGTAAGAATACGAACATTAATACTTTAGAGTACCTCATCCCAGGGTTGTACACAGTTCATGTTTAGTAGGGAAATTAATTTTACTTACATTAGGCAGTATAATGTCTTCTCTGGCTCAGGAAGCACACTCAAATGTGTATGCAGACATAAATAGAAAGGGTGGGTGTCGAGCTCACTGCCAAGGAGACCCCTCAGGAATCCCCTTGCTAGGTGGGAGCTGGTAGCAGAGAGGGTGCAGGCAAACCCCTCTGTTTGGGATGGCAGTTGGGTCAGGCTGCTGGTTGCATGAACAGAGGAGATGTAGACAAGGTTCAAGCAGCATTTAACAGCCTTGGGATAAAGAAAAGAATGCAGGATTCGTGTCCTTCATTGACTGAAAGCTCTTCCAGAGTTGCTGTGTCTCAGTGAAGGCTGTAGCTACCTCTGTTCCATCAGTAACTTAAATACAGAACCACAGGAAAGGCTCTTCCTACAGAAAGCGCAGAGGAATGCTTTTTAGTGGGAGGCAGAAGAAACAGAGAAGGCAATTCTGGACAGAGTTATGAAATCAGTGCCAAGATAGGCACGGAAAGGCTTTGAAAGGCTTTCTCAGTGTGATGTTTGCCACCATGGCTACCCACCATTTTTTTAGCTGCAGTCAGCACTAGTAAGTCCTCCTGTTTAGAAAACTCGTAGTTAGCTGTGAGAGAGCTCTCAAGGGTCCTTCTCTTTGCAGAGTTGATGAGGGTTGCTTTTAGACATCCATTTAAATTTCAGGGTGAAAATCGGTGTGATGAATTTAGTTTGCCAGATGATTCATATGTTTGCAACTGTTTTCTCCCCAAAGCTGGAAAGAATTGCTGATGTGAAAGAGCAAGTCTTCCCTGTCACTGGAGGATTCCAAGCACTTAAGGGGATAATCAATTCTGTGAGTACCAGGCGTTAAGTTTTACATTTCCTCAAGATTACAGCACTCTCCAGTCCTGCTTACTTTTCTAGGCAGAACTGATTCCAAAGTCAGTAACTGCAAAAGGTGAAGTAAAGTTCCCTCATGCTTAAGAGATACAACTGTGTATATCAGCATTGCCTGTCCCTCCTGAAGTTATTCATGCTCAGACCCTGTGGAGAGTTTGAGGACTCCTCACAAGGAGAAGGGAATTCGTGCAGAAGTTCGAGGGATGCTCTGAGGAATGGTTACTGTGGGTTTAGTCTGCAAAAAATGGAGACTGTTTCTGTGGGAGAGTTGAGAACAATTTGTTAAAATCCTGGGGAATAAGTGCAATTTAGGAATTGTTGAAATCTTCACATACAGAGAAGCATTCCAAATACATGACTTCAACCACTTGTTATCCCATTAAGTGATAAGACTCAGTCCCATTTTTGAGCATTGCATCACCACCTCCCATCAATGAGATGAGGCCATTCAGCTGATTACTGTGGTTTGCAAGAAGGGATCAAAGCAAGAGGAACATTTTTTAAACTGAAGGCTGCGTATTTCATGCAAGGTTAACAATGCTGCTGCTGCATGTAGGCAGCACAGTGCAAACAGGCTTACTGGCAAAAGTAAAGTCAAATTAAAAAATGGAATTCTTTTTCTGAGAGAGATCCTACTATCATCTATTTCCCTTCCTTTTTTTTTTTTTAAACAACAAAAGGATACGACTCACAAACAGGATATTACACAGTCACAAATTTATCACTTCCCTTGAGCAGTGGTTTTTGTGCATGTCATAATGCAACAACTTATTTTCCTTCTATTGCTGAAAATAAATGTAATTTCAGAATCTTCCTTGCACATTCTAAAGAGAGATAATCAACCTTTTCATGCATTGACATTTATTCTCCTGAAAAGACAGTGCACCCCCCATGGTACTGCTTCAAACCTTTACTGTTAAAAAAATCTTATTCTGTGCCATTTGAAAGGACTCAGCTATGTTGCTGTGCAAATGATGCAACCTCAAAGCCACTAGTGCTAGGCCTATTTATGGGAGCTGAATGTTTAGCCCCAGCTGATTATGTTATGTTTCCAAGGATACTGCTTTTCAAAACGTGTATGTCAAGGCAAAACCAGATCGAGGAGTAGAGACACTGGTGTTCAGTGTTTCCCCTCCAATGAGGGTCACTGACCTGCAAATCGGAGCCTTCCTAGGAGTCAGGTCTCTCCGCTCCTCCTCTTGTCCTTCAAGGAAGCAGCAGGAGTACAGTCCCTTAAGGAGTCTGGAATTCAAGCACGTGGAGATTAGCATAAGCTAATTAAGCATAAGCTCAGCCAAGGTGTTTCTGGGGAGTAGCAGTGCCAGCCTGCATCTTTTATACCTCCCAGGGGCTTTCAAGCACCTTCACTTCTGTGGGCAGCAAGGGAAGCTCTTCTGGTAAGATCTGGCAGATGGTGGTTGCACAAGCTTCAATCCAACTTCTTCTGGCACTTGTGAAAAACCCGAGTGTAAAATCCCAGATGTGTGCATATCATAGCTGTAGAGCAGGACCAGACACACTGAATGGCAGCACTTTGTTTTAAGGTAACAGCTTAGCACTGACAGGAAAAGTTCTACAGCTTAAATGCAAGGTCTGCTCCTGCAGACTGAACTCATGACTTGGTCCAGGGTTTATTTACAGCCTGCAGCTGCAACGGACATGTCACCACTTGGCTTTTACCACAGAGCATGGATCAAAGTATCCACAGCTAGGGTTTTTGGGGTTTTTGTTTTGTTTCTCTTGGATTTTTTGTGTGGGTGTTGTTGGTTTTTTTTAAATGCATGTGTAGTGGTTGAATTAACATGATTTTTTGGTATGCTGTAGTTATAACTCAGTTTTCTTTGCAGGGGTTTTGAATAATTTTGACAATTCATTCTCATAACATTATAACTGATAAGCAAATCCAATGGAACATGAAAGTCACAGTTTTCCTTTTAGTCACTATTATAAATTCATTTCAGTTTGCAAGTTAGCTAGAGAATACAGACTCAAAGAGACACTTCTAAAAGGGAGAACTAATTTTAGACCAGATGAAAATGAGATACTCAGGTCACAAATGTACAGGAGTATCGCTCGAAGTGCAAAGTCAAAGGTGCAGTTGTGAAACCCTCCCTGAACTTCACTAAACAATTTTTATTTAGAAAAATCACAGTCTTCAGACCAGAACTGTTGAGTAGGAATGATGCAGGAATCCCTCTACATTGATGTCTCCAGGTATGAGAATTTTTTGGCTGCTATCTTGTTATATCTTGTATTCTGTTCCAGGAGAGCTGAGCAGTTAAAATGCATTTGTTGGTAAAGTGATGAGCTTTATCATAGAGTGTCTCTTAGTACCTGCTCTTGCAATTGCTTGCAATCTAAGCACCTATTCCAATTTATTTTCTCTGGACAGATACACAGAATGTGTTTAATCGTGCCCGGGGATTAGCATTGAAGACAGTCGAGATGAGCATTTACAGTGACCCGGGCTAAGATGCTGGAGAGCTCACACTCAGTTTTTGACCTTAAGTTCAGATAAAACCCCAGAGAAGTGCGAAGGGTTTAAGCACCACCACACCATGTGTTTCTGCTGAATAACATCAACCACCAATTCCAAAGCTCTATGCAGACCTCTGAAGAGGGGGCTGCTTTGTGAAGTTTCCCACTCTGCCAGCATTACTAATACCTAACTTTTACAGAGTCATAACTAAACAGCATTGTCAGGGGGAATAAATCTAAGCAAAACTCTAGAGCTTAAAAGCAAAATGCTGAAGGCAAGTTACTGCACTCCCGAGAACAGTTATTGATGGGGTTTGGCTGGTAATTACGCAGAGTGTGGCCTCATGAGCGAGCCAGGACAGTGTGAACTGCAAGGCTTGGGGAGGGCACAGTTCCTGTCATCATGCGGCAGTTCAGTACTAGATAAGAAAATGAAACCCTTAATTAAACACAAGTCCTGTTGATTTATGAGTGAAAGTTGTCTGGTTGTCTCTGCAGGCAGAATTGGACAAGGCTCGTGACTTTAAAAGTTACACTAAAGGAACTCACTTTAGTAACCTTATTAGACTGTGTGACAGCTCTGAGTAGACTTAAACACATTTTTACGTTAAAGTGACTTGACAGCACTTCTTAATTCAGGAAGTTAAAATGTATTTTGTACTTAGGAAAGCCCACAAAAACTTACCAGATAAGACTACGAGAACTAATACATGTAAAACTTTAGAGGAAGTAATCAGTTCATAAAAGGGTCAGCCTAAAGTTCTTTTATCTTTCATTGGTGCAATTTCTTAAGGAACCTACCCAGGAAGGATAATTTTTTTAAGAGCTCTACCTGGGAAGGATAATAAATAGAATTGCTAAGCTCTCTCTGCTTGTTCATTCTGCTGGTGCTTAGGTTTTTTTGTTCATTTTACATGGGAAAGCCCACCTTAAAGGCAGTAGACCAAAACCAAAAATTGATCAAGTCATGGAAACAGAGCGGTTGCACCACCCAGAACATTGTAAATGGAAGCTAAATTGTATCCAAATTGGTTGAGCCTCTTGGGGAAAAAACCCTAACTCTTAGCATAAAGCTGTCAGTTTGTCCACGAAGAGTTGCAAATTTGGATACTTAAGGATGCACCTCTTGTTGAAGAGGTGACCTGGGGAGAGAAGGCCTCTGGGTTTGCAGGATGTAAACTCCCAGGCTGAAGTGGAGTTACTTAGACCCATCAGAGGAGCGCACCTGGGAACAGTGAGGTGGAACAAAGGATTAAATGCACCCACAGTCCTTTAAAAACTATATTCATCGCCTATCCAGGGGCAGACTCTAGCTAAAGGGGCATGTAGGGAGTGCTATACAAATTCTCTGCTATAAAAGTATAAATTCTCTCCGGCAAAGCGTGGTGGGTAAAGTCTGCTTCTCTTGCAAAGAGCAGGCAGCAAAATTCCTGTGGCATTCAGATCTGTTTGGACACCAGTGAAGGGGATATACTGAATATCCTGGGGGTTTCCATGTCAGCTGGATGGTTCCTGTGTCACTCGCTGTGCAAGGCAACGCAATCCTACCTTGGAGTTACACGGATTGGTGAGAGCCAGCTCAGTGGGGCCTGAAGGGAACCGCTGCACAAACCATCCATGGCAGTGGCACGCTCAGCCAGTACCTGATGGAGTCACTTCTCATCTGGAGCATGGTGACACTCACTGTCACTGTGCCCCAGTGCTCAGCACAGAGAGGGGCCCCACAGGCTGCCGACAGGTCTTGCTGACAAGCAAACCTGTCCCTGTTTGCCTTAGTAACAAAAAGTCAGCAGGGAGGGAAGCCCGCAGCCTGTGTTGGACAGTGAGGTGGTGCCCGAGACGGGACAAAACCAAAGTCTAGCGAGGGGGAGTCGGTTCTGTTGAGGTAGGCAAAGAGCTGTTTCGTGTGAGGAACAATTTTTGCCTTTAGGTTTGTAAAACTTCCTCTCTCCATGAATCCAATGCCTTCTGTTCTGTGCTGTCAGCAGCACTTCCTCTGGCTGACCTGGCTTTGGCACTGGGGGATGGGGAATTATTCAACTCACACGAGTCCAGCAGCATCTCCCATGGGTACCTGCTGTAAGGTAGCAGAGTTCATGTTTATGGAGAGTGGAAAACTTACCCACTGCCACAGGTAGTGCTCTAGGATCGGACAGTGGAGAACACTGGTTCCATGTCCCTGACGTGGGAGCTTACCAAGCTCTGCTCTCTGAACCACTCGTGTCTCAGGGGCCAGATTGCAACTTGGGTACTGAGCAGTAATCAGGGACTACGTGATTTTCAAGTAGTCCCTGCTTCTGCCCAGCCCCCTTGAGCTGAGCTGCCTTGGTCGCAGTGTGCTGAGCCTGCTCCCCGTTTCTTTAACTGCTGTCCCTCTGCTGTGAATGAGGGGTCAGCCAGCTGACTGCACACGGTTAAGATTTTTCAAGGCCAAAATCAGCTTAAACGGTTCATTATCAATTATACATCAACCTAATTAGATCATTTCCTGTAGGAAGAAAATATGCTCAGTTTATGCACTGGGAATCCAGGAAGCAAACTATTAGACATTTAAGGAGGGAGGGAGGAGAAATGCAGCAAGTTACCATTAAAAGAATTATTCTGATTAAATCAGTCATCTTCTTTAATCCCCTTGGACGGTCTAATCTTCAAGCTGCACTGGGTGCAAGGTTCAGAACTAACACTGCGCTATGTTTTCCATGTGATTGAGACCGAGGAGATAGTTTTGGGAATTACTGCATGTAGTTGTTAAAAGGAATCAATGGCCTGGAATAGAATGCTTTCTGCTCTACCTTTCACTGCTATGCAGCCCTTAATTTGACATTCTCTGACATATTACAAACCATATAATGTTCTCCTGGAGCATAGTGAGCTTGATAAGCCAGCACCGGCACTGACATGGCTCCGATTAGTGTGAGCGTGCCTGTGCCCTGTGATTGGGATGGGACTTGTCAGCCATCCCTGCACGCCTGGCAGCTCCGTTACGTAAGGGATGCTGCACAACTTGCTCCAAAGGAAGGAGTCACAGGTCCAAATGAAATCCAGTGTTTCTGTACTCATAAGTTTCTTGGAGCCAGATTTTTCTAACTAATGGGGAGAAAATAAATAGCCCGAACAACTTTTTTCCTGTTATGGAAAGTAACAGTTTTTCTTGATTCTTAGTTACATTACTTGGTAAGTAATGGGTTTAGGGTTGTTTTTAGTAATTTGGGGGTAAAGGTTCCAGTGCTGTTAAAATCCGCATCTCATGACCCACACTTTTGTCATCTCCATTTGCTTTCCTCAGCGACTGCCAATGAGGCACTACTCAGCCTTGGTGTAATTAGAATATTCTCACTAACCTAACACTGCACCAGGCTTCTCTCAGGTGGTGATTTTATGCAAGACCATATGTCTCTGGGATTTTTTTCTCTTAGATAAGGGACAGGGTAGCAGCCTTCCCCTTCCCCTTGCTCTTTGTCCGCGGCGCTGCTGAGTCAGGGAGCAGGCCAGGCTTGGCAGCGAGGTGCAGTTACGAGCACAGATGTTTGGCAACAGAGGGAGGTAGGGCCCGTTAGATATTAACTGCTGCAGTTCCTGCTCTTTGTTGGAGAGAAGCACCAAAATGGTGTTTCCAAGAAAAGCGTGTGTTCCTTTCCCCGTTACCCTGAATCAATTGTCTTTGGTCTAGTGTGAGGTGGTCCTGCTGCCTTGTGGCTTTCTGCAGAGATCAGCACTGCAGAAGTAAATAATAGGGTTTGCATGAACACTGCAGAGACACATGGTGTGGAACCAACAGTAGAAAGAATGGAAGGCTTCACTTTGGAAACAAGCAATTAATTTCAGGGAATTCAAACAGTAGTTGCTGTATGGAAGAGCTGGCCTGTCCAGAGCCTGAGCTGGGCTGTGACTCAGAGATCCTATTCATGGTTAAGGTTACTTGAGTGTAATCACTGACATCAAGGTCTCTACTTGTATTCATTTCCTCTAGTATCCTACTCCAGGTCTTCATCTTTAAAGCCTAACTCTGCCACAGTATTAGGGGGCACAAGTCCTAATCAGTAAAAAAAAAACCAAACCCAACAGCTCATAAATGAAAGAAACCTGTAACGATGCCAGCCTACGTACACCTCAAATTCTTGGTCATCCTAATTTCACACATGTTCATTTTACATACCATGAGGGTCACTGAATTCAGCATGAAAAATCCTGCTCTATGGACAATTAGCATTTCATTTGCTACAAACAAAACCAGCAAGCGAGTCCATCACACCAATTAAACACCTCCGGCTTTTCTTTGGTTTCTTTTTCCTGCCTCAGCAATAGTGGAAAAAAACGTTTCAAGTTAGAGAAGAACAGGAAGCAAGCTACCAGTAGTACTTCCCAGTGAGTCACAGAAAAACAAACCCACATGAAAACATGGGGTGAGCCCAGTCCTGATTCAGCCAATCAGAAGGAATGAAGCACAATAGCTTTAGGAACTAAACTGAGCACCTGGGTGAACTTGGCTGGACACAGCTAACGCAGCACCAGCACAACACTGCCTTCATCACCCATTTCTCTGAGGAGCTCCATATGGAGCTGGCGTGAGCCTCGAAAAGGCATTAACTCACTAGGGACAGGCCTCACTGGGCAGCAGCATTCCAGAGGCTGGGACGGCTTTCTGCAGCACTGACCAGGGCTCCTAGACCCCACCTGCACACACTTCTCTGCCTGTGCACGCAGGAGCCCTGTTCCTGCCTGCCGCTTAACTGGCTGCTCCCATGCCCAGTGGCATTCCTGACCAGCCAAAGGTACAGGCAATCCCTCACCAGAAAAGAGCCCACAGGACTGGAGTGCCACAACTGGCAGTCATGAAGGCTTTGCCCATGTGCACAGATCTAGCTGAGACACAGAATACTCAAGGTGGATTTAAACACTGCTATGTTATCAGGGCCCTTCGCTTCCTGCCCTCCACTTGCAGTACATTTATCGCACTGCATATCCATGTTTAGAAGTGACAAGTTCTTGGTCCTGTTTACCATTCTTAGCTATTCAGAATCATTCACTTGCTAAGTCTGACCAAAATGTGCCAGAAGCTGTCGCCCTCCAGCAATTTCTGATTATCCTGACCTCTGTTCCAGGAATTAAACACCTTACAGAGCCGTAGAACATTTTCTAGACTTAAAATCATTATGGTGATTCAGTAAAGAATGCAGTTGTACGGCGTTCCTGCAGTGGATGCTCTAAGAACTGGTCCTAGAAAGCACCAGACCATGTTTCAAGTCTTAGATGTTTTGTGGCTGCTGTTGCTGCACTGTGGCAGCAATGTAACAAGTCCTGTAATATGGAGGAGCTAGGCAATAATTTCCTCAGCAGCATGTTATGGTGGTGCTGAATTAGAAGATGTTTGGGGCCTGGATTTCATGTCTCAAGTCCAAGAGACTGACTGCCTTCAGGAGCAGAACTCCACTGTCTTCTCTTGTTCCAGCAGCCACACAGTTCCTAAGGCACTCAGAGCTGTGGTCTCTTTACTTTGATTAGGCTCTGGTTCCAGCTGAACCACTCCTGCACAGCACAGTTCTGCTTCAGAAAGGGAAGAACACCCTGTAGTTTCTCCACAGGTCTCCATTTCTGAAGCTGCAGGACAAAAGGATTGACAGGTTTCTGCTCTGTTTTGTACTTGGGTTTGTGGGGAATTGGTTCTCTCTGTGCCAGCCAGCACTGTGTGGGAAGGGGGGGAATGGTAGAAAAACCTTTGTGAGCCTGGGAGTAGAGTCCTATATTTGGTGTGGAGCTCTGGGAATCAAGTGGATGACATAAATTCTCTGAATCCCTCATTGCCTGCTGTTAAACTAAGAAAATTCATGGTCTTATTTGAATTTATTTTATGTCAGCAGAGTGCTTAACTATGCTACCCAAGGATGGCCTTATATAGTGATTATTTCAACTTTTCTTGTGGGCAGTAGGTTTCTAAATAACAAATTTGCAGTGTCATGGATTATAACGAACTGGGATGGGTAAGTGTCATGCAGATTTCTGTGGAGTTCATTTTGACCTTGCTGACTTGGTAGCGCAGGTTTCCACAATAGGATAGTTTAAAGTTAGTTTTAAATTATAAAGGGCAGGGGGATGAAGGCATATTAAATAATGCACATGGATCACAGGGGAAAAACAGGTAAAATGCCTTCACATCAGTTCTCCTCAAGAGAAATGAGCTTTGTATTGGAGTGCTGGAGTGCGCTGTGCTGGCTGGGAAGGAATAGCTTGCATGGAAAGGGAAAAAAGATGAAAACAGATAGAAAAGAGTGAGCAGGAATAAAGCAAGGCCTCAAGTTTCTGTACCTTCTTTTAAGATGTGCAAATATGTGCTTTTTCTCCACATGTGAAAGCATAAGCAGTGATTACTGCCTTGGAAAATACTTTTAGTTTTCCATTGTGACAGCAGAATCCTTGTGAGCCCAACCATGCACATGGCTGGTGCTTGGTACAGGTTGCACACCCTGCAAAGAGTGTTCTGATTTTTATGTGACTGCTGGAAAACGTAGTTCTGAACACTGTTTCAGTGTTGTTCAGAGGGTATATTGAAGAGAATCCAGAGCATAAAGGCTTAAACAGAGAGCACCCTATGTGCTTCTGATTGGTTCCACTCGATTCCAATTAGTCCTTTACCAGGTTTGACTTCTGCTTTTTAAGCTGACTTGACTGTTGAAGGGAGGGGTTTATGGGGACAAGGCAGATTTCTATACCATTATCCTTCTGTTTAAGTGTAGACTATCAAGTAGCTTTTTGAAGGATGGAAAAGAACCTGCTAAACTTAGAAATCCAAATTTTAGTAGTTTCACAGTTTTTTTTTTCCTCTTAATACAAGCTTTGTTAGGGGGAAAACGGCAGTCTTAGACAACCCCCTTTGCAAAGAGGCTGAGGGTCTCTGAAGAGTATAGCTTGCTTAAGCTAAGCAGAGAACAGCAGTAATAAAAATGATGAAAAATTACTGCCAAAGCAATGATTTCTAAGAACAGTTTTAACAGCCAGTATTTTCCTGCTGTAGTAAAGAGTGGCACATCTATGTGTGTAAAAACAGATTCCATGCAGGAAATCAGTGTATCCTGAACCCTATAGTGAAAATTGCTTTTGTTCATCACTTTTGATCATTTCATCTAGGCCATATTTCATCTCAGTTGGGGTTGTTCTGTCTGCCCCTCCCAGTTTCTGCTTAAATGCAAAGGGACTTAAGCTTGTCCAAATAGGTTCTTTCCTAATTTGCATTGCATTTGGAAGCAAAGTGTTAGAAAATTCACCCTGGGATGCAGCACAATTAGAGAACTACTGCTTTGCAAGGGAAGTCAGATCCTGTCCCACATTGTCTTCCCCTCTCCCTGACCCCCAATTCATAACATGGACCCTTCATCAGACTGGGCAAATGGGGCCAGTACAGGGGTTCAGAAGGTTCTCCCTGTCTATATAATGCTGTTCTAAAAACCAAAAATTACTGTATTGAGTGCCAGCTCCTGGATCTGTGCTTCACATAAAGCTTGTCTCTAGTCTCAGGTTCACTTGGGCTGTTCATCTGACTTCAGGGAAAAAAATAAAACATGCTGTTACAGCAAAGGAATAAGATGCTGTATTCTTGCTGTATTTTATTTTGCACAAAATATTGCCCAACCCCCAAACAAACCACGGGAAACTTCTCTCCACACTGCAGTAGGAATCAAAAAGCCAAAGCCCTTTTTTGGAAGCAAGACGAGATCCTCAGCTCATACAAACTGCTTGGCTTGCACTGAACTCTAGTTCAACATTCTTTCCTAAGATTTCTGTCGCTGTGTCTCATTCAAATGTGTGTGCCTGCAAGGTCCCTATTTTCCTTAAATACTACTTAATACGAATGGGGTTTAAATCACTAAAAATATAATTTGTGCACAACAGTCTGTGGGGAGAGAGGAACTGTGAGAAGCTTTCAGTGAGGGAGGCTATTCCCTGTTTCTTGGAGCTTGGCACGCTTTTTTGTCAGAGCAGTGACTACATTGTTTCTGCTGGGCCTGGATATGCAGCAATAGAAATCACTAGCAAAAATTGTAGACAGAGTAAAAAGAGTTGTACCTAATAGAAGGCAGAAAGAGTTAAGAGTAAGCCAAGAGAGACATTCCCAGGCAGTCAGGGCAGCTCAGCAGCAGGCACAGCTCTGGCAAACAGAGGTAGAGAGGGGACAGTAAAGGGACTTTCTGCTGTGCACATGGTTACAGGGACCTGAATTGATTCCATGCAGTATTTATGAACACCCGCTGGAAATACCACTTATGACAGAGCAAGCTGAAGTAAACCATCCCTGCCTGACGGCAGGCAGCACAATCGGGAACAACACACTTTTCTGTGCTGCTTTATGGAGGGCAGGATGCCAGCACTCAGGATAACGTGCACTTGGCTTCACCCGCAGATGGTTGGAACACTGCTTTTGACTGGGTTAGGTTTTGGATCAGGCTCCTTGTGACTAATTTTTGGCTTAAACATTAGGATTGGGGTTCATGGAAAATAAGGTTAGGGATCTGGACATCATTATGTTTTGAAGGCTATCCCAGGCTTAACAAACTAATCCAAGCCTTACAACTCTTCCACTTGGTTCTGCAGGCATGCAGGAGCTGTACATTCTCCAGGCACCGTCTTACAAAGTCAGACTTAGCAAATCAAACCTGTAGCTGTGTATGTGTGTCTTCTAGGGACAAGCAATTGTTTTAAAGTAATATTGCTCACTGAAATAGCACTCCGAAACCTATTTATGACTAGTTTCCTCCTTTGCAATAGGTTTTGAAGCAATCATGCACTGAGGTTTTATACTTGGAGCCATCCAGTGTCTGTGTGGGAGGTAAGTCTTTATAATATTAAAATAATATTCAATTATTATAGTGCCGTGATTTCCCTGTTTTACCCAAAGGAAAACTGCACATGTTTCTAGAATAAAACATCTCTAACTTAAATCCTTAAGGAGTTCAAGAAAGATACATTGTTCTCTATTGACTCCTTCTCAGAGGGAAGGAGGCCTGCCAGCGCCTGCTTCCACAGCTTGGGTAAATCACATGGAAGTTGGAAAGTGTTACCTGTCCCTCTCCTATGATTCCTGCTTTGCACTTGCCCCTTATCTGCCCCAAAATCTGTGGAGTGTAAGCACTGCAGCATGTGACTGCATTTTTTGGGCAGCAAAATATGTTTGTGAAGTAGAAGAGTTGCAGAAAATTTTAAAGACTGTCTTCTTTCTGGGTTTCACAATCCACTTATAGTTGGAGACCAGTCAAAATAAGGTAGTTGTAAAATCTTACTTGGATATTTTGGTGAAAACATGGATCATCTGGGTGAAGTCATTGGCCCTGGTAAACTAACTGTTTTTACTCCTCCTCTGCACAGCTCACAGATAGTGTGGCCCTTAGGCAGTTTCCAGAGGAATAGTACACTAAGGAGAAACATTTTCTTCATCAGGCACTTCAAGTGAGCCTCATCCAGGTTTGGGGAGTGTTCTTGTTCTGACTCCAAGATTTCTCATTCACTGAGAAACTGTTACTGTGCAACTGAGCCCCGGATTCTGTTGTTAGGCAGAATTCACTTCCAGTTTCATAGGGCTGCCTGAGTGATAAAGATTTGGGAACAAGTCTTGATTTTCCCTAGTTTGACCTGAGGAAAATTCAGTACAAGGCTTCCAGTACAAAGGAGATCTCCGTAAGCTGGAAGCGTTGCTATATTGTGCTTCCTTTATTGTTGACTAAACTGAAATTGTCCTGGTGTAACTTCTGCAGTGCACTGAAGTTGGCTGATTTTGGGTGTTTGCTTTTTTCTCCAGAGGAGTTTGAAGTTGTTCTTAGGGGAAGTGGCTTAACCCTCGGTGGGAGAACTGACAGTGTGACTTGTACCTATCAAGTGAATGGAACTACAATCCGTAAGTATTGACGTTAGAGATCATCTGGCTTTGTAGTTCTTATGCAGGGATTGATTTTGCTTCTCATGACCTCAGTCGATTAAAATTCCAAGAGAAATAAATTGAAGAAGAGGAGAACGGGAAAGCTCTGAGGATTAGTAACGGGAGGGAAGTTATTTCACACTTAGCTCAGTGGTTTGATTTTGGTACCAGGTGCCATTAGCTCTGTGCTGTGAGTGGTGTTGGCAGCCCAGCTGGCTGTGGGCGTTACTGTTGGCTCCTGATGATCAGGGAGACAGATGTTTGCTGGTGAACAAAGCCATGGCTGCAGCTTACCGACCCAGGGCCCTTCATGCAAGATCACCCAGACCACAACATCTCACTGCAATTCCCAAAGGCACTTACCTTGTTGTCTTGGGAGGTCCGTTCTGGTTGGTGTGCCAGGTGCGGAGCCACTGTGCTCTGGGTCTCAGGGGTGCGTGACACAGAGCCAGCCCTCTTCCTGCAACAGCACAGAACAAGGCCAGGTCAGAACAGCGGGTGTATTTTGCCCCTGTGCTTCACCGTGGTTTATCAGCTCAGTGTCCCCAGCAGCACTGTCCTCCAGTAGTGGCACTCACTGCAGCCACATCCCAAAGCAATTCTGTTTCAGATAGTGACCATGGTACCTTTTACAGGCACTTTCCTGTGAGGTTTTATCTGAGTTTGGTTTTTATATCCAGAAACTCAAGTGGATGGCTAGGATAAGTACATCCAACTTCTAGCTCTAAGCAGCATCCCTTAGAAGCCAGCCAGACTGGAAAGCAACCGAAACTGAACTTGTAGAAAAAAATCCAACTCATTTTTTCCCTGCCTACTGTCTGATTTCTCTATTAGCCTGTCTTAAAGTCCTACCCAACTGAACTTGTGTTTCCAGTGCATTTTTGTTCTTAACGTGGATACCACATATACTGGAAGGGGCTGCCAATCCCTCCTGCCTGTTAAATATCTACAGTAATTTGGCAGAATAACAGGATAGCCCAGTAGTTCTGGATACAGGCAGCCTGTGCAAGTCAGTTCTGCTTGTATAAATTTCCCTTCAGTTTCCATTACAATTGTCACCTCTGTTTCCCATTGCCCACAAACACTTACTAGCATCTGATGTGCGAATTGCCAACTACAGCTCTGGGCTGCTTGCTTTTTCTTGGCTTCAGGAAGGGGTGTGCTGAAGCACATGAGGGGAGGAGAATGGCACAGTGATGTATTGATTATAAAAACACAATCTGCTCTATGGGGTCTTGCCAGGGCCTTCTCCATCTCCCCCCAGTTCGCTTCTTCAGCAATGGACAACAGCAAATGTTTGCACAGGAAGGAAACAAAGAAATTGCATGGTCTCTTTACTTTTTTACTTTACCCTTCCCCCCCTCCCCCAAGCTCATTCTCTACAGCTCTGTGCTGGCTCCAAGTGCTTCTGTCTCAGAGAAAGCCTAAAAGGGGCCAGTGGAGCCAGGGTGGACAGGAAGGCAGGCAGGGCATTTGGAGCAGTAGGAGGAAGAAGGAGACTGTCCCAAGAGAAGGACATGATTCTCATGTCACTGCATTGTGCTCTTCAGAAGACTGGCAGTCCCTCAGCAGAGCCCTCAGTATCTGAGGGCACAGCAGAGGATATCAGGTGAGGATGTGCTCACGGTGGAGTTCCCCTGCCTGAGCACCTGGGCTCGCTTCGGGACCAGCCTCTGAGCACACTCGCGCCTCTGCTTTTAGAAGATGCATTTGGCATGTTTCTTGTTCTGCATTTATAAAGAACCATTACCAAATGCTAGAAAGGAAACCTGCCAAATGGAGCTGTGGGATAGAAAAATAATCTATGAAACATACCATTAAGACAAAAACATATGGCAATGTGCTAATCCCTCTTCCCCACCTCACAACTAGCCCCAAATCTAGGCCAAGCAGTCAGTGCAGATTATAGCACACAAGAAAAACTCATTTATGCCAACAGCTCCTCCTTCAGCTGCCCCTGAACTACTTGACTGTCTGCCTGTTCCCAAAATGCAGGACAGTCATCTCCACACAGATCTGGCAGATCATTTATCTACTCTCACCCTGCAGTCAGGACATAATCCCTGTACAGAAATTACCGGTCCTGCTATGGGGAACTTTGGGAGGATGGCTCTACACACAGGAGGAGAATTTTCCCCAGTTTACCAAACACATGAGGTAAAAGAGCTCCCTCCTCCTCTCCTCACATGTGCAGAATAAAAGTACTGTGCTGGACACAGGGGCTCTACAAACAAGTGCTTCATGTGCTCTACAAGTAGGTGCTTTGTAAGTGTAAGAGATTCGCATATGACAGACTCAAAAGCACAAGAAACAGCAAAAACACAGACACCCCAATCACAGTTAATAGAACAGTCCTTGGAATGCAGTACACACGGATGGAGCCAATTAGAAACAAACCTTCATCTTCCAACTACCAGGAAACCTCTAATAATGTTCTCATTCTCCATAAAAATGGTGTTAGTTCTAGGAAATGATCTCTCTGGAAGAGCATGAGCTGACTTGAGGTAGATAAAATACACTCTGTAACATGGGCTCACCTGGCATTTAAAGCCAGTCTGAGGCTGTATGTTCCTTATCTTGGGCTTGCCTTGCTGTCAGTTCCAGACATGACCTGACCAGTAAGGAGGTTAGGAAGGGAGGGACCTCACAGCACATTCACACAGCAGCTCCTCATCTAAGCAGCACAGCATAGTAAGCTCATGTGATTTGTTTTTTTCAGATGAAAAACCTAAAACAGTGGAATCTGATTTTTTGCTCTGCCCTGCACCGATCCTGTACAAAAGTGGCCAGTAAGTACTGACCGAATGTCATCCCATGTTCTGCCAGAGTTAATGCTGTTATCACTGATGCTCATCGTCAGCGGTTTGGCTAGAGGCAATCTTTGTTGCTTTCACAGAGGGCTGTTATTGTTGCATTTTCCCCCATTCTTACGTTATTTCCCTGGTGTATATGCCAGCTCTGAAATGGGCTTTAAATAGTCACCTGTGATCAAACCCATTTGGACAGTGCCTTAAAAATGAATATTCAGCCAGTTCATGAAACACTGAAAAGGTCTGGCTTGTCATACGTTTTATGCAGATTAGCTGTTTTAACAGGGCATATTATGCTCTCTTCTGG